>VZSZ01011235.1:198449-343305 GCA_013398815.1 Ibidorhyncha struthersii | reverse complement strand
AAGAGGCTGTGAAATCAGATGAGCAGCAAAATACATTTTACACTGTCAAGAATGAGATCACACGAAAACAGAATCATCAAATGGTTTAGGTTGGAAAGAAGCTTAAAGACCATCTAGTTCCACCCCCCCTGCCCTGGGCAGGGACACCTCCCCCCAGCCCAGGGTGCTCCAAGCCCCGTCCAACCTGGCCTTGAACACCTCCAGGGATGGGGCAGCCACAGCTTCTCGGGGCAACCTGGGCCACTGTCTCACTACCCTCAGAGTAAAGAATTTCTTCCTAATATCTCATCTAAATCTCCACTCTTTCAGTGTAAAACTGTTACCCCTCATCCTATGTCTCCACTCCCTGATCAAGAGTCCCTCCCCAGCTCTCCTGTAGCCCCTTTAGGGACTGGAAGGCCACTAGAGAACTGACATGTTGACATTAACTGGTTTGCTTTTAGCTCATGTGTCCTCAGAGCATACTCCATGCCAGTGAAGTGACGTATGACCCATAGACCCTTGTCTATGATGCTGTGATTTCAGGGTATATGCTCAAAGATGGGGCTTCTACCCTAACACGTGCAGACAGCAGCCCCCCGGGCAGAGGCAGCACCCTGGCGAATGTTGCAGAATACGTCAATGAAGCCCTTTCAGGTCACTGAGAGTGATATCCTGAATAATTCAAAAGTAGACAATGTATCACTGGGTTTGGCATTTTCTAACGGCTGCAGCTATTTTAGCATTTACACAGCTCAGGAGCCATCTGAACCGCCAGCTCGGCAGCTCTGGATTTGCGCCTTGCCTCAGCTCGTCGTGCCGCGCCAGCGGTCGAATGCGATGCTCGGTGCAGCCTGGTATAGAAACCCCTTGTCGAAGGCAGCGAGGCATGTTTCCCTGTCATACACACGCTGCGCCCTCTCAGAAGCACAGTGGAAGGGGCCGGCAAAGGAAAAAACGGTATCCTGCAGGATTTCAGAGCTCAGACTGTCGTAAGAATTTGCAAGCAGGATTGTCAGGCAGCAGCAATGCGCACGGCTCTGCCGAAGTCACGAGTGCTGCGTTGAATTATGTCAGATGAGACTGTGAGGCTGCAGTGAACAGCTGCAGATATAAACTCCTGAGGTCCTACCGCGGACTGTAAAATGCAATAAATTGTTACTCAGGACAGAGGACAAAAAGAGTGGTTCATTTTGTGGGATATTTTTTGTGCTTTAAAGAAATGCTGGTTCTAGAAACCAGAGGTAAAACTGCAAACAGCAGACTGGTCAAAATTTGATTAATAATTACTTATTAGACTATTTTTAATCGTTATTCTTCATCAATTTATTATTCTCTTCTCAAATGGACATCTCAAATCAAATAATTATGTAAGTTACAACATGGACAATTGGGTGTGGGCTTCTCTACCACATCTTTCCTTTTCTCTGTCACGGTGACTCATATTAAGAAAAGAAATAGTGTGTATACGCAGACTTTATTTCTTTTTTCAGGCAGAGAGACATTTAATTTTCTGCATAGTGTAGAATAAAGCAAACTTATGAATCTCTGGCACTTTCATGCTGAATGTCCCAATACTATCTGCTGAGATGGTCTGAATGTCTTGGTTTAAAGCGCAACTACACAGTTCGTTTTAATTGTAGTTCACTGGATAAATTTATCAAGGTCACCTGGGTGGAAAGCGGGCTGCTGGCTCCAGGTCTGCCGTGAGGACAGGCTCTGCATCCCAATCTCGCCACAGGCTGGAATCGCTCCCCAGCTGCCCGCAGAGGGGCTGGGAGACCAGCAGAGAAATATGAGCTCTCCTGGAAGGAATGCGGGAAAAATCATGTGCCTGGGAATTTGGTGAGACTTTGGGGACCTGGTGTAGTAGAAGTGGTGCAGAGATCATGACTGGGCCAAAAAACTAAAATTATTCTATTTCAGTTCTCAATGACCTGAAAGAAAATATCTCAGTAAGATCTTTTTTATTAGGAGAAGGGTAAAATTCCCAGAGATGATTTCAGTTCTGGAGGAACACTTTTTCATTCAACTGAAATGAAACGCCTGAAAAAGAAGCATTAAAATAAAATTAGTCTTTGTAGCTGCCACGAGCAGAGAAGGGAGTTAAACTTCAGGGTGGCATTGTAGTGGATCAAATGTACAACTTGGTCTCCTCAGCATTCAGTTTAATTTTAATATTCCTATTGTTTTGTAGTTCCCTATACATTTTTCCAAGGTATATTCATGCATTGAAAGGGAGAAGGATGTAGTGATGGAAATGGATAAAAGCTTACATTTTGCTGATTTGCCCCAATATTAGATTGTGGTTCCAGGCAGCCTCCTGGGCTGTAATGAGGAACAGCAAGAGCCAGGCAAACCTCCGCTCAGTCCTCGTTGCTGCAGAGGTGTAAGAGGGCAAAAGTTGTTTTGGCTTTGTCAGGTCCCTTAAGTTGGCATGGCAAAGTGTATTTTCCCCATATGAAATTTGTTAATTAGCACAAAAAGGAATCATTATGATTAGCTTTTCTTTAGACCATATTCTGATTGTTTAAGATGTGAGGAATTTTCCCTTGCACATTATTTGCTTTTACCTCCATACACCTAATGTTCTACTTAACAAAGCTGATACATAAACTGCTTTGGATGGCTTTTCAGCTGTTAACATTGAGAACAATGTAATTAGGCATGGTGAATTGAAAATGACCTTGTGGATCTTGTAATGCCTTCTGTAAGGCTATTGCCATCCTGCAGTAGCCACGTGTTCCTCAGTACTGCTTTTTCTTCCACCTTTAATAGCCATGAATATAATTTAATATGGAATAGCTATGTAATAATCTAAGTGCAGGCTGTGACTTGTTCAGTACAGTGAGGTCATTATGCCTTGGACTGGAAGACATTTTATGTAAATGCATGATTTANAAAAAAAAAAAAAAAAAAAAAAAACACAAAACCCACCAGTAAAATGGTACAACAGTATATGCACAGCTTCTCCTCCAAATAAGGATGATTTATAAGCATGTTCTGGCTAGACATGTCTTAGCAGTCTGTGGTCTGAGCAACCAAAAGGAGCACTGAAGAGTTGGAAACCTGTGTTTTGGGAGGAGAGGGAAGGAGGCTTAGAGGTCAGGGACGTAGAGCCTCACAGGGAGAAAACTGCCAGCACACCTGGGACTCCCTCACGGGGGTCGTCCCTTAGGACCGAGGTTTGCAAACCAGGCGACATACTGCCATCAGAGGGATGGAAGAAGAACTTCCTAGTTATCTCAGAGGTCCCAAACCATAACAGGTAATAGTAGTTATTTCTGATTTAACTAGATTCATATACTTTGAGTTTTAAGTGGGGGAAGAAAGGAAGAGGAATAAATTACATGAGATCGTGAAAATCTGCATTAATGGGTGGTCTTACATCTCCAGATTGGCTTGCTTTTGGGAAGTGAAGCCGTTGGGATCCTTTCCCAAGTTCCTAGGTCCTACATACTGCTCTGTGTGAGTGTGTGTGTGCTCTGCAGCATCTCTCTTGCTAACCGCGTTATTCGTCTTAACCCCACGCTGCTCTGCATCAGGAAATTCCTGTTTTCTACACGACACTCTGACTTTTCCTTCCTAAAAGCTCACCATAGCCCTTGCCTTGACTGGGTTGCTTCATTGCAATTCTTGTGCCATTTTTGCAGCTGAAAAGTTTAATCCTAACGTGAAAGCTCCTTCACAGCTGCTATCCACAATTTGTGGGGGTGTGTTCTTCATTCCATCATGCAAGCTATTAAGAAAGTATTGGATAGAACTGAGCCCAAGACTAAATCTCACAGGAATTCATTTGAAATGTGCCCTGAATTTGACAAAAAAAAAAAAAAAAAAAAAAACATTGATTGCGCTTACCATATGGTGGTTTCACATAAACCCCCACTTTTCAGCCTCTGAAAATGTCATGTAAGGCAGCGTCAGAGAGATGCTTATTTCATAAGTCTCAGTACCACAGCGAAAAATACAACAGACTCCCTTTCGGTATTCAGAAACAACCTTGTCATGCCTTTGAGTCAAGATTTCCAAGGGAGCAGTGTGCAGTGAAGTCTCCTTTGGCAGAGCCATGGGAGCAACCAAGCTTTTGGCAAGATTGCGGTGTCTCTCTACACACACTTCTATGATGTTCCTTTGCGGTCTGTGTCTCAGGCTGAGGGCTCCCAAATGTCTTATCCACAGTTCCTTAGCTGGTGGTTGATGGGAAACTGATTATCTCACCAGATTTGACCCAAACTCAGACCACATAGACTTGTGCCTTCCAAAAGCAACGGTCCAAAGCTGATGGAGCTGCTGGCAGCATAAGCTACAAAGACAGCAGTCTAAAAAAATGTCCTATTAGACACTCATGATTTTAAAATTGGCTGAAAGAATGGTCCTAGTTAAAAGAATAGAGAGGGTTATTATAAGATGGCAAAGGAAATAAATTAGAAGTCTGAAAACGGAAGCGCCTATCTGCAGAAGCTAAGTTAGCAATGAGATGGAAATCCCTAACAGGATTAAAGATAAAAAATCAGTCATTAAAATATTAGGAAAAAAACCCTCTTGGTCTCTTGGTCGGGTTTTGCATCTAGATCATTGCTACATACGGACTGTAAACCTTTAAGTGTTGATGTAGAAAAGGAAGAATTGTTCAGTAGATATCTCCATTTTCCATTTTAGCATTGATAGTGTAGGAGTTAGCAAAGGAAAAACTAACATTTTCACAGCACATGTGAGTGTTAAAAGAACTAGCTGAGGCTTACTTTCAAATTTCTCCATTTTTCAGACCCAGCGTCAGCAGGCGTGGAGTGCTCTTGGATGGATGGCCATAGACAAAAAATCAAAGTGAGGTTCCTATTAAGAGTTTTACCTGGGTCAGTTGTGTTGATAGTGGATTTTGCTTTCCTTTAAGTGTAGTTCCTAGATCTCCTCATATCTCAGTTAACCATGTCTCCTTCAGAGTCTTCAGTACTGGTAAACCTTAGTGTCTGTTGTTTAGTCTCATGTGAATAAAAATGGTATGTTTTACAAGACTTTGCTGGGCTCTGCATAGAGATATCTGGATGAAATCTAAAGGTCTATAATTTACAGGAGGTGAAAGGAGATCTGACCATGGCCATGGACCATGTAAAACACAGAGTGCCTCTATGCAACAATCCTTTTTGAATATTCATTCCAGACTGAGTGTGTCTGAGTGTGAGTACTCCAAGACTATAAATAAAAAACAGAACACAGGACACAGGGCAAAAAAAGAAGCCTGAAAGGACACACATTTACCAAAAGTATTATTTCCTTTTCTATTAAAAAATTCAGGAAAAAAGATGGATGCAATTGAGTGACTGCCTTTCATAATTACTTAAGAGCACTTTCTTGCCTGTGTATCTAGCATGGTGTTATTTCTGCGGTCTTTGCTACCATCAAAATAATTTCATGTACTCCCTGGGCATCCCTGCAATGGAAGCTGGTACAGCTTTTTGGAATAAACCTTTTATTCCAATATAACTCTTATCCATGTTATGATGAATGCAGAAATAGAGACTAAACTAAGGATTCAGGAGATATCATTGAAGCAAAAAAAATAAATCAAGAAATGTCATTTGAACAACTGTCAGGCTGATGTGCATACGAAAGAGCTATTTGGCAAGACAAAATCTGAAATTCTGGATTGTAATATACAAAATAGTACTAGAATATAAATCTTGACAAAACAATTAGTCTCGTTTCTAGTATGAAATGCAGTTTGCAGCGTATTAACATTCCGACAGGCTCCATCTGCTTAAACTTTGCTTCCTTATAATTTAATTACACAAGGTATCCGTGCCTGAGTCATTAACAGCATTATGAATAATGTGATTCATTAGCAGTGGCCTACATGTGCTGTTTGTTTCTTTTTTCCCTGAGATATATATCAGTTACTTACAAAGATTTATATTTTGACAATCTCCATCTGGGCTATTCTAATACAATTTTCCAGGACATATTTGTTCTGATTCAGCGAGTGAGGCATGTTGCAATCTTTCTCTGAAGTATGGGAACAGCTTTATAAATGCTTAGACAGATGTGTAGTTCCACAGTGTTAGCAGAGTTGCATTTTCTCCAAATAAAACTGCCTTTTTACAACCACAAGCAATATTCTCTGTGTTTCTGTTGGTACTGCTTCAGTCAATATTTTGACTCTTTCTTTTCCTCAGTTGGGACTGTATATTTGCAGACAGGCAGCAAAACAAACAAACAAACAAACAGATAGATAGATAAATAAATAAATAAATAAACATCTTTTTTTTTTTTTTTTTGGACAGACAGTATTAAAAAATAGGAAAAATTAGAAATTTCCTAAAAATTATTAATGCCAGCCATCTGGATAAAACAGGTAAACAAGTTAATGGTTTCAAGAAAATTTTACATGGTTCAAAACATGACCTGTCCCGATGGCATTACGTTTGTGTGATAGCTTGTTCCTCAAGTAATATAAATGTAATCACGTTAAGATCTCACAGGCTTTTACAGGAGAGCAGGGCGTCACCTAACTGAATGTCAGTGAGGAACGACTGCTAAGATCTTGTCATGGTATTAGGGTCTCTTCTCACACACGTTTCCTAATCCATTCAGCATTCCATATATGTCAAACCTCATCCAAGCAGACAGGTTTAGTCACTGGAAATAAGAAAAAAAGATGGTGTCCAGCAAGTCTCACTGCGTATTCACACTGTTATACTTTTACCCAACTTTTTCTGTTGGCTGTGGTTGGGGGCAGGATGCTGCAGTAGGTGAAGTTTTGGGCTCAAATGATTCAGCCAAAGAGAGTTTTACACAGCTATTATGATTTTCTTTTCCATTGCTGATTAGAGATAAGATAGTCAGCAATTAATACATTTTCTAGTGCCATGACTGAATCATTCTAAGTGTAGTTGACACCACACTGAGCAGGGATGACCTCTGGCATTCCCTTCCAGGTCTGTTCATCACGCCCCGATGCAGAGCATAATTCTGTCCATCCAGCAGATATACATCTAACAAACTTTGTGTTACTGCCCATAGTTCTCATATTTTGAATGCCACCACCATCACATACAGAACAGCTCTCAAGGCATGAACCATCTGGATATTAGAAACCTTCCCATTGACAAAGCCAACAGCGGGTGGCACAGAGAGGAAGAACTCATGTGAAGACTGGGGTTTTGGTCTAGACCTGTAAACCAGAGTGAAAAAGGAAGACAAACAGTATTATTTGATGAAAAACATGCCAGAGTTGAAGTTGAAGAGAATTTCTTCTTACAAGAAGAACCTATTTTTGTTCCTGCAGCTGGTGGAGAGTGGGATCTCTCATGCTTTAGGCTGTAAAGGCATTTTAAACACAACGTTAGCCTGAGTGGCTGCAGCATATTTTGGTCCTCACAAGGTAAACTTTTCAAGAATGGTGACAAATATCTTGTCAGAAGGGCTAAAGTCGCTGGCAGTTGAGCCAGGCTGATGCTCTCATAGTGTCTGCTGCAAATATGACCCATTCTCTTGACCCAGTTGAACGCCGTTCTCTGTGGAGACAGCAGAACACAATGGACAGCCCTGTACTTTGTCCCTGAAGTGCCCTGTTCCAAGGCGAGATATTGGTATTGCAGAAGCAGAGTGGATCTCTCAGATCCTCGTCAGTCTACAGTCTCAAGCAATTTCATGCCTATTAATCTCTGGATATACTTAATAACTTCCAGGGGAGGTTCCAAGCAGTGGCGCAGTCGGTCTGGGGATGCCAATGTTGCTGGAAGTGGTTTCAGATGGAAAGATTTTCCTTTCTGGAAAAACCTATGCATTGGAATTGCTGACGAATTAAGGGGTGAAAAATTGGGTCTGAATCATCACAAATAACATATTTGCTATGTAAATGCAACACTTGTTTCTTGCTAAAAATTAGGCAGTTTTCTGGTTATTATTTAAAACAGTAGGACCCTTTCCAGAAAAAAAAAAAGAAAGAGTGGGTAACTGAGCTTTCCAGGAGATGTCACATGACGGACAGCACTGACTTGAACCCACAACCTATCAATTACTCTAAAGTCGAATGTCTTGGCTGATCAGACGGTTTTGTTACGTTTCCCTGAAGAACACAACATCTGTACAGATATTCTTCCAAGAACATTTCATGCATACGTGCTTTGAGAAGCAATGGAGAGAATGCAATAAATATGGTAACTAGCAGGTGATGAGGAATCCAATGAAAATAAATTCAATACGGCTATGAAGACTAAATGAATGTCTTAGTACATATATAAATCTTCTGCTCTTTATTAAGTCCTGCAAAGATTTATTAAATTTTGTATGGCTTAAGAAATACAAAAGAACTGTAATAATAAGAGAGAGGGGATTGCATATAATTCACATTTTAATAATGGTCAAATGGGGTGATTATATCTTTTCTGATATGATGAATATTAAAGAATATTATATAAACTAATATTTGTGGAAAATTTATGCAACTCAAAGATGTTCAGATGGTTCAACCTTAAAGAATAAAAATAAATCATCTTGAAGCTTTAAATATCTTTGGCATCAAGGTTTCTACTGTAAAAGTATATGATTTCAGCATTATTTTTATCAGAATCACTTTTTTTTTGCAGAACCTGAATTTTTTTTTATACAGATGCACTTTTATGAACAGTGTAAAGTTTTGATTTCTTCTCATACAGTGTAAACGTAACTCTGTCATGTTTATTCCAAGAGTGTAAATGCAGGGTCGGAACGAGGTGTGAGCAATGAGCGTCTGATCATAGACACGTGCAACCAGGGCTTCCCTCAAAGCAAGAGAAGGTGACATTGACTGCACAGCACCCTGAGAGAGACCAAGGCAGTGTTCAGCAGCCAGCACCATGAAGACCACATCCAAAGAAATATGAGGACGCAGACAGGGGAAACAGCAATGTAATTAACTAGCCACAGTCAGTTAAGGTGTAAGGTAACACGTGTACAAATGGTGGTGAAAATATATTGCTTTCAAATACTTGAAGGGAGGATGCCAGGGGGATGGGAGCAGTCTTTTTTCAGTGGTGCCCATTGATAGGACGAGGGGTAATGGGCACGAGCTTGAACATAGGAAGTTCCATCTTAACATGAGGAGGAACTTCTTTACTTTGAGGGTGGTGGAGCACTGGCACAGGCTGCCCAGAGAGGTTGTGGAGTCTCCCACTCTGGAGACATTCAAAACCCGCCTGGACGCTGTCCTGTGCAACCTGTTGTAGGTGACCCTGCTCTGGCGGGGGGGTTGGACTAGGTGATCTCCAGAGGTCCCTTCCAACCCTGACCATTCTGTGATTCTGTGAATAATGGTTAGATCTTGAAGATGTTTTGCTTGGAAACATCTCCTGGAGGCCTATGGTAGAGCAAGATGCCATGTATTCTAAAAAGACACCATTCAGGTAGAACGCGCAATAAAGCTGGAAAAAAAAAAAAACCAAACCAAAAACATGATGAAAAGATAATATAGAACTGTAAGGAAAAATGGCTACCTAAAAATATCCCATCAAATTGCAGAAAGCAGGTCACCTTGCGAACCTTTCTTTGCTGGAGGATAGGAACTTACCAACTGACATGCCAGGCCATTTGGTATACGGTAACAGTCTTGTCACCAAAAGAGGCTGACAATTTCAAACCTTCACTTACATCACAAGCAGCTTTGGCTAAGTGACTAAATACTCCTAGTAGCAAGAAAGTTTACTGGATGATTATGGGACCTCCTGATAAGGAAGAGGAAACAAATTGCCTGAAGGACGATGAAGTAGCTGGAAAGTGAAATGATGGGGTTTTGATTCACCTTTCAATTTAAAATACAATGCAAAATTTCTTTTTCCAAGGGTGCTTGTCATGGGAGCTTAGAATGAGTCTTTGAGCGAGACTGAAGTCTCTGAGGAAGATATGAAAAAAAGCCACAAGAAAGTCAAGAACAGTAAACCCTCAGGACTAAAAATTCTGAGGGTTCTGAAAGAAAGAAATTATAAAATAATAGGGATAATAGGAAATAAAGTCACATTTCTTTGCTCTGGTGAGATATGATACACGAGGACTACAATGCTAACTTCTTTAAAGAGAAGATGTATAAAATAAGCTATGGATATTAGCATATTACATTAATATCGCTGAATGCATATTGCAGAATTATCTCTGTCCAGCACAGATAGCTCTATATACACTTGTTGTTTAAACATCTGAGAAAAGGGTTTTTCCCTGTAAGATCTGAAGGTCATTCGTATTACTTTCTCCGTCAGAAAAGCATGAAAAGTACAAAATCCAAGAGTATGTCACTACTTCTCTGCAATGTTAATAGACGGATTTCCAAATGTGATTTCTAGCTTTGAGTATATTTAAATGTGTGATTTTGGCAACTTGTATACTTGAACAATAAAAATGCATCCAGTAATATCTGTGTAAGTGCTAATGGTATGTTCCTGCAACGTATACTATGTATGAACAAATTGAAGAGGCGACGTCATAAACTCTTGAAATTACATTGTTTTTGTCATACAAAGAGATTTTGAATGCGTGAGCGTTCAGAAAAGAAGCCAACAACAACAAAACATCTTAGTGAGGACAGCTTCTCTGTACAGATACAAGATTATGGACTACTCTAGTGGGAACAAGCACATGAGTTAATTTAATAAACGTGTGAGCTGTTTGCAGAGTTGGACTAATTTTCTCTGAATTTACCATGAAAGACATTTGCAAAAGATTGCACACTCATGGATGGAGACAGGGATGAAGCTCCACTGACTGTTTAGCCAGGTGGCCTAATCCAGGAGAGAAGGTGCACACCTTGTCTGAATAGTTACTGAAGTTTGTGAGGGCAAACAAGAAAAATGTTCGTGAGAAGGTGATTTGGCTTATTGCAAAGTCTACTAAAAAGTTCATGGAATAATGAGGATCATGTCAGTGGTGTCGGGGACTTGATGGACAGTTGTGCACTGGTCCTTTCAAAAAAGCTGGAGGTGGTTGGTCTACAGCCTCCTTATCTCCAGGAGGGGAGGCAGCAGGGAGGGTCAGCGCCGGTGTTCGCCCTGCTTGCTCACACAAGGCACATACTGGCACTGTGTTGTGTTTGTTGCAGCGATAGTATGGACTGTGCTAATCTGTGTTGATAAGTTTGTAGAAGGGATTTCACAGTGAAGTGCTAAAGTAGCAGGACGTTGAATAAGATGCAGGAGCTCACATGATACCTGCGTTCGTACTAATGCCAACTGTTAATGAAATGCAGAGAAGACATAATTCCATTGTGCTGTTAGTGCTTATCCCATATGAGCTTCAGAAGCTGCTTTTGCTCCATTTTTCTTCTATGCTTCAGCTTAATTGAGTTTCATAATTGTAGATATTAATGTTTTCCTGTCCTTCCCTGGCCTCTACCATCCACAATGGACATTATTAGGGGCTTGGCATGACAGCCAAATATATTAGTTATGTGGTTTATCCTGCCTATCTTCTTGATTAAAACCTGTTGATTAAAAGTCTTTAATAGAGCTGGAAAATGTGGTTGTTCTCTCCCTTCCCTATGGGAGGAAGGACGTTTACTAAACACGCTGTCAGGAACACCATCTTTCCATGGCTTGTCCAACAGCCGAGAACCACAAGCCATTTGTAAATGTTTGCCCACGAGAATGAATTAAAGGATCTGTGGCATGAACTAGTTACCTTATTTCATAATAACAAATTAAGAGAAAGTCCTGGATGGGACTGTGGAGGCAGGCTGGGCAGCAGCAGGGAGGGGGGACACATTTGTCCATCAGACAAGCCAGCAGACTGGCCTTTTTCACTGCTGTGAAATTCTTTAAACCCCAGTGATCATAGTATCTTCAGCAAAGCTGGGAGTGACAGCCGGCAGAGAGGAAAAAGACGCTTACAGCTTTCCACCATGCTTGAACCAGGCCCTGAACCCAGCATTAAAACACCTTGTGGATGGGCGGTTTAACTCTCTCTTTAAAGCCAGCCCAGACCCTGACGCATGGAGATGTGCCGTCTACCCACACCGCCGGGAATGACTGACACCAGGCCCTTCAGCTGATGCCACTCAACACATTCATGATGTGGATTACATTGCAAACAGGTCTCCCCACACCCAGTTTTTCCCCAGACATGCGTATGGATGTTGGAAGACCATAAGCATCGCTGAGGCTGCAGTGCAGCGCCCGACCCGCTTGCCTGTTCTGGGTGCTAAAGACTTTGGAAGAACCCGTGTAAGAAACAGGTCTAGGCTGCTCCAGGAACAATAAGCCTGTGGGGATGTGACAGCTTTGCTACATCATCAACCAGCAGCCAAGGTTCATTATATCCTGTAGACAGACAGAACACAAATCTGGTCATAATAAAGCTCTTCTACTAAGATAAGAAGCTATTTTAGCCTGAGGCTCCTACTTGGTTTCTTTTCACTTCATCAAATAATGAAAAAAAATAATCCATCAGTATTAAGTATGTAAAAATCAAATGTGGAAAGGAGAACATTTCTGTTCATGGTCATTTTCAGGTTTATATTTCCCTTCACAAGATTTTGGAAACTGATACTGGTTAATGTAATGTAATGTAATGAAAATTCATCCTCTAAAATGAAGCTTTGATCAGCAGCTATTTTTCTCCAAGGCAGACAGCAGCCTCACGAAGATTCATCTCGGCCTAATACACAGAAACAGTGCAGGACCCAAGCAGAGTTTTCCAACTGTAATGCTGAGAATTTTCTCATTTATTATCTGTCATGCATTTTTTTCTACTGCTATTACTGCTGATTGCAAAGATTTTTAATGCTTTCTTTGTAAACAGCACTCTTTCCCTCTTATTTATTCATTAATGACACAGTCCATATTTGTGATCTCAAAATTGTTCCCATGGTGACAAATGGGTAATGTCACAAAAACTTGACTGTAACGTAACTGCACGGACCGGGTGGGAACTCTGCCTAAGTGCAAATGGAATAGCTGCTGGTTACCCACAAATATCCTAATAACCAGTCATGAAGGCAAAGGAAACAGAGGCAATTCAATAGGTATCTTGAATAACGAATTGCAATTTTTAATCTTCCAAATGTGGCAATGCTTTCTCTTTGTGTGGAGAAAATGATGACACGCGATTTGAGCTGTAATTCCGGCACAAAAATATTACTTAGAGGCTGTGAGATGCAAAGATTTCCCTCTAGACCTGTACCCCATTTCTTGTTTGTGAGCACATGAGCCAAGGCCATTATCTTCTGGGCTGGTGAACCTTTAGGAGGTAACCGTTTAGTGGAGTTGTACACCATACATAGCATCAAAATAGAAATTACTTACTCCTTTATTACTGTTCATTTCTTGATCGCGGGCCTCTCCAGAGCTCTCCAGACACAAACAAAGACCTCTCAAGCAGGTACAGGCTCCACCGTGGTGGACCTCCCTGTGTTGCAGTTACAAATTCTTCTACATGACTGAAATGGAAACTACAAGGTGAGGTGAAGCTAATTAAAACGCATTGATCTGCTTGAAAAATCCTGTGGGTGAAAATTGTAAAATTTTAAATGAAAATTGATTTTATGGTGTTTTTCTTTTTCTTTGTCACAGAAAAAGCAGTAAAAGAAGAAGATTTTAAATAGCTTTATTAGTGCATAGGCAAAGGAACTGTTTTTACAAAAAAGAACCCCCCAAATACAACAACAAAAAACCCTAGAAAGATCTTTGTGTTCAGGACAGCAGAAAATCCCAAGCTGTAGCACATGAGAAATTTTCAGATCAGGCACTTTTGTGGCACTGTAGCTCTCCTGAGCCCCAGTTTTCACAACCCACTCGTGCTCCCAAGTCTGCAGTAAGTCAAAGTGGCCAGTATGCTCATTCTTGCACTTCTCTAAAACAAAACAAAAACACAGTCAGTATATTTCTCTATACACATGCTTGGGTATTATAAACTGCTTTTGCAATAGCTTTTTTTCTTCTTTCCCACTTCCCAGGAGGACGTGTTCTCACCTGCACAGTGGTGTGACAGTGGGTTTCCTTCCCATTTAAAGATGCAGGATCTAATCCTTGGCTAGGAACGTTGGGACTTGTTCAGGGATTCAGCTCCATTGCATCAATCTCCACAAGGGTTGTTCCAAACACACCCACATGGCCAAAGGGTGGTATTCTACAGGTACTTTGTATGAAGACGTGTGACTCAGTGGGCACAGAAAAATGAGCTATCAAGGGCCAAAGCAACACCTGCAGATGGCACGTTTTAAATATTAAGTAGCAAAGGCAAGTGTCACGCCTTTGCCTTAAGAACTGAACTATTAATTCATCGCTACTGAGGAAAGATGTTGAGTTACCTGTGGCAGAAAAATTTAACCTAGAGTGTTCTGCACGGAGAAATCACCCGTGGGGTGCAGCATTTTATTTTTAAATATCTTCTCCTTTGATTTTTTTTCCCCTATGCATTAATGTCAGCTTCCAGAAATTAATTTTGGAGCATTCATTGTGTATCCTTCAGAAATCAGCAGCTATTGATCAGCAAAATGCTGACTGTTGACACCCTACCTTACAGTTTGCACTTTCCCTCAGCTGTATTTGAACAGTTGATATCCCATGTCTTGGCAGCAGGTCGTCTGACGCTGCTCCAGCAAGGTCAGCAAAGGGGACAGGCTGGGGAGACTCCAGGAGAGCCTGAGACCTTTTTAAGGTGAATGTAATGCCAAAGTAACTGTAATCCAGGAATGCAGCATCTGGACACAGATGTCCCCAGTCTTCTGCATCGAACCCTTGTGATCTAATTACCTTGTAGAGTATTCCTGTATAATTCATTCTAACCAGGGAGAAATTACTTTCAAAACTGGTACATATTTCTATTTCCTCATTTAACATTCAAGATTACTCAGTATAAATGACCATACATTTTTACTGGAACTTTTCCTTTCCCAGTGTAAATTCCATCGTCTTCCTTGTGGGCCACAATTTCCACTCAGCAGCAACACCGATTTAAATCTGTATTCATTTCCATGAAAAGAATGGAATTTCTAAAAAGTTATGCTTCTACAGCTTTCCCTAATATCTTCTTTTGTAGGAGGTGTTTTGTGTTTATGAAGCATCAGATAAAGTGAGTAAGTACCAAATTCAATGAGTTCTGTGTAATGAAGTGCTGCCAACAGGAACTGAACGCAATGCCTCCAGTGTTCTTCATGTTACACCTAGGAAACCCCAAAGAGACCATCTGGGCAAACACCTCGGAGCACAGCACTAGCTATGCACCTTTCACATATGATGGAGATAGTCAAGCTGTGCTGAATTCCTCTGAAGGAAGCCTGAGAAGGAAGGTCCTGCTTCAGACAGCAGAGTTATACTCACAAAGACCATGCAAAACTTGCCAAATCATGGTCCTTCAGAAACAGCCTTTCCACAAGCCCCCCTGTCCCCAGTATGCACACCTGTATCACAGGGAGGCAGCCTGGGAAGATGGAATTAGATTTCTTTGTCCTTTCTCCCACACTGTCAAACAGCTGGTGGAAAAATTAATAGTGGCTAATTAATTATCTTTTTGGTAACGGTTTTCCATCTGAAGCTGCAGTCCCCTCTTGAGTCATGCTTCTCAGACAACCAGATTGCCCCCGCCTCAGGCTCCTCCGTCCCCCCCGACCCCGTGCCCTAGAGCGAATATTGATCTTTCCCATCCCGTTCACTGAGGGCACTGATATTATTATGCACGGTTTGCACTATGTTTGTGCATCAGATCAGAAGAGGACAAGGCTCCCGCTAGGTTTTTGTCCCATTGTAGGTGTCCCTAGTCTGGTCAGCATCTGGGAGGGGACCATCTCTGTCTAAAATTGCAGAGGCATATTTTAAGAGTAAGACTCCTGATTCACTTAGGATATTACCACAGACCTTTCTCACTCTTGTAAAAGAGCCCATATTGTGTGTTCTCTCCTTTAGTTCAGCTTGACTTTTCCACTCNAAGTTTCTCCATCACATTCATTTCTCTAAGGAAAACACCAAACAAATGTTTAGCCATTTTACTTCCTTAGTGATTTTCAGTTCATCATTCTACTGTGGTACCCCGACCTAGCAGAAAGCCCTCATTAGTCTGCCTCACTCCTCTTCTCTCCCCCATCTTGGGACAAGGTGGCTGGCACCGTCTTTGGAAATGACGGGCTTTACATGCTAATTTCCAAAACATGAGATGGTTAAATATTCATTTTGCAATTACAATAACTGTGTCTTTCTAAAAGATCAGCAAGTTGAAATAAACTTTATTTTAGTATATGCAGTTACTTGATACCTAACGAGCAGCTGGTAATTATCATCTTGAATGAGCTAGTGTCTTGCCGGTGTCACGCCTCAGTTTTGGATGGGACCATTCTGTGGTGGAGGTAATGATGATGCAATTCTGCACCTTTTAAATTCATAGTTATTGAAATATTTTTGCTGCAGCAATAGTCACCGCCACTGGTCAACTGTCAATAAAGAGCATTTGTTCTCTGAATTACTCTTCCTTTAAGAAAGATATCAGTATGCTTCATCTATTGTCCAGTAGTTATGATGCAACACTTCTGCAGTATAAAGTGCAGAAATATTCATTTGTTCCATGGTAAAAAAAAGAAAATCAGAAATAAATATAGTTGCTAAATTCTGACATGGATTTAGAAGAAACTTCTTCGCAATCCCATTTCCGTGTTCTCTCAGCAAAGCACTGGACAACACCAACCTACGCAGGGCTACATCACAGGACGCATTAGAGCTGGAGAAGAAACTCATGGGCTAAAGAGGACCTCATGACTTTGGGCAGCTATTAAAGTTTGTCGATTAATGCTGTAATTCTGCAGAGGCTGTCAGTGCTTACAAACAAGAAGGTTTGGCTTTAAGTGGGTTCCCTTTTTCTCTTGTCACATCCTTCGTTCCTTACTCAAGATTTTTTTGCAATATCCCTGACAATTTACATGAGTAAAACTGCTAATTAAGATCTGGTTTTAATTTTCATTGTCCTTACAGACTCTTAAGCTCTTATCCGAGAAGAACATATGCACTCACACACTGCTATGGGAAAAATATGGGAAATGGAAAAAAATGCTGAAGCATTACTAACAGAGCAAATCTGATACTTGCAGATGATGACAAGAGACTGGTCCTCATTCTGTCACAGTTGACCTTGCCATTGTCCCACTTCCTTGCTTTCCATACTGTCGGCCTGCCATTTTTCAGATGAGTTTATTTGGGCTTTGGCAGGCAGCAAACTGGAAGTCAAACAAAACTGCAAAACCAGTGGCAGTCAAAGCCGTGACCAGGACTGTATGAACCCATCTGTTGGAGACTCTGAGGCCACCAAATACTGTGGTCATTTGGAGAAGACCTTCTTTCCACATCTATGCTGCACCTGGGTTCCTTTCTTCAATCTACTTATTAAAGTAATGCCTTGGAGAATTAATTGGCGTATGTACCCACCAGCTTAAGGCAGCTGGTGCTAGTTCTTACTGTACAATACACAATGATCCAAGTCCTATATTGTCCAGATTTTGTTTTATGTCCAGTTTCTGGATCCCTTAACATTGCCTCTGACTGTAGGAAATAATTGACCAGCTGTTCTTCCATCAGATGCAACAGCATAGGCTGCAACAACAACAAAACTATTTAGGAATATAAAGAATGGCATGGAAAAATCATTAAACCCCTCACTTTCCGTTATGACATGCATCCCAGTGTTTATAACGGATTAAGACCATTCACAGTAACAGCACTATTGGTTTTAGAAGCTGTCTGAGCACTGGCAGAGATTATAAACTGAAAACTATTTGAGAAGCAGATAGATTAGAAAAAGGGGAACACAAAAAGCAGGATTCATCCACATCATTATACTCACACCATTTTGTCTTTAATGTACATCTTGAGGATGAGTCAGTGAAAGAAGACACCATCTAATGATACGTCCTGAACACTGAGAGAGAGGTGCTTGTCATCCCATGTCACCTTGTTTTCTTCACCCTTTTCATTTTTTTGTTGTTTAAAAAATGTTAGCTTTTGTAGAAGAAATAAAATGGGCAAAACTAAAACTTTGAATTACTTATTAATACTTTTGCATGAAGCAGTGTTAAAACTCAGCAGAGTTTTGGTTTATGGTTGGGGAGTTTTTTAGGAGTGCGGCTTGTCTCTAAATGGCAAATCCAACACCATTCTAGATGGGTGCCACCACAAATATGAGTCCTTGCCTCAACTCCTGCCCCATACCTTTCCTCAGACGTCCCCCACGGAGCCCACCTGAAAGTGGGAGCTCAGGTTTCTGCTGTCTGTAGACATCGTCTGGCAGTGAAACAATGCCGTGAGTCTTGGAAAGGCCTCCTGCCCCCCACCCTTTTTTTCTGAAAATCCAGGAAAGAATTACAGATCAAAGGAAAGCAAACGCAGCTTTGTCTAATCTTGATGCTTTTGTAACTCTATCAGCTTCTGCCAAGCCCCTTAGGACTCCTGCTTGCCATGGGAGTTAGAGGTCTAAATATATCTTTGAGGATAAGGGCTTAATCTTTCTGTTCTATGGAAGGATTGTGCTTATGACCATCACTTTCCCCAAAACTTTTTTGCTGCCTAAGCTGTGAAATCTCCAGGGTGGAAATCCTTCTCAGGGTAGATGGGGGCTTCTATCTGAACCAACTGCAGAGCAAGCGGCCTTTAGGCGTGACTCATCCTCTCCTAAGGGACCTGTCTAAGGTAGATGGAAGGACATATTTTTCTCTAGAAGCATCTGTCTCACTGAGTGTAGTGGGGAACTACTTTTAAACTATGTGCCTTAAATAAAGTCCAGTGACATGAATACCACTATTTGCTTTCAAAAAAATTAGGATACATGAATAATTACACCCTGGCCTTCCTGGAGCTGCAGAGGGATGCAGTCCTCACCCACCTCCTTTTGAGGAAATCGGATGTGGCTGCAGAGGGTTTCTGTTGGAGCCAGAACACGCTGTGCAGAGGCACAGTCCCACCTGCACCACACAAAGCCCTTGTAGGTAAGCGAGCATGAATGGGTCTGAGCAACAAAGAGGAGGTGGATGTTGTACCTTCTCTTTGTCCAGGATCTGCCACCATCAGTGACCTCCTCACGTACAGGGGGGGTGGGGAAGTCAGAGAAGCCCTTGCAATCTTCAAGGGTGAAACAATTTCCTAAAGAGGATGCTGTATAGTGTTCCCAAGCATCTGCTGTGCGGCGTTGAAAGTCACCGTGGAGAGCTTGTAGTGGAAAGCGGGGAAACAAATGTATGACATGAACCTGCGGACTCATTTGCTTTGTTCCAGGCAGTGATCTGAACAAAACCCTCCAACGTCCCAGGAGACCCCTAGGCTCTCTTTGCCAGCCGTCTTCAGCGAGGTTGGCATTTCCATTACCACGTCCTGACACACAGCCCCGCTAACGTGCCATGGGGAATTGACTGCAGCAGCTATGCCAAAATAAGTTGCTCTGCAGCAATTCTCTTGAAGCAGCTTTCTGTGCCCTGCTATATGGACACCCCTGGCTGGAATAAATTTGCTTCACTTTGAGCAATCAGTGCGCTTGCTACCTGAATGAACAGAGCACTGCCAGGGGATCTACCCCAGAAAGCCACACGCCAGAGCCTCTGCTGTCCACTCGCATGCCAATGAGCTCCGTGTGATGCTGGCAGTGATACAGGACTATATATGTCACTCTATACTGACTTTACGTTAATGTTCAAGCAAATAAAAACACACCTATCAATTACTTATTACATGAGACAAATAGCACAGTATTTCTGCAGGGTGTCCACGCACCACGTGCCCATACAGGTATATTCATAGCAAAAAAAAAAACAAAAAAGGTTATTCCTGCACTGAAGTGCTTTCAAGCCCAATAGATATGACAAAAGCTGGGAGAAAAGAATTATTATTACACCCATTTTCCCCTTTTAGAGTCGAGGGCTAAATAGACTAAATAACATGCCAGGCACTCAGCAGCAAAGCGCAAATCCTTCTGTCATTTACAGGCCCAATATGGGATGCTGCCAGGACCCTCCTTTGAAACCAGTCCATTTACAGACTGTGAATCACTGTTTATTCCAAGCACACGTTTTTGACCCATATTTCTTTCTCTGAGACGTTGGAAAGCAGACCCCGGAAAGTGCCCAGTCAGCACTTTGATAATGAAGGTCACTTCTTTTGCTGACTCCTGTTAAAGGGGTCCCTGGGTACCATTTCAGTTACAGGCAGTTCAGTGAGCAGACATGCTTTCCTTTTTCCCTTTTCTTTTGGCTTCTTGTTTTGTTTTTTTTTTTCTCTCTTTTTGCAGCGTTTCGTCGTCCAAAGCACCTGATTAATTCAGTACTCTCTGCATAGCTCTCAGGCAGCTGTATGATTAGCCTCTGAACGTATTTTAAGCTGATATGTGCTGAACTGCTGTGATCTTCCATAAATTCTTTTATTACTATGAGAAGCAACTATCCATTTAATAAGGACAGTCTCCATTAATTCTATGATCTCACAATACCCCAACAATTTTTTCAGGAAAAAAGAGATACGCCTTTCACCTTGGAATTTTACTAATCAAATTATTTTTTGCTTTTCCCACCCTTACCTTTGTGTAGACCTTGTTTCAATGTGATAAACAAGACATGATATGGTCTACTTACACAACATCTCAGCCCTGCTTCTGTCACTGTGCATCAGGCAAACAGATTTCAGTCAGTCCAGGGAAGTGGGGGATCAACCATCAGCAGATGGTTCAAGAAAGGAGATGCTCTTTCATGTCAGAGTGGACACCTAAACCAGGCAGAAGAGGGAACTGAGGAAGACAAGAGCAAGAGTGCAGCCAGGTAAAAATGCTCCAGAAAGACCCAAATCAATGAGAGGAGACAATGGGGACACAGTTACTTTAACGTCTTCCCCTTTCCTCTACAAAACACTGCTGCTGGAGGTCCCTGTTTTACAGAAGACTCCACGAGCTGGACCTCTCCACTTGGCTTTGAAGGTCTTTGTGGTGGGGCTTAGTTACAACCCAGCTCCCAGCAAACCACTGGCCATGCTTGCAGCTCAGTGCAATGTGATGATCCAGGCCCAGAGCTCGGCGGATCACTCAAGTTTCTAGGCTGAAAGAAAAGCACAGGGTAAAGAATGTGAAAATTCTCAGAAGTCCTCAAAAGCGATGCACCTTAAATCCCATAAATGCCGCAAGAAAACCTTGAGAGAGCTGATGAGTCAGCTGAAACCTGGCTTTGGACTGCAGCATCTCCCAGGAGAGGGCTGTTTGCTGAGAGACCATTACGAAAGACAAGAAAAGAACACAGCTTACAACAAAGCTTTCAAATAAGGATGAATGTGTTTATCAGTGGTCAGTGATGAACCTTTGATGTGCCTTGGAGGAGCAGGGATCTCATGCATAAAACATAATTACTGTACAGGGCCCTGATACAGAGTCGTCATTAATGTGATGCCTTTTGTGTTTGCATCAAGGCACAACAAACCTGCTAGTGTTTATTCCAAAATACAAAAATAATCTTGCAACTAGTCTCCGGGATACCCTGTTCACGGTCTCCCTCATACAGAAACCCTTTGATTAGAGTAAAGTGATTCAAGAAAGATATAAAGTATTCATAAAGCGCACGTAGAAAAACAAGGAGTTAAAATATGACAGATTTCACATCTGGGATAGGTACAGGTTTAGATTTTATAAAGGCTTATCCATAATTTGTAACATGTTAGTGTTGCTAGACCCAGTCATGTTTGCATCGTGCTGGGCTTGTACGTAGACAGGTAAAGGCAGAGATGACCTGAGAACCTTATGTTATAAAAAGGTGAATAACGCAAATAAATGAAGCAAAGTAAACCCTGCTGATGTTCTAGAATTAATCTGAAAATTGAAACTCTATCCTCCAGAAATATTCTTTCCACAATTTGAGGGCTCCTTGCTTTTGAGTCTGATTGTCTTGAACTTTTCTGTAGACCTGGATGTACTATTGCTTCAACGTTAATCCAAAGCAGCAGTCTACCACTCAGCCAGCACAGCTTGTGCCTATCACCACTGTCCTAAGACAATATTTTTGTCTTTTTTAGACAGGGGGATTTAACAAAAACAACTCCTAAGCTCTGGAGTTGTGTTAACAAACTGACCAGGCAGTGGGTCACACTTTGGATGAGCTGTCATTGCAGAGTCCTCTCTGCACTCTTGGCTAGGTGGCCTGGATGGCTGCTTGTGTTGCTTGCCATTAACACAGCCAATTGAAAGCACTTCTGCTTTGCTGTCTTTCTGCTTTCACTCTCCTCTTGTGGACAGTTTTTTGTCCTAAATAATGCTTCACCAGCCCTCCAGCTGGCAACAGGGAACAGGAAAAGATGGGGGAGCTTCAATGATTTCTCATAGGACTTTGCACTTGAAGCTTCCATGGGATCCAATACTCCAAGTGTTTGACCCGAGCTGACTCCCAAGAATTCAAAGTGCACATCTGCAGATAATACAGGATATCATCAGTATCCTTGAAGGGTAAATAATGTGTGCACACTCCAGGTCTGCAGTGGCTTTCCAGCTCACTTCCAGATGCAACCGCTATTTGCTCTTTTGGTCTTTCTTTTGCAGCTACAGTTAACTTGGCCATGGTCTCATGACATGTGGGTCATTGCCATGATTAAGTAGCCTGTGCTAATGCTCCTCCCATTTAGTAAAGTTGAGCCAAGAGGCTAAATGAAGTGGATTTGTCTACTGGAATTGCCAAAGGCTCTCGCTGAATCCCATACTATTAGCTGCAATAATCTTCTTAGGTTTGTTGGTATGTATGGAATTTTATTTTTTTTTTAATCAAGAAGTGTATTTCAAAAGGATGGGCAATGTGACAGATTTCTTGATTCCCATAGATTTATGAGGGATGGGGAGGGATGGAATTGTGACAGGGTAGAATTATAACAGATGTAGGAGGAAGAGTGAGGACACACATGTTGCTCTGTTATTCATTTGCTTTTTATGAGTGTTTTTATTGCCTCTTTCTATGCATAATAAGTGAAGAGGCGTTGGAAATAAAAAAAAAAGCAGAAACACAGCCATAATAGGAGTACTGAGATGCTGCAAAATATGAGAAAGAAGCGAGACACAAGCACATCCATCAAGGAATTAAAACTGTTTACAACAAATAGTGTAAAATCCTAGCATTGTCTTTGGCTTGTCCAATTCCCACCTTGTGGGTGTGTAGTTATCTATAACCTAGGAGCTCAGCCATCAGAATGAGAGTCGTTGGAAATCTTCAGCTTAAGCACAAGTAGGTCCCTTTTTGCGTTAATAAAAATTAACTATTTTGTCCTAGATAACAGTACTCTCATTTAAGTGAATATCCAGCAAAGGATGCTCTCAAAAAAGCTACAGTAGAGGTGTTTTTTTTTTAAATTTAAGATCACTCGTAACAGAACTGAATCAAGTAAAAGAAAAATTGCCCTAAACTTCCCTGTTTCTTTAAGAAAGTTGTCAGTCCTACTAAAACATATCACTTAGCTGTTTAAGAAAGGTCTGTGCCCTTTCCAATAAAATGGTAATTTTAAACTGCTGACACTTCTGCTTATTTCAGATTATTCCCCTAAAAATACTGTTTGGCCACTTTAAAATGTTCCACTAGAATCTCACACTTCCCAGAATGATATTTACAATATAGTGATTTCTTTGTGCTTGGAAGAATTACTCTTGATTTATTCTGATGGATTCTGACTCTGCTTTACATCTCATAATGTAAGAAATTGGTCTTTATTATTGGTAATTCTCCTGACAGTGTTGAGCTGATTCTCATTGCTGTTAACAGCCCAATGTGTAACATGTTAATGGTCCACAGCTTTGCCTTAGGAAGGCCGACTAACGAACCGGTTGTTTATGGCTGGTAATGATTGATTTGTCAGTGATTATATTGCTTAATTCAACAGCGGCATGAATCAAAGATGACAATTCTTTCTTTTTAGGCTGTCACTTGGGCTTTAGCGCTCTTCATGGTAATGGGTGTTGAAGGGTGTTTATTGTGATGGCCTTTCTCCACATTTCCTTCTTACAGTGCTGCCATAAACTATTTTTTAGTGCATGTGGCTATGAACATAAACAGCTGATGATTGAATTGTGCAGAGAAGGAAAAGGCCCCAGATATTAACCTCACCATGATAGCCAGCTTGGACGCAGCGCTACTCATTCTTGGAGCTCAGCCATGGGGTCGGGTTCAACGTGATGCCATATGTCAGCAGAGCCAGAATAGCTGTCCATATGGGTGTGCATCTAGGCAGCAACAAACGGACTAATTCACCCTTGCTTAGGCTGCAGCAAAGTGGGTTTAAACAAGTTGAATTACTCCGTGGTGAAAGGTGTACCCGTGAGCAGCTCTTGAGGCTCAACTGATGTGTGCCAATCCATTTAGCCTCAACAATTCAATCAGGCTTCTTAGCAGATAGTTATGTCAAAGTTGCTCTACACAACTTTGGCAGCATGAAAGAACCATAAAAGAGGTATAAATTATGGGTTTATGCAGTTTCAGTCACTTTAAGGATCATGTAAATGCTTATGGAATTATAAAGGGATCTCAGTGTAGCATCATGCTGGGTCCTGCACTTGGGTCACAGCAACCCCATGCAACGCTACGGGCTTGGGGCAGCATGGCTGGAAAGCTGCCCGGCAGAAAAGCACCTGGGGGTGTTGGTGGACAGCTGGCTGAACATGAGCCAGCAGTGTGCCCAGGTGGCCAAGAAGCCCAACAGCATCCTGGCCTGTATCAGGAACAGTGCGGCCAGCAGGATGAGAGAAGTGATCATCCCTCTGTACTGGGCACTGGTGAGACCCCACCTCGAGTACTGTGTCCAGTTTTGGGCCACTCACTGCAAGAAAGACATTGAGGGGCTGAAGCATGTCCAGAGGAGGGCAACGGAGCTGGTGAGGGGTCTGGAGCACAAGGCTGATGAGGAGTAGCTGAGGGAACTGGGGCTGTTCAGCCTGGAGAAGAGGAGGCTGAGGGGAGACTTTCTCACTCTCTACAGCTCCCTGAAAGGAGGGTGTAGCGAGGCGGGGCTGGTCTCTTCTCCCAAGGAACAAGTGATAGGAAAAGAGGAAACTGCCTTAGGTTGCACCAGGGGAGGTTTAGATTGGATATTAAGAGAAATTTCTTCACCAAAAGGGTTATCAAACATTGGAACAGGCTGCGCAGGGAAGTGTTTGAATTACCATCCTTGGAATTATTTAAAAGACAGGCTGAGGAACATGGTTTAGTGGTGGGTTTTGGCAGTGTTAGGTTAATGGTTGGACTCAATGATCTTAAAGGTCCCTTCCAACCTAGATGATTCCATGATTCTATGATCAGATCAGGGAGCCAAAACCAACCTTACTGCTACTGTTACTGCGTATTAGCCAACAAAAGTAATTCCCCCAAAATGCCACCAGTGACCACACGTAGACACCTTCCCAGTGACAGAGCTGCTGCAGAGCATGGCTTCGCAGCCCCTATCTGGTGGGGACGCTGGCACGCTCTTCCCCAGCTACACTCATCTCGAGGAGACCAAAGCCACCTTCCTACAGCTCCTTCTGCACATTTGGGAACAGAGGGGGCAGTGGGGATGGTCCCACCTGCAAGGTACAGCTGCAGTGCATGCAGTGTTGTGCTCAAGTCATGTGCAATACCCAGTATTAATTCTGATGGCCTGGCGTTTCCCTTCTCATGCTGCTTTGCTTGCCAGGCTGATAGAGCTGATTTCCATAAGAAACTGAGGTTAGTGAAGACACGTTCCTGTTACTTCTTCATTTACAAGCATCTGGATTCATGGAAGCATAAGGACGTGTGAAGAGTGACAGCCCTCCATACTTCATCCCCTCCCAAAGCTTCTTCTCAGGAGCTACATCTTCTTCAATTGGAAGAAGCTTCTTCCATGGAATAAGTTTCTGTTGCTCTCAGGAGCTCCGTCTCCCCATGCACAAGCTTCTATATGGGGACTGTGCTGCAGAGCAGCCTCAACCCCTCACTCTGGAAAGAGGGACAGCCAGGAGCCTTTTGGAGCACTAGATCTGTTCACATCTCCCTGTCAGCCCCACAGAGGGTATGTATAAGATTAAAAGAAGAGGACAGACGCAGAGTTTGAAAGCTTTGCTTCCCTGCTTTCAAAGGGTTTTGCCTTCTGGACAGTATTACCCAAGTCTCATGACCAACTTTCCTCCACATGACTGTAGGCAAAGTGAAATGGCTTATTCACCTCTTCGACACACACAAAAAAAGCCACTTATCTCTGATGCAGGTATAAAAAAGACATTTCCACCTACACATCATCAAAATCTGATGGTGAAGTGCTTTCGGAAAATTTCTTTGCTGAAGTCTACAAAAAAGCTTTTCTCCAGTACTGTACAAGCCCAGATATATAGCTGGAAATTCTCTTCACCAAAATAGAGACAACAATACTACCATTTCAGCTAGCCAGATTCAGTGATTCTGTTCTCTCCTGTCTCTAGACATATAATTGCAAGATGATTAATAGCACAGTAAAAACAACAGATTCTTCATTCCCAGGGTAACATAACCACTCGTACTTTAAATACACAAAACCGACAGAAAATAAAAATCCTCCGGCTGCTGTTAGTTCACAGGCAAATTTAACTGAAATGTGCATGAATTAACGAGGACAGAATTGCTTTGCAGACAGCCTGTTGGAGGAAAAAAAAAAAAAAACAACACACCAAACCCCAACTTCTTTCAGGCTTTTTTTTTGCCGAAAATTCTCTTGTGCCTACTTTGTAAACTTTCAGATTTGATGCCACGTAGAATATTTGCTCAAAAATGTTATTTTTTTGAACAAAGTTTCAGCAATGATACCATGTTGGCCAGGGCTAACTGTCTGATAATATGGTATCACTAGTGAAATCACTATTTCCTGAAGAAATACATATCTAGGAGTGAAATATTACATTTTCCCACCTGTTGCTTTGTTCTTGCTTCAGCAACACATGCCTTAGAAAACAAGGTGACACATTTACAAGCCTCAGAGGCATCTGAGGAGTTCACAATTCTCTCTGACCTGTTTCCCAAAGGAATATAATTGTAGACAACATAAAAGCTCAGCATATTCTTACACTCGGACACACGTCCATCAGTCTAGTGAATATACATATCCCTTTGTTTTAAAGAGGAACAAGATAGCTTACAGGTCTGTGCATAAACACTCGTATATCAAAATCAACTAGTTTAAAAAAAAACCCATGTAATTATAACATAAATACTGGGAATTACTTGATACTAACAGATGAAATGCTGTGGTCAAGCCACAGATTAGTGATTTTTCTTTCCCAAACATAATTAAGATTGCTTCCATTCAGAGAATTGCAGCAGGAACCCAATTTCAGGTTGCTTATTAATACTTATTAGAAGGGAGGAGGGAAACAAACACCTCTCTTGCAGCTGTGCATTTTGGATTGGTACATCAGAGGATTTGGACAGGGATAGTGTTCAGGTGCTTCTTTAATGAGCTGTAAGCAAGCATGCACGATGCGCAGGCTGGGAATGCCAGGAGGAAAAATGATACCAGACGTGTGCAATGGCAAAGTCCCATCTTGTTTTATGCTTCACTTTCAGCTACATTTACTTCCCAGTGACATTGCCTAGAGCAACTTTTAAAATTCTCTGCTGTTCTCTCTCCCCCACCCAAACCCGAACTCATGCAGCACTGCAGCTCAGCTCAGTTTTGCAGCGAAGTGAATAATTAACCCTGCTATACACAGCGGTACCAAACAAAAAAGGGTTTTCAAGGCCAGCCCTGAGCTGGGACTTATCAAAGTTAGCATCCTGCCTTGGATTACTTTGCAATACTTAATGGCTGCGTTTGTACCAACTTCAATGTGAGGCAGCAGTAAGACACTCTGTCCAATTTTAGCCATTTCAGCTTCGGAGAAGCCCACCTGACCTGCCTACAGCAAACCCCACCTTTCTGTTAATGCTTGAAAGGCAAAGGGGGAAGGCAGGAGCGTGCTGAAAGTCAACGGAGTGAGGCTGTCTGACAGTAGAAGCGAGAAGAGCGAGAAAACAAAATACAGTGTACTGGAGACGCGTGAACCAGAGGGACCAGCAAAGAGAGAGGGAAAGCTGGGGAGCTAGACGGAGAGACAAGAGGCAGAAAAGCAGCAGGAAGGCAACCCAGGGAGAGCACAACCAGGAGCAAAGCACATCTGTCCTGGCAGTGACGGCACACCGCATGATCCAAGGCATGAAAATAGTCCAGGCAAAAATACATCTGGCAAACCTAAAGGAGAGAAATGAGGAAAGACTGAAGGATCTGCCCTGACGCTGTTTTAAAGGAGAATAAGGCAAAAGGATGAAGTCCAGATCACATGGCAATGGTAGATTTCCTCCGTGATGCTTTTCATTAGTGTCAGGGCCCTGGGAGCACTAATATGCTTTAAAGGCCCCCAGTCAGCTACTACCATGCCCACACACCACCATGGACCATGGTGCTCCAGAGCCTCGCCTGCAGACTGACTTCCCAGCTTGATCTTGGACCTGCCCCATCACCACAAACATGTCTGATGGTTTGAATTCTCGGGTAAACCTCACTCGTTGCCTTGTCTTTGCCTGATGATCACCAGATGGTCAATAGGAGCTGTTGCTGTCACCACTCTGCTCACCTGCCCCATACCATGGTGGGACGGGCTCCAGCTGCCGTGCTCCCCACCCTGCCTGCCATACTGCACTTGGCTCCCCATCCTTTAGGGAGCATCTGGCCCATGCTACTCCCTGACACTGGTGTAGGAGAGGTCTGAGAGCTGCTCACCTCACCCCCGTTGGACTTGGGATTCGAAATTGTGAGTGTCTGCTTGCTCTGGTGGGTGTATCAATTCTCTTTGCCTTCCTCACATGCTAACAGGAGCTATAAGCCTGGACACAAGAAAACAGTGGAAAACATAACATAAACCCACCTCTCCTGGAGCTGAGTACAAAAACCAGCCTTCTTAAAAATCACAGCAGATGGCATATGCTTCCATTACCCACGATCAAATAGATACATCATTTACCTTGGATCTGAAGGCTGTTGGGGATTTTAAAACTTTTGGCTATGTCTCTTCATCCTTCCAGTTAAATCTCCTCTAATTTGCAGTTCAAGGTTCTCGGAAAGACGTCTTCTAGCTAAATCAGTTAATGTGTGTGCAGTAGAAATCTCTGGGGACTGCAGGAGGCCAAGACCGATGAGCATAGGCAACCTGTGATAGGAAATGTCCTTCCAAGCTATGGCTTTGCTTCAGAGCAGCCCTGCAGAACTAGCTTCTATTAAGTTGAAGTAGTCTCTGCTCCCTGCATCTGGAAGCTTGCCTGGATGGAAACTCTTGTCTGCATCTCAGTGAGCAACAACACTAAATAGTGAAACTGAAATAAACTTTTGCAGATATTCGTTTCACCCTCTCCTCCAGCAGAGCCTGCAAAAAGACTGCAACACAGAAATCCTAACACAGAAATCCTAAATTTGTGAAGTTCAAGGAAGGTCAGCAAGCTCCATTCAAGCCCCAACAGAATGTGAAAGAGGATCCAAACTAAACTGGGAAGTGATTAATTATTGCCCATAGATACAAAACTCACACTAACCAACTAATTGAGCTCTGTCTCCGAGCACGTAGCTTCTCCATTGCTGAGATAGACACCATGGCTTCTGGCCATCAATCCACACACTTAAAATTCATTGACTTCTGCTGTGGAAATAGGACAGCTAAAATATAGCCTTTGATTTTCAGGCTGTTTCCCTATTTTCCTAGGTCCCTGGAGCCTTCTGCCTTTCTCTAAAGCTTGTTGTTGTTGTTGTTTGGGTTGGGGTTTTTTGCATTACTGTTTCTCCAAAAGTCATGCTTTATTTATAGAGGACTAAAATGAAAAATTGAAACTGATGTGGAAACAAACATTGAAAGGGTCACAGAGAGAAGCAGCTTGTGCTCTATCCTAATCAGTAGGGGTACCGCTCCTTTGTTGTTCCTGTTTTATTAAAACACCTCTTTCGTTTCTTTGACCACAGTCAGTGAAGTGAAACTTGGAAAATGTCACAGGAGTTTGTTTGGGTTTTGGCCCCCAACACCGTAATGTTTGATGTCTAGAAATAACTTGTTTGTGTCATGGAAGATAATGACACCCAGGAAAAGCGAGAGCAAAGCCACAGGTGAGGAGGGAAGGTCTGAGGCGCGAGGAAACCAGGGTATTGGCTCAGAGAGAGGAACATGTAAAGCAGGGGAAGGACCCAGGTCTTTCTTGACTCTGCCTGCGCACTGGTGGTGTCAGACACCACAAGTCCGGCTGGCCCGGTACACAGCACTGGGGCTTACCAGAACTGGATAACTTAAAGTAAAGCTCAAAGAAACACCACAGCCTCACTTTGTGAAAAGTCGGTGACCATCAGCACAAAAGACGAGGACTGCACTCTCACACGGCAGCACTAGCATGCATCCATTTACATGGGTCCTCAGGTGGAGGACCAACGTAAAACAAATAAACACTAATATTTATTTTCCATCTACTAACCACACAGGCGGGTTGGGGGCAGGGGTGACAGAGTCCTGGAGACATGAGACACATGGGATACGTGTGCTCCCAGGTCTAGCAAGTGCTTCTTACCCCAGGACAAAGGTCCATCGCTAAACCCAGCTGTGAAAATTTTGGGAAAGAACTCTCTTGGTTCCCTTGGCTCCCCTCTGGCTTCCTCTGGCATCATGTCCCAGCAAAACTTTTCTGGATAATTCAAGCAGTCCACAAGAGAAAAGCCATGTCATGTCTCACTTTTGAACTGAATCTTCACCAGAAAAGGTGTCCTTACCCATGTTCAGATCAGATCCAACCCCTAATCCATTTTCAGTCTGTATATAGGGTCAGTGGCATCCAAAGTACCTTTAATGAACATCGGCTGTGGTTGGAGGAGCTCTAAGGTCATGAGATTGTGCTTTTTGCTCTTCTTTGGCAGGCAGGAGCTGCAAGCTTGCTGTGATGTAAAGCATCGGACGTTGGGTTAATCAAGAGTTTTAATTCATGTGTCTCTGTGTCACTGCCTCAGCCCATTTGCTCATACAGGTAATATTTGCTAGTACTCTGAAGGCTCCATCTTCCCAAGAGCATGCCTGGAGGAAGTTTAGATACTGGACAGTGAGTAAAAAATCCAGAGAAACGCCTGAGCTGTGAAAATTCTGTGGAATTTTTTTTTACCATCAAAGGGAGAGGGATAAAATCTGAGAGCAGGCTTATAAAGCTGTAAAATAGGACAGAATTTGGCTATTAAAATACAAATTACTGCTAAATCCCATGGAAAAAGGGATAAAGCCAGGAACACTAGAACTAGATCTAATCAGCAATATCTAATTAAAACTTATATGTAAGGTTTCAATGGGCATTAGCAACGATTTGAGTTCAGTCTGGCATTAACGAGCTTTCATCACTGTGTCCTTGTGCATACACAGAGACACACATATATAAAAATTTACTGAATATGCTACATGTACTGCGGGCAGAGAAAGCACACAAGGATGTTAAATAATTCTGATCCATTGGATTAGCTCAGACAAACGGAGCTTTTACTTTTGTATCACTCCATCTAAATAAGATCAACGCAGGGCAGGAGGGGGTATGGGAAGAGATTAGATGCACGGTTAAAGTGATGCTCAGAGAGGAATTGCTTGGATGACAAGCTCCAGGATCAGGACACTCGAAGGACGGCTGCATGGTGGCAGTGGTGGCAAAAGAACAGCCACGATGAGGGTGCTTTGAACTTCTGCACACTGGAAGTACCAGAAGTGTTTCAAAATTTCTGCTTCTTGTCTTGCTGATGGTAATTTTATATAGCTTCATCTTTCAGAGCTACGCACCCACGTTCTTAACAAAACTCCTGTTGTGTTTTAGCATTTAAATCTATTAAGTCAATCTCAAAGCTGTTACCACATTTGTGCTCCCCCGAAGCAGGCTGAAGATGGCACTGAGCGCACAGCAGGATCGTGCCGGTGGTGGCTGGGGCAAGCTAGGGGCTGGGGAATGGGAGGAGAAGGGACCAGTGGGAGCTGTGCTCTGGACACGGGTGCTAAACTCTCTATGAAACCAGGGCCGTGGCATCCCAGAGACAGCACCCAAAATTAGGGGATGCTTTTCATTTGATGAGTCTCCATTTTTTTCACGTGCAAAGGAGACAATGTTTGTTTTCTCACCTCAGATTTTACTAAAAAAAAAATCTACAAAGTACTTCAGTCCTGTAGCAAGTGCTTGAACCCTTCCACCCCCCAAAAATTGTAATCCTTTTGCCATCTACACCCAGGTTTGAATTCTCCCCAGCAGATGAACGCTGAAGCCATGGACTTACTTTATACTTTACAGTATAAAGTAAAGCAGAGCACAGATGCTGAGTGAGCACCATCACTTCTCTACCCTTCAAAGGGTCCTTGGTGGAGGAAAAAGGGACCATGCCCTTGAATGCTGTGCCACAATGCATGTCCCTCAAAGAGGAATGAATAAACACCCTTAATTCTGCCCCGGCTTCCTGAGGGACTGTCTCTGTAACTTTCACCAATGTTTTTTTAAAATAGCTTCTGGGTGGTACACGTGCACATATAATCAAAGACTCCTAGTAACCTAGTCTGTCCTTTGCAAAAATAACATTACCTCTATTTTCTGTTATTTCCGAGGAGCTTGAACCACCTAACCTGCTCAAAGACCGAGCCCAGAGTCCCTAGGTAGCCACTGCTTCGCTTTCATGAGGCAGAAAAGTCCTGGGTGCCAGCAGGCAGAGTAATCGCCGTTAGCTGCTTCTCCACAAAAACCCAGCACAGAAAGTGTTAGAGCTCCAAGTCCTATTGATTTTACCAAGCGACTTGAAACAACAATTAACCTTTCTAACTACGCGTCTTTCTTTAAAATGCATCTCGGTTGCTTTTCAAAGTTTGCTTTTAAAAATTAATGAATCGATGCAATTTTACATCTATTGACCAATTTAAAATGTCAAGGTTGTAGTAGGAAAGAACACTAAAGAGATGCAAATCTTGTAATGCAGGCACATGGGCACTGTTTTGTTGGACACTTGACTCTGAACACTCAGCTTTCAGCTTCGGTTCCTGTCTTTTTAAGTTTTATCTCCTTTAATTCTCTTTACCGAACATAGTAGATGTCATATGGATTTATAACACCTTGGAAAACATCCTGGTCTTATTTAGAAGCGTGTGTGTTTACATGCATTTCCAGTTACAAAGATGAAATCTGTCACACACAGCATTTATTATTTAAATAGGGGCTCAGCACTTGGCTTTCATTCAGGGATATGAGTACAGCTATTTAGGGCTGAGATCTACAAGCTCCTCAGCAAACTCAAAGTCCTACCAGGATTCAGTCCTTACTTAGATCTCCATCTTGAAGCAGCTTTTTTATTCCCTAATCACTCATTAACAGCATACCAGAAATTTCTTGCACCTCTTCTTCTGTAGTATCTACAAGCCAGGCACATTACAGAGAGAAGATAAAACAATACTCACCCCAAAGACACTGCGATATCTGAATGTAAGAGAAAGAAAGGAACCAACACAATATATCCATGTCAATTTTAACTGTTGGGTTTTTCCCCCCCCCCATAACAGCATGTAGCTTCTGTCTACAGGAGTCCCCTTTGCTGAGGCTGCCAAACAGCTGGAGCAATTATCTGCTCATTAACACAGGCAACAAATCAGCTGGGTTTTTAACCACCTAGACAGAATGGCACAAGCGAAACACCTACATTACTCAAGGTTAGAAGCACCTACCCATATAGATTTGATGCTAGCAAATAGCCATGTTTTAAGACTTCAAATTAGCTAAATTACTGTTCACTTTAGTGGTAGTTTGTTTAATCGAAAGTTCAGACTGAAATTCGCAATAAAGTCCAGAGCTCTCAGAGACTCAGGACTACTCCACTGTGTTTGAGTTGGCTCCTGGTTAAAGTTGGTAAAGCAAAGGCAAAAAAGAAAATAAAAGCCCCTAAACCCCTCTCTTTATAGAATCATCATAGAATGGTTTAGGTTGGAAGGGACCTTGAAGACCATCCAGTTCCAACCCGCCCTGCCCTGGGCAGGGACACCTTCCCCCAGCCCAGGTTGCTCCAAGCCCCGTCCAAACTGGCCTTGAACACCTCCAGGGATGGGGCAGCCACAGCTTCTCTGGGCAACCTGGGACACTGCCTCACCACCCTCACAGTGAAAAATTTCTTCCTGATATCTAATCTAAATCTCCCTTCTTCCAGTTTGAAGCCATTCCCCCTCATCCTATCACTACATGCCCTTGTAAAAAGTCCTTCCCCAGCTTTCCTGGAGCCCCTTTAGGGACTGGAAGGGGCTCTAAGGTCTCCCTGGAGCCTTCTCTTCTCCAGGCTGAACAAACTCAACTCTCTCAGCCTGAGAGAGAGTTGTTCCCGCAAGGAACAATATCCACATGAGTGGGGATGAAATCACCACTTCAGATATCTATACTATTTGAATTGAAATTAAAAAAAACTAATAATTATGATCCAATCGAACGACCAATAAGATGGTGAAATGATCTCCAGAAATTCAGTGGGATGCAGATGAAGGCAAAGCAGCTTCCAACAGGATTTCATGATGTAAAGAGCTTCCAGCCTACTCTTATGCTCTGGTGAGTCTCCACCTCTTCTCCCTGGAAAGATTTCCTCTCACCCTCTCATTCCCCTTTGATTTCCACAAAGTTCATCTTTCCTTTAGCTGCTTTCCCCCCCTCCAATGGACATGCCAGGGACATCCCTCTCCCATGTCATGCCTTCCTGGTGGCCCGGTGAGCTTTGCTGAGAGGGGACTGAGCATCTTCAGTGAGCAAACACCCTTCAGAGACACAGGAAACCACACACAAAAAAGCATTTTTTTTCTTCCAGAGGCATAAGACATCAGCCACATACAAGTGACTTTTCCTGGAGAAGGGGAATCCAAATCTCTAAGAGAGGACCCGCCAGACTTGAACTGCCATCTTGAAGGCATGAGATGGTTAGGTCATTTCAATTCAAATTTCCCCTCAATATAAGCAGCACTATTATTTTACTCGAAACTAAACAAAATATTTTCCTCTGGGCTCATTCCTTTGCCCCAGAAATAACATAGGGATGTCCAGCCAGAGGTGGCAGCAGCACTGGCCAGAGGCACCCGGTGGCCTCCGCAAGGTGTGCAGGATACAGCGCAGAGGATACAGCCTCCCCACACTGTGCAGTGGTTCCCAATGAAACATCTGGCTGCCTTGACATACACAGAAATTAAAAACTTAGGCTTCACAATGGGGGAAAAAGTCTGTATGCATCTCAATAACAGGCTAAAGTGCCTTATAATTAGCTCATACTAGGAGCACTGATGAAGGAAAAATCTTAAAGAAAAAGGAAGACTGAATTTTAAATAAATTAAGGTGATAGGAATGATCTGCATTTACTTGTCCTATAGATTAGTTTGCTGACTACTTTTTTTTTTTTTCCTGGAGGGCCTTTTAATTATGCATAGAAATCTCATCAAATACAGATGAAGAAGGTCAGAACAATTAGTATAAAACAAACACTTCAGCATAATGCACCATAATGATTATTTTCGCAACAATCAGTTAGCACGTTTGATGCATTTTAAACTAAGTCATTATCAGATTTTCCAAATAATCATAACAACAATTCAGCAAATCACCAAGCTAAGCTCCCTGCGTAAGGCCATATTCTTTTAACCAGCTGTTCCTGGGTTATCAAATTTGCTTCACTCACTGGCCTCACCGAAGGAGCTGCAACTTGGCACAAACCACGCTCAGAAAGGAAATACATGAGGACTAAGTAACTTGGTACTAATGTATAGATTTAGTTTATTATTACTGCCATTCTCCAAACTTTACGAGCCATCTCAAGTCCCAAAAAAATCGTATTTTCATGTTTTTGTTGCATTACAGCTGTCCAGGTAACCCTGGCATGGGAAGGTTCTGATCCTGGAGGATCTTCTGATCCTGGAGGCCGAAAGCCACGGCATCTCTGTGCCACAGGCAGGGTCTGCTCCCCCAGCTCTCTGCAGCGCCGAGGAGCCGGTCTGCTCTCAGCTGTAGTCACATGGTGAGGAACAAACAACATTTGCAAACATGAAAGCTGGCATTTCTTTGCTCTTATTTTGGGATTGTTTTCTACTGTCAGATCTAGGTCAAATTCCTGCAAACCCAAATTTTCTTATACGGAAATTTTGGTCTTTCTAGGGCTCTGTTGCCCACCTGCACAGATAATTTAAAATCTCCCCTGCCATCCCTGACTGCCTTCAGCCAGTGCACTCTGAAGTGCCAACAGGGCAGCTAAACGAGTAACAGCAAGAAGGAAAAACAGGAAGCAGGACTGGAGAAGAGATAAAACCTTACTTTTCCAGCTTTAACCTAAGTCTTAACTCCACCAACTTTATGCTCAGCATTGCTGGAGACAGGAGCCCTCAGCCTGTGCTAATGAGAAACTGTGCTCCTGAAAGGCTCGTCAGGTTGTAGGCTGTCACGTTTTAGTCCATTTTTCAGGAATGGTCACAGCTGTTTTGCTGCTCACTGCCTGACTACCGCCTTCTCTAGCACAGCTAACACAACAGCAGTCTTTCTCCCGGTCGCAGCTCCATAGACACACCGTTGCTGTCCATGCATCGTACTTAAGCTCTGCAGTTGACGCCGCTCTGCTGTTGACACCACCCTGCTGTAGAGGCAGCTTCTTGTCCATGGGAAGCACTCAGCAGATCGGTGATGACTGGGGAGGAAGCACAGGTAGAGGTCTCATGCAATAAAATCCCAGAGGATTTCAGAGACAGTAGGCATCAGGGAGACCTCGGAAATGGAGTCAAACCCCTCAAGCTCCAAAAGCAAGTCGACATCTATTTTTGTGCCGTGCTGATTTAAGGGCACGCAGACTGGGGAATGGCTCTGAAAACCATCTCAGCTTTTTCTGTGAAAAGGTGGTTTCACTAAACTGGAGAACCACAATATCACAGCTGGCAGTTCAGTGCCTTTTCCTAATGACACACAAACCTCTCTTGACCTCCCACCATGACCATTACCTCTCCCTGCCTCTTACAGTGCTGCAGGTGGTGTGCTCAGTGCTTGGGCACTGCATTATGTCCCTGGAGGAACCAAGGTGTGTTTAACGCCTGGACGGCTGAAGTCCTTTGCGTGGTGGACTCGAGCTGTGCACGTGTGTGATCTGCCACCAGTGCTGTGAGGTTGGTGGGTGCACAGGAGTCATTGAACATCAGAAGAAAACTTGTCAGGAAGGCAACATTTCCTTCACATGACGGCTTTCACTCCCCACCCGCCCACCAGGGTCCTTCTGTGCTCCTCATGCGAGAGCATGGAGATCCCCAGACCTCTCCACTCATGCATTTGCATCAGATGTGGCCCCCACCCATCCCTTCTTTGATCAAAAATACTTTATATTTTCAGAATCCTCAACTCACTTTATCATCACAGTCCTCTTTAGTGAGTTTGCTTTTAACTGGCTTCCTAAAAACACATTATGTGTTCATGTAATACCTTGCGTAGTTGGGGCCTATTCTGAAAGTTCCCAGGTACCTACTTCTTACAAAAGCAATTGCGAGCTCAAAAAATGTAAGATAGTGTTCTGTACATTTCTGTAGGTACATTGTTTTACATAAGTCACCCACTGAAATGAAGGTCATTTTCTCTACTAACAACTGTCACTAAGTTCTGTCACACAAGACCTCCGCTAGCCTGCCCAGCCATCCACATGCTCATATAAGTGCTTTATATATGCACTTTATATTCATATAAGTGCTCATATATATGCTTTATAAGTACACCCCCCATTGTTTGGATCTTGCACCCTACCTCCACGTCTTTCCTTACTTTTTTTTTTTTTAACTTGGATTGAGCGAATAACCCAGCCAAGGGGTGCCCTCAGTGTACTTAATACCTCAGGTAAAGTATGATCCTTGCTTCAAGAAAGGGGATGGTTTGTTTTACATATTCTACCTACAGACAAATCTCCCCTGCTTCCAAATCTGAGTATTAGTACAGCCCTTCAAGCTTAGAGACTGACCAATACGCCTGCTCCTCCACAAACTTGAGTTTGTAAGGTAGATTATGTGCATATGTAAAACACGCACACGTATCTGTAGACACACATATACATACATGTATATACCCCCCACACACACACATATATACGTGTATTGTAGATGATGTGTCTATACCAAACCAAATCAAGAAAAGATGTGCTAAGGTACCTGTTACATGGAGAGCCATCACCAACAGCTGTACCTGCAAATGCAAACTGAGCTGTGCTCACTGCTTCAGAACATGAATTTTATAGACAAGCTCACTGGGTTAATGCCTATATCACGTTCTTTCCTTATATTCTCGGTGTGTTTTTTGTCTCCAGATCTCAGCCATCTCATTGCTTTGCTTGTTATTTTTGAAATGCAATAACGAGAATGCTGAAAGGAAAGGTGAGCAGGGGCCACTGTCAGCTCCTGAACTGTGCCATGAGGAAGTGATCAATCCAGGTTTGGTCCACTTAATTTTCAGCCAACATAACGAGTACATTTGTTTTGCTGTTCTTTTAAGCTTTGTTGTCAAGGATACAACAATATCCTCTATGTCAGAAGATGAATCTATTATGAAGAACTACTTTTCATTGGCATTCACTCAATCAAACCTGACATGAAGGCAGCATCTGTCCAATAATTTTTTACTTAGTAAAGTCATTATTTGTAATATCCAGCTCAACAACAAAAAACATAAATCTTTCTGAAAGCCAGCTAGAGTGACATTGAACGCTACTTATATTTTGTCTGAGAAATGTCAGAAGGAAGGGCTCTGTAGCGGTCATGCACTGATATATTCTCTTATGATTGAGGTGAAGGGTTCAAATGCAGCATAGACAACAAGGGAGAGAATAAGTTTGATGATCTATATGCACAGGACCACCGTAAACGTGGCTACTGAAGCTCGCAGCGAGGAGGTGGGATGGTCATACCCAGCCGGTAAGCAGCACCTCCATCACGCAGGCTGCGTATCCAAGCCCAAACACTCTTGTTCCATCCGCTACATCCTATAATGAGGTACATTACGCAGCGTACCTTCACAAATTGGTGTATGTTATTGCAAGATGCTTCTGCTTAAAAAACAAACAATCCCGTCTGTGAGCTCTGCCCAACACAATGTACTAAACTTTTATCAGCCACAAACACAGCAGAGCTATCATCTTTCCATCATTCACTGACCACTTGTTTGAAAATTAAAACTTTGGCTGTTCACCCCCTGCTCTCTTTTGAAGCACAAATTGTGATCTAAGAAGGGGCTTTATGGCAAATAAAAATAAATATGGCAGCTTTTAACCCCCTTGCTCCCAGGGGTGATGGCACAGAGAGGCTGATACACCGTCACAAATCTTTTCCACAAAAAAATGGTTTTAGAAGCAGTCTCTCTCCACACCAGGAATGACTGAGATCTTTTCATTCTTAAGCAGTTCAGAAAAGCACTGACAGTAGAATATATCAAAAATACATCTTGCTAGCCAAACCTGATTGTTTTTTTCAATAGACTTATCAAAGCAGATTCAAGGAATCTGTATTATATCTGGAGTGAAGTGGCAGATACTGTCTCAGAGAAATTCTACCTTGGAAACTAATTAAATAGGCTTAGATAGAAGCACTTTCATGTGGGCTGGAAATTAATTGAAAGGCGGCATACAAAAGGTAAATGATGAATATTAATGTGCTGAGTTGGTGGCAATATCTAATAGGGTGAGATTTTTATCTTCTGTGGACAGGGAAATATTACAGAAAGACACTAAACCCCATGTGATTTCAATTAAGAAAAAATCAGGTTAATACACACATAGGCTTGGAAGGAAACATGCTCAACAGAAGTGTGAACTTTTAAAGCAAGTAGAGATATACTTACCGTAATGGTCCAGGGTACAGTGGTAGATGTTCAGGGTGAGTGCTGACCACCCACAGCTCCGGTCTTTCCTTCTTTCATGGCCACATGCTGCCCACACCACTGAAACCAGAGCTGCTGAGAAGGTCTCTGATGGGTCCGGGGGAGCCCATGGGCACTGTGTCCACACCGCAACTGGGAGACATGCAAATGCCTGGTGAAACTCCAGTCTGCAGAGGGGGAGGCAATACACTGTAGGGGTTCAGAGACATCCCTCCTTTGCCTTTTCTTTCAGTGTGATGCACCTGATTATGCATCACATAAATGATTAATATACATATAAACACATGTTCCTCATGATAGAAGCTATAGTCAATTATTTCCCCTTCTTCAGAACCTGTTAAAGAAAAACACAAGAATGAAACCACTACTGTTTCACTAAAGGTTTTCTTTTCAGTTACTCAACTCCATATTGTCACATGCACATACATAAATTTCCATTAACTGAATTACAGGACACTTAAAAATTATGGTATAAGTTCCATTATACTATTTTGCACTAAGAGCATGTAGGTCAGTGCACACTTCAGTGCAGAAACCTCCATCCCTCAAAGATAACTATTGTAAAACACTTGAAATCTTATCCTGGAAGATCTGGTGACACCACTTGCTCTGGAAGGGCAGGTGATTTCTGAGAGAGGTCACAGGTAATGGCAGTCTCCGGGAGCAATTCATTTTGCAGAACATGGGCAAGTGCCACCTATGAAACAGTAGACGGAGAACATGCCTGACCTTGCCAGGACAACAGCTCCCGTCCAAGCTCTTCAGTGATGCCTCATATACACAAATGTTCAATTTTCTATAAAGTGAATGGCAATCAACTCCCATAGCTGTCACTGTAAGTCTTGGCCTCTGCATGAGTAGACGCAGCTCAGGAGTCTCAGGTCTGCATTCAGCAGCCCATCACCATAGTATCTGTCATGGTATGGACCATCTCTGGGGAGATGCTTGGACTGGTCACAGAAAGGATGGTCAAAGGAGCACAACCTGCACAACTTCTTCCATCCGGAAACATCCTCAGCTCAACTGAGCCATGTTTGGACTACTTTAATAAAAAAAAATCTGGACAAGTGCTGCATTTAAAGTATGGACTTACATATATGCTTGGGCAGAAAGACTTTTTTTCACGTACTGCAAACACTGTTGGAATAACTAAAGTGTTCTCAAACTTCTTCTGCCCTAAGTCAAGCACACACATTACGGGAAGGTACGAGGAACACTATTTATGGCCAGATATACACCTAACAGAGCCAGCCCCAAGACGCTTGCATTCATTTTGAAGTTGTTCCAGTAAATCAGAAAAGCAGTTCAGGGAATAACTAAAGATCAGAGCAGTCTCTTTGGCAGAAGAACATTAGGAAAGAATTTTTCACAGAAAGGGTGGTTGGGCATTGGAATAGACTGCCCAGGGAGGTGGTTGAGTCACCATCCCTGGATGTGTTTAAGAGACGTTTAGATGTGGTGTTGGCGGATATGGTGTAGGGGAGAACTTTGTAGTGTAGGGTAGATGGTTGGACTCGATGATCCCAAGGGTCTCTTCCAACCTAGACAATTCTATGATTCTATGAAGATGAGGAAAACAAACAGGGCCGCAAGACTCATCAGTTCTCCAGACTGTTGAGACTTTTCTTTGTGCCAAAATTTGTAAGGGGAAAACAGGAGTTTAGAAACCTGCAACTGGGAAATAATAACTTTGCATCTTTTGGGTTTTGCTGGTACTGCGGTGGCTGAAATGTAGCAGCTTATTCCAAAGGTGTGAATCACATTCAGCGGTGACTTATTCATGGTAAAAAATATAAGCTAGCCCTCAGTCAAACACAGAAGGTCTGGCAGTTGGAGGAAGCTTAGAAATAATTTTCTAGAGCTGTCCGAAAACAAGCATGTTATTTCTCAGAAAAAAAAAAAAGTTAAAAAAAAAAATCACTTGTTTTTGTCTGAGCCCAAAGACAACCTAGGACTCCTGGAAGGCCTCATCCAGCATGGACAAGGTCCTCAGCTGAGAGGTGGAAATGCGGCAGCACATTCCCCGAATCCACTGTGAAAAAATCCTGAAGGTGGCGAGGGAGGAGTGGGAGTCCCAGAGCAGCTATGCGACCCAAGGTCCAAGCAGGTTTGCTGCTGAGTGCTTTTTTCTGGATCGTGGCCTTGAAAACCTGGCGTTTTGCATACCTCCGTTTGCTAATCACCCACATGACGGTACTGCAGCCTGCTCTGGCACACCTCTGGCATTTAATGTCTTTAAATATTGACAGACGGATCGTTGTCTCCTGTTACTCAGTGGAAGCTGGGAGCATAATACTAAGCTGATTAAAAGAAAGGGGATCACTGGCTCAATCCATTTCTTTCTGACTTCTAAATGTGGAAGTAGCTTCTCATTGCTTAAGGGATATATTTTTGTAAAAGATCTGGCTCCTGAACAAGCAGTACAAACACTCCCTGGATGCTCTCATAAGGAGCAGACTTTCTTCTTATTCTGCTCAGAGATCTCCCCCCTCCTTATCCTGCTGTGTAAAAAGAGATTTTTTTGTCTCACCTTGCAAAAGAAAGAATCAATTTTGTTCTTTCATTGGAGAAAAAAAAAAAAACAGAAGAAAAAGAGAATAATTGACAAAGCCTGCTACTTAAAAGGAAAATTGTTTAGCACCTCAAGGTCCAAACTACAGCAAACCATGTTGTCCAAACCATTGCCTCTGCCCAGACCGGCTATTGATCTGAAGAGACAAAAGGGAAACACAGATACCGAGAAATAAAAGAGGCTGTTTGAGCCTCACCCAGCAGGTAAGTGGCAAAGCCAAGAAGAGCACCCAGCGCTTCTGCCTCTGTCATGTCATGCCTTGTTCCCTGGGCCAGATCAAAAGGGTATTTAATCTGGGGGTTTAGAAGCCTTTATTTTGATGCCTCAGAAAACACTGATCAATTGTAGGGTTGTGAGCCTGAAAGCGCCACTGAAACAACAACCTGACCTCAGAACGGGCATCACAAGGGGAAAACTTGGGAACTACTCATTTTCTTTTCCTATTCACATGTCAGTGTTACAACTGGAATCACAGAATTTTCAAAGTTGGAAGGGACCTCTCGAGACCATCTAGCCCAACTCCCCTGCTAAAGCAGGATTGCCTGGAGCACATTACTCAGGGCTGCATCCAGGCGGGTCCTGAAAATCTCCGGAGAAGGGGACTGCACGACCTCCCTGGGCAGCCTGTGCCAGTGCTCTGTCACCCGAAACATAAAGAAGTTTTTTCTTGCGTTTGAATGGAACTTCCTATGTTCCAACTTGTGCCCATTGCCCCTCGTCCTGTCACTGGGAATCACTGAAAAAAGTCTGGCTCCATCCTCCTTCAACCCACCCTTTAGATACTTGTAAGCAATAATAAGGTCTCCCCTCAGCCTTCTCTTCTCCAGGATAGAGTCCCAGCTCTCTCAGCCTTTCCTCATAAGGGAGAGGCTCCAATCCCTCAGTCATCTTTGTTGCCCTACGTCTTTGTCAGCACCCATGGCCAATCATAAGATTCTGCTGTAATCAAATGCATTTTGAGTGTAAATACACCTTAAAGTGGAAGTTTACATCTGTTGATCTCTGTGGTGGGCTCAGAGTGCTGAGCTTGCCAAGTGCCCGCGCCCAACCTCACCTCCACTCTGTACGCAAATGCCTTGTCGCAGACAAGTGTGTTCCTAAGAGTTTGCAGGGTTGCTGCCCTGTTAATTGACCCCATAACAATTATCAAACAGAAATCTCCATTTTTTTTTTTTTTTTTAAACTGGAAGCTTACAGTGTGCAGGTAAATGAAGATGGAAAACAAGTCAAGGGAAACCAAAATTAACATCACTCTTATATGAACGTACAGGCATGAATATGTATGATACATTATAGATTTGACTGATGAATGACCCATAACTCATCAGAAGTAATGGCTTACACTGAGTAATGGAGGTTCCTCTTTCAAGATGAAACATTAGTCACTTAAATGCCTTCCACATCACACTGCAAAAAACCTTTTGGCTATTTAACTTAAGTACTGTTTTCTTTATAAGATTTAAAAAAAAAAACTGTTGCTGGTTTAATTATGGTGCCCCATTAGTCAAAATAAATACTCCAACCCCTATTTCCTTGCATCATCTTTGGCTTTACTGTCATTGCTTTGTCAGCGTTTGCCAGTTCTTTGTTCCAAGGCGGGGCAGAGGCCGGTTCGCCATTGACCAGGAGAGAGATCAGAAAGCTGAAGAACGGGCACAGCCATGGGAGCGAGGATATTGCTCAGACCTGCTTAATTCTGTGAGAGACATTGCTCTGTGTAGTCAGATGCTTTGGGTGCTCGTAGACCCATAAGGGCTGAACAACCAGCAGCACAGCCCATGGCATTATATCATAGAAACATAGAATGGTTTGGGTTGGAAGGGACCTTGAAGATCATCTAGTTTCAACCCCCCTGCCATGGGCAGGGACACCTCCCACCAGCCCAGGATGCTCCAAGCCCCGTCCAACCTGGCCTTGAACACCTCCAGGGATGGGGCAGCCACAGCTTCTCTGGGCAACCTACGCCAGTGTGCCTCACCATCCTCAGAGTAAAGAATTTCTTCCTGCCATCTAACTTGAATCTCCCTTCTTCCAGTCTGAAGCCATTCGACCTCGTCCAATCACTCCATGCCCTTGTAAAAAGTCCCTCCCCGCTCTCCTGTAGGCCCCCTTTAGGGAGTGGAAGGCCGCAATAAGGTCTCCCTGGAACCTTCTCTCCTCCAGGCTGACCAATCCCAACTCTCTCAGCCTGTCCTCGTAGGAGACATGCTCCAGCCCTCAGATCATCATTATGTACAGTTAAGAAGCCAGAGGCTTTTTCACCCAGAGTCAGCCCCATGCACATTTTGTCTTTCTGCAGTGTCTCAGCCAAAGCCACGAAACTAGAACTGCCCGGACCTTTGCAAAACAGCAGCTTGGATCAGGTAGTCAGTAGAAGAGATGGTTCCTCCAGACTTGTTCAGCGTTGGAAATTGGGCAAATCCAGACTTGTTTTTTCTGATTAAGAAGTATATAGGAATGTTGTCCACGCAAAACCTTAATGCAACATGATGCATTCCTCTGTGTTTGCTCTGGGAAGTGATGACTCTGTCTCACACATTATTCTTAAACAATTCAAGTTTCCACAACTTAATTTAATCTTTCCCTTTCTATTTGTCCGGTAACCTTACGCAAAGCTATCCACATCACCATGTCTACGTGCCCTCCACCATCACCGGTGCTTCAAAGCCAACATCACGCTCCTCTTGAGCTGCCAGAAGAGGAAGAAAACAGGCAGAGAGCTGGGGTGTCTTCTGCCTTCTCCATGCTCCACACTTCGGAGCTTCTCATGAATCCTTCCCTTCTAAGTTATTACGATTAGGCCAGAAGATATAAAAAAAAAAGGCCCTGTGTCATTGTTACCATTCATTAAGTAAATTGATTTTGTAAAGGTAATTTTGCTAAGGAATTCACCAAAAACTGAAGCAAATGTCGTCTGAGGTCAGCTTTTCTACTCAGGTTTACAAAGCAGCACTGGAAAACCAACCACATGATGGTTTATGCTGCATTGTATTGCATTTGCTATTTGATGGTCTGGTAACACTTTAATAGTCTTGAATGAGCATTTAATTTAGATTTAATAGGGCAGCTTCTCTGTTGTAATTAAATATCAATTGATTGTTAAAAAAGCACTTGCTAGATTTAATATATAAAAGATAAACCTGGTTTGCTATATAATTAACTCAGAACACAACAATAAAAGTGCAATTAAATTTCTAGAATGCAGAACTTGTAAAAAAGTTTATCAAGTTGGCGGACATGAGAGGAATTAAATAAAAATTATGTTAAAAATTGTGTTTAATAATTATCCTAAGAACTATTAATTAGTTGGTTAACTATTGATGATTTTGACCTTTGATGTAGAGATTCCTTTGAGATGAAAATCAAACAATGAAAGCGACTGTTCCCACTAGGTGTGCATGGTATCCAGAGACAGTTTTCTTCAAACAGGCACAGAAGAAATGTCAGGCATCTAGTGCAATTTTAATGTTTTCTCCTGCATTAATAATTAGCATTTATCACATCTGCACTTTAAAAATTCAGCCTTTTAAGTATTTAACTTCACCATAATTTACAAATAGGTAATTAATTCCCATTCTATTTTTTTTTGTTTGCTTTTGCCATTATTCCTACAGAATTTTATTTTTTTTAATAGGGTCAGTCACCTAAAAATTGAATGACCTAAAAAACCAGGCAGAGCAATGGTTTTGACTGTTAACCATGAAAAGCCATCCACGTGCAGAGCATTAATCCTACATCAGAATCAGCCTTCACCAAACTAGCTAGAGAAAAACCAAAACCATAAATGATGCAAGCACCTCAGAACTGTATCTCAAAGCAAGTTTACATGGCTGGCATTGCTCTGAACTTCCATGACATACGTAAGGCCCCTCGCTACTAAATTAAGATATTTTCTCATTACTAGACATCACTGAGACTCTCTTCACAACCATGCCACCCACACGCATCTTGTGATACGCCTGTAAAGCCGTGACGGTGCCTGCAGCATGCCTTCCTCCCCCCAACATATGCTGCACACCGAAAACAAACAATAAGACAGCAGAATATTAATAACTCCTGTTCTGCCCATGGTCCCCGGCACAGACAGTCCAACCCACTGCCTACCGGGCATCTTCAAACACTTTTCTTCCCTTCAAATTTAAGGAGGCAAAGTGTTTTCAATAAATGCCATTTATAATGAAGCAGCCGTGATTGCATTCTGGGATGCCCCCCATGAATTCTGTATCACACCAACATGTTGGCCATGCCATGAGCAGATCCCCTGGCTATCGCAGAGCGGGGGTACGAATCAGCTGCGTCTTTGGCAGGACACCGGGGGAACAGGGCGAAGCAACGCCTGTGTCCACTCTCCATCACCTTCGCAGGTGGGACTTGCCTGTCCCAGCTACAGCAGAGCTGCAAATGAAAGTTACCTGGTTTCATGACGACAGCTATCATAGATGCAGGCTTGAGTGCATTGAAATACCTCTTTTTTAATTTTTTTAAGGGACTTCTTCTTCATTGTCCCTGAAATTGCCTGTCAAAACCATTCCAGCTGTTTGACAAAAAAAAAAGTAAAACCAAGATTGATTTTTAAGTCAACTCTTTCCTGGAAAAGCCTGAGAAGGATATGTTTTATGCAATGAAAATGGAATTGCTAGTAGTAGGAAAGTCTTTTGGGGTGCTGGTGCATTATGCAGAGGATGGCAGAAGCAGGAAGGAAACAGAGACGGATGTGACTTTGGGTGCTGTGACTTTGGGAAGAGGAGTGGGACTTCCTTTCAATTAACATTTTTTCCACTGGACGCGAGAGAAGCACAGGTTAAAAAACGACTCCAGCAACAGGACCGCTGAGTGCAGAGAGGAGCTTCTTCAATGACACCCTTTGCTTTTGTCCAGATAGTGCTTTCAGATGAGTTTGGGTAGAAATGAAGTGCAACGTGATAAGTTTTCTCGCAGCCGCCATACCCAGGCCAGAGAGCTCCGGCTTTATTTATGTTTTCGAGGCGTAACAAGCCCGCATTTACAACACAGTGGAGGACGCAGGCAGAAGTAGGCTTACCCGCAGGCTGACTTTGATTAGAGCTTGAAAAGCCAGCGAGCAGGGAACTGGGAAGCAAATACTACTGCCTAACAGACAATGGTACATTTCAGACCACGGTGAAAATAATGGAGCAAATTCATCACCGGTCAAGCTCTGCCGGCGCCGGCAGCTCTTCCACCTCTGTTCCCATCTGCTCCCAGTGGAAATTCACCTTAGGGGCTATTTGCATGGCTGGGACACTTGAGAGGAATCGATCAGAGCAGAGAATAGGGTGAATGTTGGTAAATCAGAGTGCTGGCTGCCGGCAGGCGCCGCAGTGCTGGTCTGCACAACTGACAGAGCAGCACACGTGTGTGTGTGCCCATGCATGGACACGCACCCTCCGGGCACCTCTCCATCCACCCAAACCACAGCAGCCTCCCCGGCGGCTGCGCTGGCAAGGACCAGACCATCAACCATTCCATTACTGCTAACCAGCCATCAGGACGGCAAGATTTATAGAGATCGCTTTTGTTTGGCCAAAGTACCCAGGAGTAAAGAGACAGGTTTTGGACCTCCTGCTACAAAGACAGCTAAAGAATCCCCGTGTCTTTATTTTCTATGAAAAATGTGCTTGTCCAACCAATCCCTAAAAGTCTGGTCATTTAGCACACCCACTTTTAGGGCAAGGAGCGGCTCTCGCTACAGACTTGCACATCACCTGCCATGGTGAAGCCCTAAACTGGATAAAGCCTCTAAACTCTACCCTAAAATAAACACTGAATAATAAACCAAAAATCTGCATTAAGGGCTAAAACTTCCTATAATCACTCAATACAGACAAAAGGCAGAACTGAGAAATGTCCCTTTCGATGGCTGGAGAGAAAAATCTGACAACTCATTCCTAAAACTAGAGAACTGCAGCCACTAAATAACACGGGGGAAAACCGCTGTGGCAGGCAACTTGTCCTTACACGGATGAGCTTTTTGCCCTAAATCACTTCCCAGTCTCAACTATGCAACGTAAAAACTGCAATGAAACAAAGCACTTACCTGGCATTGCTTTTAGCACAAGAGCAAGGATATGCTTGGACCTTTATATTTGATTTTTAGGTCTTACTTGCCTATCTTATTTCTCCCCAAAATGCTTGTGGAAAATTAGCACCAACCTCCTGTAACTCACAGGGTACAATTTACCAGTGCGTAAATCTTACTTTCACATCGCTCAAAAATAGCAAAGCTTAAAGGCTTTGCAGCTGAGAACCAAACTGATCCAGCTCTCTGGAGAGTTAATGCAAAATCTCCCATTGACTTTTATAGGCATTAGAGCAGACCCTCAGCTGACTTTATAATCTACAAAGGGAAAATAATTGAGATTTCCAGAAAATTGGCTCAGCGTTATTTTAACACTATAATTGTTTCTGCTCGGAAACAGTAGACTTCACATGTTTTTCTCCCAATCCAAAGACAAAACTGTTCCCATAAAAAATACTTTGTTAAAATGCTTTTTGGAGAAGGTCCCATCCTTAAAAGGTGCATTTGCTAAGGATGTCTCAGAAGTGACTTTCTCATTTGAGATCACCTCATTTACACCAGAGTGGTAATTGCTCATATCATTACTTTCTAAGTAGGCAGTAACTTTCTTCCTCTTTCCTTTCCTCCTGCCAAAAGCCTTCCCACTCCTGTCTTTATAGCTATTTTTCTCCCCCCCCCAGCCTCTTATTAAGGAAGTAATTAAAACCCAAACATTTCTAGCACTAGCACAACAGGAAGGATATAGATCAAGAATATAGCACCAAAAAATATAAAAGTGAAGGTTGTTCTTCCTTGTAACTTACCTAGTGCTCCTCTTTCCCAGGAACCAACCACGGGTACAAGCAGAAGCTTCAGCCATCTCCTCCAGAGGCACAGGACAAGTTGTCCTGCTATTCGGGCTCACCTGGGGGCAAGTGCAGGGTGATGGGCCTTTCCTCCTCATGAAAGGAAACGGGCAGAAATCTGTTAAAATGTAGCAATTGGATTGTCAAGCTGAAATTTTAGTGAGAGAAGACAGATAAAAATCTTAATTTTCAGAATACACGCAGGTATGTAAGTCCTCAGCCGTCATAGTGGATTTGTACTATTTCAGTTTTTTTTTTTTTTTTTTATCAGCTTTTGCTTATTTTATTTATTTTTTCAAGATAGAAATGCCACAATAATGAGGAGAAATTTTTCAGACCAAACTTCAGGAAAACCCTCTCCCTCACTACCCCCCCACAAAAACTCTTTACTGTGAAAATGGTTTATTTACTTACTCAAATACTTTAATTTTAGGGACGTGGTTTAATAGTGGACTTGGCAGTTTTAGGTCTACAGTTGGACTCGATGATCTTAAAGGTCTTTTCCAACCTAAATGATTCTATGATTTTGATACGGTAACACATCCTCACTGGAGCATTACCCCAAACCTGTGGCATTTTCCCTTTCCAAGTGAGGTTCTGAAAATGCACACGTACAGAAAACTAGAGCCATACAAATCAATCAGTGGCAGGATACTCCCACTGTCGCTCAGATGTCCTCCACCTTCTTCTTTCTCTATTTAGAGCTCTGGAAAATTTTTATAAGTGGAGAGCTTGGCTGCAGCCTCTCCGCTAACAAGCGCCTTCATTAACATTCACTTTACATCAGCAGAAATAAAGCTTCCTTTTTTTTTTTTTCTTGCGGGAAGAACAAACAAAAGCTTTATTATTCTCTGCATTGTCTGCAGAAGCCAGACAACTCTTTGGCTTCAGTGAAGATCAAATATTAATGACATATTCCAAGCAGGAGTTTTGAAGCTATCAGCATCTCATGCTTGTTGAAAACAGTGGCTGGAGAAAACTCTTTACAGCTAAGTCCTTTAAAGTGTGTGGTGCTCGCAGATGAAAACCAGTAGGTTGTTGAATGTAATTTTTTAAGAAATTGGGGGAAGTTATGGTAGGCCAGGCAGAATCCCCTGCTAAATAATCAACGTAGAAACCAGCAGAGGCAGGGATTCATTTTCAGATACGGAGGTCCAGAAACGAGCAGGGGGAGAGTCCGGGGTTTGCCTGGCCCCCAGGGTACACCAGCCACAGTATTGGGCTGGTGTTTCAACCTAATCCCATCCCACAGCCACCGGCTTAAGACAGACAAGATGTGAGAAACAGAGATGGCATCTTCAGCTCTACTGAAACCATCCCTTATCAATATGCCGGCTTCAGGCAGTGACAGTTATTGCCAGAAAATAACAATTTCTTTTGTCTTTTCTCTTTCTTTACATTTTGCCCCCTCTTAATCCTTGTGGGTGGAGGCAGACACTTGTTCTGCTTCTATTCACACTGAGCCCTGTGACACATGAGGGATCCAGGGGACAGGTAGGAGGGAAGAAGGATGAAGACCACAAGAGTGAGACAGTCCCCCAGCCTCAGAGAGATAGATGGAGATTTCCAATAGAAGCAGGAGCATTTTCATGCTTCTGTATTCTTTTTTGCTGGTTCACGGCTGGCCTATTTTTAGCATTAGTGCCCTCCTAGGAGAGCTAAGTGCTGTTTCGCAGAGAATCATAGAACGGTTTAGGTTGGAAGGGACCTTAAAGATCATCTAGTTCCAACCCCCCTGCCATGGGCAGGGACACCAGCATAAGCTCCAGAAGAAATCTCTGCTAGAGCCCTACAAGAACCTCCTGAACCAGGAGATGTTGCAGACCTCTACCAGCTGCTGAGAAAAGGGGAAAGAGACTTCATTTCTGGATAAAGTTTAGTTCCTAACTCCTCACACCACTGCCGGAGGAGACCCTGGTGTGGGTGGCCATGGCCCAACTGGTGACAGCATCTGATCTGGCCACGCAGTACCCCAAAGGGACAAGTCACAACCCTCCCTCTGAACCAGAGACTCTGGTTGTACCCTGTGCTCAGAAATATGGCCAGACTCCTCATCCTTCGCTCTTATGGCAACTATCCCAGAGGGAAGAATTTCACTTATTTCAGGGATCATGAGGAGGTTGAGATTTCTGTTTGCTTTTTTAAAAAAACAACATTCAATAAAGATTCCAAGTGGACTTTTCTACTCCTGCAGACTTGTGAGCACATATCAGGAGCACTTTTATGAATTACCAGGACCTTGTGTGCCTAAACACGTGAACACTTAATTTTTTTCCAGTGTCATCACCTAGTCAAATCTGCTGTGTAAAACCATTTTGCACAGGAGAGCGAGAATTCATGATGTTCAAATGAATTTGCTATTCACGAAACAATCATCCTCAAAGTCTTTTCCAACCCTGGTAGAGTAAGCACAGTCACCCAGGTGTTCACCATCCCATCTCCCTCCCCAGCTTTGCCCACATCAGCTGCTGAAAATATTATCTAAAGGCGATTTAAACACAAGAATCACCATAATGTGTCAGACCAAAGGTCCACCCTGAATAAACTCCTGTCCCCAAGCATGGCCATGGCTAACCCAGCTTCTAGCTGGGAGATACGCTGAGCAGGAGGTGCAACAAAAGCCGCTGCATATGCTAGAAATCCTGTTCAAAGGACATGAGTTTCCCTGCAGAACTGCTAGGAATAATAAAGACTATTTAAACTCTTTGGAGAACAGTGTTATAATTTACAACAAAAGTACCCTCAAAATCTTTCAAGAATGGACCATAAACACAACACGCAATCCCACTCAGAGGTAAACCTCTAGATGTATTTTGTTTCCAAAGAGGACTATTTTCATTAGGTTGCCTGCTAATTAAAGGGTTTTTGTTACATTGCTGGATTTACAAACAGATTTCTTACTCTTACCGCTTTCATCACAAAGAAACCAGAATGTGTTCTTTCGAAGTCCTTAACAATTCCTTACAGCTCTGTAACACCTGAGATCACAGAGAAATAAAGCAGGAGCAAAGTTATAGCGAACGTAAGTATTAGCGAGAGACCGCACTTCATCTTCCTCTTCTGTGGACTCCTGAGAGCAGACGCTGAGCAATGGATATGCTGCTCTCAATCGTCAAAACGCTGCAACTACATACACCTGCATAGCAATTACCTGCATGCTGCACTGCATCATCCACAAACTTGCAGTGACAAAGGAGGCAGATTGGGCTCCTTTTAATTTTTCTTCTGTTGTCTCCGAAAAGTAGCCATAAAACGTGATGAAACACGTGTTGGTAGGGAATAGCGTAGGGACACCTACTGGCATTAAACCTTTAACAAACAAACCTATGCAAAGCTCTGCTGTGCTTTTATGCTCAGGCAATCTGCATTTTGTACTCCATTGACTGTTATTTTCTTCCGAGGACAGTCAGCGCAGGAAGAATCACAGCTTTAGTAGACCGGGGAAAAATCTAAATGTCCAGTTTCCACTCCAAAGCAATACTTCTGCCTTTGGGATGACTCAGTTGCTCTTTTTCACCATCCAACTCTCTGTATCTGGGCTTAGCATTTTTGGACACACATGGTGTTACACGAGGCTTGAAAATGCTAACGATGTGGTTTTGCAGCACGAGATCCCGTTGTTTCTCCATGACTCTTGGTGTGGACACTGGAGCACCCATTCATCTCTGGGCTGGCCAAGATTTTACAGGAACCAGGTTAAACAAGCACGGGACAAGGACTTATCTCCACCTCCAAGCACTGGCAGTGACCCTTAATGAGAGAAAACGCCCCTATTTCTCAGAAGAGGCAGTATGGCACAGTGAAATTGAGGGCTCCTGTCAAAAAGCAATACCATTTGTGGAGAATATAGGTATTTACCTTTCACAAAGTGCCCACTGAAACCTGCTTTATTCCAACAAGATGTCGTTAACGTCGTACAGGTACCAAAGGTTTTTCCTCTCTCCTGTGCCTGACGTGCTGCCACCGACGTCCTTGTCCAGCAAATAATAAATAAAGTTCAAAATAATAAATGAGCCTGTCTTCCAGATGGATATGCACAACGTGGGCACCCTTGTCCTGTCTCAGAGAGACATCTTAGTGTGGGGAAAAGCCACAGGCCTGTCTGCAGCATTTCTAAAAATTCCCTTTACATGCCCTGAGCTGTGATCCCCTTCCCTGGGGCTTCCCCTCCCATCACAGTATAGAGACCTGAGCGACTTCTGCTTGGAAAGGCTGTTCTTGAGCGTAGGGTCTGAAAACTGAGAAACGCAATTGAGACTTTGGAAGCCCAAAGCGAGATGTGACACTGGCACCTGCCCATGGCTGGGGATGGACCGCACCGCAGGGTCCGTGGCACAGGGGCTTTACGATGTCCCTGTTTTCTGCCATTTCCCATTTACTGGAAAGCTGGATCTGCCAGCTCCGTTTCCAGATGTGCATCGGTGTGTAGGTAAGCAAAGGGAACGATGGTGAATTGACATCTCCCTACCATTGTCCCTATGCATTATGATACCAACGTTTTATCCTCTTGGATTACACCGAAACCACAGAGATACCCTTGGCACTCGGAGCCTCCTAAAATAAACTAGGGGGGAATGATCATGACAGAGCTGTAGCAAAGAGGGAGACATGAGGGGAAGAGTGGTCCCCCAAGGCACAGTCCTTTGGGGAATTCCAGTGGATTTACAGACTTTAAAGCATCTCTCCATCCTCGCATTAGTAAGATACCTCACCCCTTCTCAAAGAAGCAAAAGCATACGTCTGTGTATCTTTATGTAAAAATTACGTACTTTAAATATGAAAATACCTCTGTATGGGGAGGGAGAGAGAAGCAGAAGGAAGAGGAGAATCCTCTCTCCTGGATCAGGATCCAGCCCCATAGCCATATTAAGCACATACCTGTCCTGCCAACTCCTTTGCCAGCCTAGCACTAATATTAAGTAAGAAAAATCTGGCTCATAGCAACATGCATGAGTGCTTCAGTGACCGTAAGATGACATTAATTTGTTGTGGCTTCTTAAAGTAGATTTCAATTATTGCAGATTTTTTTAATACCATTGGGGAAAACACAGAAGCCTGTCAGTATTGGCTGATTTGAAATGTGATGTAATTATCATCAAGCCTTAGTAAAGGATTTTAAATTAGAGACAACTTGGTCTGTAAATACTTTGTGTCTAGATTATTGTTCTCTTTTCCTAATGGCTTTTGGCATAGGCCTTGTCAGTGGTTTATTGTACAACCCTTTGGCTGTGACAGTGTCTTCTATGAATAAATCATACACTTCACTAAGCACCAGACGATGGCAAAATGCAACAGCAGATGAAATAAGCAATAAAGAACCATTACAGCTGCCTGTTCTCCTCTGCAGGTTTACATCACCATCTGATTTAATTTCCTATTTGTAAAGGCGCAGCTCACTGCAATGCCATTATGAAATAAAATCATAAATGTTCACACGGGCACAAATGAAAAGTGAGGCACCTGCTTGGTTACGAGGTATTTACTCCCTCAGCAATGTTGTTCAGCATCTTATTTGTACTCTTGGGTCAGAAAGACGCTGGAGGATTTTCAGAGGATGAAGTATCTTGGGCATATTACTGCCACAACTTCAGGATCCGAGACCTGCCTGTATCCTGCGGTTTAGACCTGCCTTTCCCAGGTAAATGAAATGCAGCTAGCAAGGGGAGGGGATAAAATAGACTACACCTGTGTTTATGTTCTGAACTCAATGGTGACATTGAGCTTACCTAAATCTGGATCTGGAAAACACAAACTGCTGCTCTGGCGCTAGAGAGGAGCAGCTCTGCCCCCAAACTCAGGACCTCAGAATGCTGCACCACGGCAGCCCCAACCGGCTGAGTACCTTCTTCAAAGAACACAACAGCAAGGCTGCACAACCTGCTCTGGGACACAAAGGATGAGAAGTGCAAGGTCAGGAGTATATCTCAGCCCCTGTTTGCTCGTCTACTGCCTCCTTGCAGCTTAACGCCTTCCTAACACATCAGGCCATGAAACAGCTCATCTGGGTAACAGCAAAGGCCAAGCTTTGGGGGACATCACCATGCACTAGAAACAAAACCACCTGTAGCAGCTGTTCTGCAGTTTTCTTGTGGAAAGGTGGTGCTTAGCAGAATTGATTTGGGTCTCCAGCCATCTTCTGTATTTCTCTTCCTAGCCGTCCTTCAGGAATGTGAGTGGCTGTAACTGTGTGGATGTTTTTGCTGACCACATTTGTTTCCAAATGGCTCTGAGCAGACGTGCAGCTACATTATGCCACAGCTTGATACCATTGTAAGTGGATGAAATTTTATCAACGAAAAAGACAACTGAAATTCATCCATTTACTTAGATGTTTAAATAGACTGCTACATGCCCCTCCTCTACATTCCCTCTCCAGGGGAAAATACCATCCATAACATTTGGTTGTGTCATCAAGGCAAAAGAGTGGGATTAAATACGAGAAAATGGATCCTAGACCCAAGTTTGCTCATCTGCAAACCCTTGCCTTTACCCCTGCACACAAAGCATCTGCCAGCCCATCAGGCAGCCAGCGCGTCACTAACCCTGCCAGCAAGAACAAATTCTGACTATGCATGGAAACCTGGACTGCTCGGGCCTTTGCACGACATTGGAGATGGACCTGGTGGGGAGCGGGAAAAGGAGTACAGCAGTGTAGGGGTATGTCCCCTACGCCCAGATAATGTCTACTGAAAGGCTGTGATTTAGCTTTAGTAATAGAAAAATCACTTCTGCCAGCATTGCCTCTCCCAGGCTCCTCTTCCTCCCCACAACAAAGAAAAGTCTCCCAGGGGGAGCCTTGGCCGATACATCTGGCTTTATAATAATAGCTCCACTTCTGGCCAGGTTACTCAATTAGAACAAGCATCTGCTTCATTTGTCAGACTCGTGCAGCCCATTGCACACACACTCCCTGGGCAACCGTGTTTCCATACCCACAGTCAGCTGCGGTATTTGCAGGGGAAGGTTTTACCTGATTGCTGGAGACAGCTGACAACAGAGCCTTTAGTTAGCAAAGTGCCAGAAAAACACCATTTTTTTCAACACGCACAATGTAGCTACGACCCGGTGAGCAGCCATGCATTCCTGCTGCAACGTACTGCCTACCAACACAGAGAGTGTTTTTTAATGCTGCACCACTGCTATTTGCTTCACCGAAACCTCCTGGGTGAGTTGAACGTGTGAAATTCCCAAGGAGCTTCGATACAGAATTTCCATGTAAAATCTCTGAGAAGGTAAACTACAGCTCTAACATTCGTCCGGGAAGGTATTTTTGGTTTACAGTTAAAACACAAGCACTGACCTTTCAAAATACGATTTTTATCTAGTAAAGCTGAGATAGGGACAAGCAAACAGAAAGCTCACAGCTACATACTGATTTATATTTACCACTGGCTCCTGTAAAACTAACAGAAATCCCAAGAGGCTCAGCTGCTGTAAAAGGGGACACTTTTACTAACATCACCTTCGGCGCAGAGTCCTGCTCTTTTGAGACCTGTTTGGGGTCAGCCCTCTGCTCCAGGAATTAAGGAGACCCCAGATGTAACTCCATCCCTCATTTTTCTAGTCCTTTTCCAATCTTGAGCCACCCCCTCCCATCTTCACAGGTAGCTGCCAACGACCACCTGGCGAGCTCCGTGAGAGCAAAATGGTGCTATCAAACCAGCCTGCTCCAACATTTCCCTTGCACAAATATTTTGCTAGAAGTCTTTTCCCTCGTTTAGCCCGAATACTTGCCTCATCACTAACTGTGTCGGCTGCTGCTGCTTTCCGCAGACAGGAGGGAAGAGAAGCACTCGGTGCGTCGGCCGTCTCTGAGGGTACCATCTGCGAGTGCCTCCTCTGCGCTCATCCAGTCATCAACCAGAAGTTTCCTGAGCCGCCTCTTACAGCTAATGCAGCCATACCCTGCGCTTCTGAGTGCCCTTCTACTTGACCCTTGCTTTGTGCTTTTGTCTTTCTGCTTTTTCCTCTCTGCTTATAGTACTCTCCTATGCTCTGTTTTTCAGGGAGCTGATCCACTTTTTACTTTCTGTACAATTCCTTTTTGCTCAGGGTCAATAACAGAGCTCATGATTTAGACACCGTGGCCTCATACTACCCTTCTTATTGCTCCCCTGCATTGGGATGGATTGTACGTGTGCCCTTAGTAGCATTTTTTAAGAACTGCCAACTTTCCCTAATTCCTTTTTTTTCATTTGGGCTTGTTTCCCGAAGGATCTTACCTACCAGTTCTGAGTTTATTGGACTTTGCCCTATTGAAGGTCACTGGAGGGTTTTTTTCTTGATTTTTGGGGTGATGTTTTTTTCCATTTTCTGTACTTTTTATTCTTCCATAGCCTTCCCACAGATTGCCACCTCTGTTTTTCACAGTCATGCTCATAAGTTACCTTCTACCTTCACGTTCTTGGCCAGCTCATCCTGCCACCCAGAATCAAAGCTGGAAGCTCTCATTCTCTCATCCAAGCTACGTAGTTGAATATTGGCTCTAACACCTTCTCCTGGATGGCTCAACAGCCCTTCAGGAGCCAGCCACCCCCCATCCCCAGGACTGGAAATCACTGCGTGATTTTAGGTTTCATGCAAGCCAGAGGACGTGGTCAGGGATTTACCGAGCAGCTCTTTGTTGTCAGTAAGTCAGCTGCTGCGAGGGCATCAGCACTCACAAACACGGAGCATGGGCAAAGGCAGCGAGCTCCAGGCATCCTCTCCCATCCTCCAAACGTGGGCTCTCGCCTTAGAGTCTGGAGAGAAACAGAAAAATCCTACTTTTTTTGCCATCGCACCTATGAATAATAGCTGTGCAGATTCTCGCAAGGCTGATAACTCAATAAAACATTGATTAGTTGATATAATGCAGAACTGAGAGGGGTTTTTGTGGGTTTTGAGGGGCTTGGAGGAGGAGGGTTGCCTGGTACCAGTGGTATGGTTAAGTCCCAAGCCACCACAAGGATTAGCCCAGCAAGCCCTTAGTCACTTGTCACTAATAGCCCAGGGAAAAAGTGACAGCATGTAAGCACCAGCCATGGGGCACTCTGCTGAGTTTGGGATCACAGCCCAGGCCAGGCTTCAGAATCGCTCAGCACCTTTTTAGGTATATAAGCAGGAAATTAATTCCTCTTAAAGTCAACTTCTTTTGTTTGTTTTATTTTTTCCTACATCAATTTTACATGCTACTTTTAAAATAAGTAGTGGTTGTGTGACAAAGGGACTGGACATGTAGAGGGAAAACGGATGAGATAAAATCTCAGTTTCCCCTCAAGCATCTGTAGCTTTAACCCTTTTCCGCTACACTAAAAAAAAAAAAAAAAGAAGCATTCAACGAGGAACAAACACTGGAGCATAATAGCAGATGAGGTTGAGCTGTGCTACTGACCTGATATATAGCACTGGTTAAATTACTTTGTCTTTCTAAATGCAGCCTTCTGCCTGTGAAATGAAACACCTGCTCTCTGCAGAGCGATGCAGTCAGGATGCATCATTTAGGGACCGTGCAACATGCCGAAGCAGTAAGTGTTAGAAAGGTGCTCAAAGACTCCCCGCGTGAATTACTGGAGACATCAGGATTTGGCATCAAACCTTTGAGGAAAAGTTCCCACAAGAGAAATATTTCCAAATAGAAGTGACCGTACAGTGGTCCGTAGGGACAGAAAAGGGAGATTCTTCCTGGACATGTTTTAAAAATTGACAAAAGTTTTTAGGTTTAATTTATTGTTTCTATTGCCCCTCTCAAGCGTTTCCAGACCCGCAAACAAAACTACATTCTCCAGCTGCTATAGAGGAGATGACACTGCAAATACACAGCTGCAAATAGGATAATTGTTTACTTCTTAGAGACAACCTTTACATTATTCCAAACTTATGACACAGTTCAGCAGCTCCTGTAGGTTGAAAAAGCAACCACAAAGAAAAGAATGCAAACTCTGAACAGACCTTAATGCATTTTCTATTCTGGGTGGCAGAACAGGAGTGCAAGTTAGCGGGCTTCTGCTTTTGGAAGACTGTGTCTTTTGTAACATGCACTTATAAATTTTTAAGAGCATCTCATGTAGCTACGAAACACCAAACACAGAAAGTGCATTTGGCGGAAGCCTATGAATGTCAGCAAGATGTTAAGGACGATAAAATCAGTCACCTGTTTTAGTGCCTGATGTTAACTCCAAAAGCTGTTAAGTGCCATGAGAGGTCGGGTATACTGAAGAAATGTCTGGTTTCCTTCTCAAAAACAATTATAATATTAAATTTCCTTTAAGATGTCAGGTTCTGAGGACAGAAGGGAATATTCCTTTGCAAAATGACATATCTTGCATAAAGTGGCATAAACCAGAAACCTATATCTGCTTTAAAGACTTTGCGTACAATTTACAGTCCCGTAAATTACTGGTGAAGAAACACTTGTTTGGACAGTCCTCAGAGCTGCAGCTTTACAGCACTATAGTGGGTGAATGTGGAACCTTTTTCCTAGATTTTTATATCTGATTTTAATTTGAAATTACAATTGTATCAGAAGACCTCTCTTTAAAGCTCGGTTACTTGTCTTTCTCTTCCCAGCCATCCCCAGATGAGGGGGACCGCTGCCCCTCCGAGCAGCCCCATCCCCCAGCCTGGCTCTGTCCCCTTTCCACCCCATGGAGCTGTTTTGCTTCAAGGGCACTGGAGTCACATCCCTGTTGAAGACCAGATGCTGGGTCAAAGCACGCTCTTAAACACCAGTCCTGCTTTGATAAATCTGGACCTTCACCTCTTCACCTGCCTCCCATGCTCTCTTTAACCCTGCTAACTCAGATCTCCTTATTCATATTCTGAACTCGCCCTTATTTCTTCTCCACTCTCCTTTCCACCAACTGCTGGATGCATTTTTTTTTTTCAGAAATATCTATCTGCATCTTTAGGCACCTAAAGACCTTCACAAATCTCGCCCACAGTCACTTTATGCTTAGGGAGAGCCCTTTCTATCGTACTATTTTTCACCTCAGAAGTTTTTAGCCAATTGAAGGATCTAAGATAACCGACTTCCTTAGGAGTCCAGCCGGGAATAACTCACACAGGCATCGGACATACACCATTACATCTCACGCAGCTCTGTTTTCCACATCACCAAACAACCCAAGCCTACTCTTACCAAGGACAAATGTTTCCCACGGAATTTAAGAAGCCAGTTAGATGGCTCTATCACCACCCTTTAGCGGCTATGCGCTCTCTGGCCACGGTCCTTGCTATTCATAAGGTAGAAGTGTCCAGCTTTGAAGTGCACGCTGATCCATAAATCCTGCTCAGGAGTGCTGAAGCTGCTGAATACACAGATGTCTGATTTGGAAACTGCTTTTGTTATCAAGGGAAGAGAAGAGCACTGGTTTAAGGTCTGCAAAACCTCCAGAGCTTCACCAATTTATTTTTTTTTTTCAGAGAGTTGAGGCTTTGCAGGAGTATTGCTTTTTGTCTTTATTACTGTCTGGCAACATCTGTAGCTGCAACAATCCCAAAGCTGCAGAGGGGACAAGCTCCAGACAATGTCACCAGCCATATCTGTCATCTTTTAGTCGCTCTGCCTGAACACACAGGGAGCCTTCCCTGTAATCCAGACTGACAGTCCAAAACCAACTTTTGAAATGGGGTCTGTAGTATTTGGCCATGCATTTCGCTCTGGATTTCTCAAATTCCCATTAGCAAACAGTCAAGCCATTAAGTTTGCTTAACTAAATAAACATTTGGCTCTGCAAAGCCACTGGCGCACCTTACGAGGCTATTTTACACTCCTATACACCCTGTTCACTAATACATTGAACCGCAAGGTTCCCAGGAAAGGGCTGGCATCCGGGGACTTTCAGAAAGAACAGAGGCTGTAAAAGCTGTTCCCTCTTCCCATTCTAGAGCTAGCTGCAAAAAGGTGGATGTTTTCCTTTTTTGTTTTTTCCTTCTTTTACCTGTTAGAGCTGCAGCTGGTTTCATAGATGGCTTTTGAAATGCTAACTCACCTCTGAACGCAGGAACCAACGGGGTCCTTGGCATCAGACAGTTTTTCTGTGCTTATTGAGAGGATCTAGCTGTGAGCAGGTACACACAGTAAGTGCTGTGAAGACAACGGGTCAGGAGACGGTCTTTGCTGCGTGAAGGTCCCAGCCTAAATGAAACACAGAAGCAGTGGGTGCAAGACCTCTAGCCAAGCACAGGGAGACTGGGCACTTTGCTTAAGGTACACCCTGATTCTCGGTCCTTTGGGCCACCAACTTACCAGACAGTAAGCCCAGGGACAGTCATATTGCACTGACTTGAACTTTCCTGCAAGCTGATGCTGGTGTTGGGGATCGTTTTGCACTATTTCTCATGCTTGAGCTCCAGGGAGCAAGTCCTGCGGACAAAGGACTTGCAAAACTGTGTTCCCAGGAAAGTTTTCGTGATCCTAATTGGCTATTCAAAGATCCCCAAGTGCAGTGTATTAGGCATGTGCAAAATTAACAGAAATGTCACACGCTTCAATTAATTCAAACTTACATGAGCAATAAATGCATCATTTGCATTATTCCTAACACACACAATTTAGAGGCATGTTTGGATATGAATCTAACATGATAGCTTTAGTAAGTTAATTAGATAATTGCTAAACATACTAATTGATTTTTAATTACAGACAGTGAAGCTCGCAGCGGAGCCAAGACTGGCAGACTTCTCTGTCATTAGAGAACAAAAGGAAATTCAGCAACACTTCAGCATCCCCAGACTCGGACGTGTCCTGTTTTCTGTATCTTTTTCTCAAAGTCATTTACAAACCCACCAAGATTTTCCCATCCTCTGATTTTCTTACTATTTTTGAGATCTTCAGTCAAAAGAGAAAAACCTTAAAAACATCCCAGGAGAAAGGTATTTGCACATATTAGCTTAAACTCCACTTTCTGCCTGTAAACATAAGTTAAGGACCTAAACCAGCCACCTCCATCGATCCGCCGCCAGGAATAGCTTATGGTTTCTATTTTGATTTAGGCTTTACCAACTCTTCTTAGAACGTATATATTCATCCTTTAGAAGTCACCTCCAGTTCCTGTGCACTAGCACAGCAACCAGCCCCACAATGAGCTGGGCGTGCAGTTCATCAAAGCACATCCCAAGTCTCCACAGTTTAGGGCAGTGGCACATAAGATCCTGTCACCACTGAGTTGGCTGAAGAACTTTCCTCCCCATCTTGCAGACCAGTCCTCAGGAGGGAAGACTCAAGGTGCATGTCACTCTAGGAGAAGAAAAGGCAGGGAACCACGGTTGCTGCCTGGACTGCGGTCCCAGGCAGAAGCCTCCAGGGACATGTTTTTCTGGGTGGACAGGGGACTTGCACCTCCACACCCCCCAAAACAAGGATGGAGGCCAGCCAACAAGCAGCCGGATACCAAACATGAATATGTACCCTAACTGAGATGAACCTTGGTGGTGGGGCAGTGCCAGAAGCACCTGGTCTTTGAGGTATCCTTGACATTTGCATGTTCCAGCAGACAGGAGTGAAATGTCCTGCACTGCCATGCTGCAACGTCCTAAGCTCTGTGAGAAGGGCTTGGGAAGGAAGATCCATAATGTAACGACACCTCAGCAGCCTGACCGTGAGCTTGGGGATCCCCTGCACAGCAGTTTCTGAGTCCTCCCATCCTTCAGTGCTCCTCTTGTTCTTCAGAGGAAGCCTGGAGACCTCCTCACGTTTCCTGGGAAAGCAAGATGTGACCTTGCACCAAGCCAGGAACCCAAAGTGTTGCTGCCACTGTGGGGTGCCTCATCTTGCCCCACCAAGGTTTACTGCCCCACCAAAAAGGGCCAATTTTTGGCATTCATCTGCACTACAGGAGCAGGGTATCGCCTTACCTCCCACCACCACAGCCTCACCCTCCAAGGGACGTAGGCACCCCCAAGAAGGATCCACAAGAGGTCCTGTTTAAAAAGGATCAAAATCACCATAGAAACAAGGCTGTCGGTTGGTAGTAGTCTGTATTATTTACAGAGTCCCTTCTTTTATTTGCCACTAATGTACTGGAGGTCTGCAAGCCAACCTTTGTGCCACCTTTGCTTCGGCAGTCACCCCAGTAAGATTTTTTTTCCTATGACTGAGAGCAAGGCTCTTGATTCACAATCCTCACGCGTAAAATTCTCCCCTGGCTGCACTGTTATCTATACAAGAAACACACTTATTTAAAAACAGCTCAAAGGCTCTGCCTTTTGCATAGCTCTGTGTGCGTTTGACCATGAGACATCACATTATTTTCACCTGTACTTGTTCAACAGAACCCTGAAATCAAGGCATGAGAGCAGTTTTAGAAACAAAGGGAGCTTTTGATCTTGACAGAGTTTTTAGCAAGAGGGACCTGAAGAAGAACATCTGCTCCACCACCTTCCTCCGCAACCCCTGCCTGACCAAAATTGTGCAGCACGTCGTAGTCAGCTTATTCATTCCATAGCAAAAGGAAATTTCACCCATTTCCTTCTTATAAACTGAAGAGCAAGGTCAGAGGTCAAGACAGCCCAAAGGCTGGCCGAAGAGAAGGACCTCTTCAGTGCAAAGTGCCTGGAACTGGCAAGTGGGCAGGAGAGCAGAGTCATGGCTTGGAAGGCTTTTGAGCTTGACTCATCCCTGGTGAGCAGCTGAGTCTGGCTCTGGTTTACCCATGAGAGGCAGAGTGCATCATAAAGAAGCTGACAGTGGCAGGAAGGTGGCCCGTATTTCAGGATAACAAAAGCCAGTTGCTGATAGCCCCTATCTGCCCTGGAGGTGCCGGCTGCTCCGCTCTCCCCAGTAAGAGTGATGTCCAGAGATGGGAGATGTACACACAGGAAAGCAGGAGGGACAGAGAGAGCACAGACAGAGGAAAGGGGAGAGAATTTGTTTGGGCTCGTACAGTTTCAGTGCAAAAGTAAATAAGGAATCTAATGCTAAATATTGAGACAGCAGCAAAGTTCTCCAAAACACAAAAAATCTGTAGAGGAGCAGCATCTCTAAACAAAAATGTCATTCTCTCCAAGGTGAAAAAACCCTCCAGCGGGATAATCTCTGGACTAGCAGAGTGCTCTCCAGAGAGGGCAGAAGCTCCCAGACCAGCATCTCTCACCCCAAATAGAGCTTAATTCCCAGTTTCCTTAAAACTCCTTAGGGCTGCTCCAGGCTATATCCTCCCTCCATCATACTTAGCTTGCAAATGAGATTTGGGATGGGAAACAGGGGCTTTTCTCCCTCCTCAGCTCCCCAGCACTCAGCCCCTGCATGATCACAGAGCTATTTCAGCCCAGAGACCGCATCAGGAGGAATCCCTGCGTGGCTATTTATTTACTGCTCATCAGCTGGACTCTCGCTGGCACCGGAGCACCTACAGGTCTGGTTTTTACCTGTGCAGACAAATCACTGCCTGGGAAGCAACGGGAACCCCTCGTTATGAAGATGCAGCTTCCTCCCTGATGAGCGACAGTGCCCGCGGTGCTGCTCACAGATGCTCAGTAACGGAGGGAGCAACCGCAGTGGGTCAGATCCAGACCCCCCTCCCCGTGTTAGGAGGATCAGGTCCTCCTCTGTCTTGTACAGCTCAGTGCTATTTCAGGAAACTTGACCCCAAACTGAACTTTTTCAGACTGTGCTGCTCACTCCAGATCCCTCCGTGGCAGCGACACTTCACGGCCAGTAATGAAAAAAGCCAGCAGAAGTACAGCTGTTTGCTGTCGCGGTGTCCAAGCCGGTGCAGGGAACTGGCTGTCTTGAGGTGTGTATCGCTCCAAGCAAACAAGGTGAGATTTGGGGGTTCTGGAGAAGGAGTCCTTCTGGCATTTACCGGATTGGTGTAAAGCCTTGGCGTCTGAATGTCACGCGTGTTCAGGGCAGCCCTCGTACAGCACAGGAAACCACCTGAGAATACACCTACTTTTCCTTTACAATCACGGCATTCCTGGGCTCGTTTGCGCTAGAACAAGAAGGATTATGAGGCTTTGCTACTGAAAACCCACATAAAAGATTTTGGGAGGCCTGATTACTGTACACGTCTGAGACTTGAAATGCGTCTTAAAACATATTACTCCAATACAGCAACCATATCCAAGAAGGCAAATTTCTGACAGTATGTTGGCAGTCTATTTCTCTTACTTTACTTCGTACTTCCAAAAATTATGTTTCCAGAGGAAACTCTCAAGCGCAAGAATCCATCGTTTATGTTCTAGGAACATTTTTCTCATTCTCCCGTAAAAAAACTTCTTTCCAGTTCTCCCAGCTAAGTGTCTTGGAGGAATATCCAGTAGGAATGCCAGGGATCGGTTCTCAAATTACGCGTCGCCTTTCCTTTGGCTCCCAGTTTGCCCCACAACCACCAAAAATCCCCATCTGTGCGTGCTCCAGACCAGTCAGTTCCAGTTCAGCTGCACGGACGAGCTGGTGCACACGTGTGAGATTAGATCTTCCCAGCCAGCCACCAAAACTGCCCGCAGATAAAATGATTCACCCCATGCACCGCCTCAGAAAGGAAGAGGAAATGAATGTGACTTTGACGGGGAATTTAAAGGCTCAGTGCTGCCCTCATTTTGCCACCATGGGCTGCAGCATCCCTCCTATTGGAAAGATTGCTTATGCTATTACCTACAAGGATATGACATGGCATAGCCTAAAGCAATTGATAACAACCCAGACTTCAGTGGCAGGAAGGAAAATCAGCCAGGATGCTCCTCTGTAGGTAAAACAGTGACTGAAAGTGTAAAAAAATAAAAGGTTTGGGTAAGATCCCAGGCCATACCAAGATGGGTACTTTATTCTTTTATTCTATCTCGCTCCAGCATCCATCCACATCAATATTTTTTCTGGTGTTCACTACTCCGTACTGCCACTGTCCAGGCACTTGTTTCACCTTCCTTGGGTCATGACTGAACATTTGTATTCATGTGAATATAATCCCCTTACGAAAACAAATCCTTACTTGTGAACAAAGCACACTAAATCTGCGAAGGCTCAAATGCTGCATTTTACCTCGAGCTATGGGATCGATCAACAGAGAGCAGGACAGAAAATGATGCTCCAGGCTGTTCCTCGGTGCTGTTTGAACCCTTGAGACTCATTGCACAGCTGTGTAGCAAAAACACACACACATATTTCAGCCTCCCCCTTTCCACCTCTGTAGTAAACACCATTTACTAAAAGCTCGCGTTCAGCTCCATTTCTTCCAAACCCTGCATGCTACACGCGTAATAACTCGCTCTCTTCTTCATCTTTTCATCCAGACATCTTTCCCAAGCTTCTCCAAGTTCAGCCTGCTAGAGTTCGACCCCAAGGCCTGATCACATCTGCGTGTCACATCAGGCAGCATCCTGCGAGCTGCGGGTGCGATGGGTTGTGACCCAGCGTCCTGCCCAGCCAGCACACCAGGGATGCTCTGCACTGGGCGGGAGCGGGTTTGCAGACAGTCACAGGTAAAAACAGCAGAGCAGTTTGCCGCTAGGAACAGAGAAAGCAGATCTTTGAGACTCAAAGTGAAAATAACCGATTTATGCCATTTACTGGTGCTGCGTGCAAACAATGCCTTTCCTGGCAATTCCCCTTCCACGGAAACACGTCGGGTCTGGAAAGGAAAAACCTCAGCCATGTAGGGCGGCTCGGCATGGCTCTTCGGCACTCTGCGAGCAGGGGTGAGTGCAGGCGGAGACGTTTCTTTAAAGCTGTAGTTGAATAAAAATAAGCATTCATATCCCGGGAAGCCCAGGGGCAGTTGACTGATGGAAGGATGAGGCGCAGCAGCGCGTTAATGCGGTGGGATCTCCTGCAGCTCTGCTGCGGGAAAGGAGAGGAACATCCACAGCAAAAGCACGCTGCCGCTGCCCCCAGCCCACGCGCTGCCGCAGCGAGGGGACACGAAGCACCTCCCGCCCCTATCAATTCCCTTTCTGTTCTTAAAACAGGCAAGTTAAAGCAACAATCAAACGGACCGCCTGTGGTTTACCTAGTCCCTAGGCACTTGGAGATGCGATGGCCACGCCAGCAATGCTCTGCTGGTGGGACGGCGGACAAGAAGGGAAATAAAGACTTGGGTGGGGGCAAGGGGGGCCATGCTGACAGGGCTCCACCACGCAGCTGAAATCACGAGACAGTCAAAGCTTTATTATGGGGAAAATAACAGCTATTTCAGAAGGCTTCAATAAAAATACTATTTCCACCTTAAGGGAAATGCTTTTGCTTTCTTTTATGGAAGACAGTTACCTAACACCTGGCCTTATATATAGGAATGGGGTCTTAGCAGCATTTCTTTTTTGGTTTAGTTTTGTTTGTCTTGTTCCAGCTTTTTATTCTTTCTTTTCTTTCTGAACTTTTTGCTTTTTGAAGCTTCTGCAGTGACAAGACTGGGTAGAGTGAGACCCATCACATACCATGCTAGAGGAGCAGTGTCCCAGGAAATTGCTGGCAATTCAGAACATCCACCAAAAAAACGGAGAAAAGAACATTTTTAAATATTTTATTTGAAATTCTGCCTTAATATGGCAATGGGAGTCTTGAGCATTGGCTTCAATGAGAATGGCACTTCAACTTTAGTCTTTAAAAAACAGCATTTGGATTATTAAAACTCTTGTGCCATGTACGAGGCTTTTATAAATTGCAAGCAAGGCTGCCTTTACTGATGAATGAACTGCAGAACGATTTATTGAGACAAGGTCTGAAACTCTGGCTGCTTGGCTGAACTGCCTGGACTGCACTCTGCTTGTGCTCAAAACTGCCATCATCCCTGTCAAACTGCTGCCAGCTACCAAAAGGTATGGGATTCATTTGACCACCCGGATAGCACTGACAGTGCTCTTTGGAAAGGAGGTGATTCAGCACCCTGGATACGCTTAAATGTTCGCACGGAGTATTGCACAGGTTTTGAAGGCAGGAAAGCCCTGCAGAAAGGAGACCCACCATGTGACACCAGAGGTAAGCCCACAAGGTAACATATATGCAGGATGCCTCAGACAATTTCCTGAGCAGGAGGGATTTCCACCTGTTTTTTTAGAAAACTCAACCAGAAAAGACTTCAATATTGTGATTTTGTTTCAGCAATAGCACATGAATTTCGTCATGCAACTTCTAGAGAGGTTACTGGTGTTTCTGGATAGATGCTGGCAGATGGAAGTGGTGTTTCTTCAATACTTTCCTGCAGTGTTTGCTCTCAACTACTGCTATTGCACTGTGCTAAATGCCATACAGGTAGAGGATACAGGAAATAAGCAAAGAGTTTGTAACTACATGAGAAGGTGCAACTTGCCAAACTTGGTCAGACCGAAGGTTCGCCTGGCCCAGCCTTGCCGCTGGCCCACTGTAGGTGGTTGGGGGGGTTAAGGAAGGGACAGCACACTGTGATGGCCCTCAGCACACCCTCTCAACCTCCAGCACGCCCGTCTACCACCCTCCTCAACCAGAGGTTCTACCTGCACCTTCACTTTTAATTAACAAGAGATTAATTAACATGCCTCAAACAGGGTATGTTATTACTACCATTGAATAGCTGTAGAAGACTGACTCGCATTCCTTTCTCCTTTAACAAATAAGCCCTCCCAAGCCTTCGTGTTAGATCACATCAGTGAAAAAACACCTGAAATGATTAAACACCGACCAGCTATTGGATCACAAAAAAACATTGGCAGCAGAGAGCTCTGGAAGAGCTTTCTGGCAGCCTCAGCTAGACACCGGCATATGCTCTATATTCATTAACGAGCTGGAAGTACAACAAAACAACAAATCCACTCTTTTCTCCCCTTACACGCTGCCAGGAAGATTGACAAAAGGGATGAGAGATTTATTTAGGGCAATATAGTTCATGTAGTGATCCATGCACATGGAAGCTGAGTGTCTTTAAATACAGCTGAGTACGTGGTCAGACGTGCAAAGAGAGACGATGCAGGTCACCCCTGCAAGACTGGAATCCGCCCCCCTGAAATGGTTGACTCTGAATAAAACATGTTCCTAGCAGGCAAGAAAAATAACATGAGTTCGCAGCGTGATGCTGTGGCCAGCAGTGTCGATGGGACTGGGGCAGGGGGGAGAAGGAGAAAAGCGTACGGTAAGTCGGGTGCAGCGGAGGGACAAGGACACGGCCGTTTGCTGGGAGGTCCCTGGCTCGCTTTCCTGCTGAGCCTCCAGGATCCGTTTTGGGCTGAAGCCTAAGAACATTAAAGAGCAGAACTGTAACCAGCTTTGCAGCTCGCTCTCTTGACATAGAGAAGACTTCTCCAAGAGGCTGAAAAATTTACACTCGCTGGTATTTCTTAACACATTAGGCTTGCAAAGGTTAACGCCCGGAACTGGTAAGCCTTTCGGTTTACCTCTTTAGTGATTGTTTTACACATGTATGTAGTGATAGGATCAGGGGGAATGGCTTCAAACCGGAAGAGGGGAGATTTAGATGAGATGTGAGGAAGAAATGTTTCCCTATGAGGGCGGTGAGCCCCTGGCGCAGGTTGCCCGGAGAAGCTGTAGCTGCCCCATCCCTGGAGGTGTTCAAGGCCAGGTTGGACGGGGCTTGGAGCACCCTGGGCTGGGGGGAGGTGTCCCTGCCCAGGGCAGGAGGGGTTGGAACGAGATGATCTTTGAGGTCCCTTCCAAGCTAAACCATTCTAATTCTACATTGTCTGTTTTGGGTGGGTTTTTTCTCTGCAGCTATAACAGCCAGCATTCTTAGAGGAAAGGGGCCTGCTGGTCACCAGTCCCCATTTGTCACACATATCCAGCAGGATGCAGAGGCAATGTGAGAGCCCAGTGCTTTGCAGAGCCACCAAAGAGCTCCTATGAAGGGTGCGTTTGACCCCAGTAAAGGAATGAGGTAAGTCCAGGATGCGAGCATGAAGTGATGAAAGTTTAAGGCAGGGTGAATGAAACAGAGGAGACCAGATGGAAGCCTCAGGGAAGTCGATCATTTGGGCCATGGTCATCCCTGGATGTGCTTAAATAGGTGAGGAAAAAAATTATTTTCTCTCTGTACACCTGACAGTGGTGTAGCTGAGAATACTGAACATACATCTTGTGCTTTCATTTCTAAAAGGAGGTTGAAAAATTGGTGTGGAAAAGAACTACAGAAATTACTCAAGGACTGGGAAAAATGCCATGGGCTGAGAGCTCAACTGGAGAGGAAATGTGATTACACAGGATAAGTACCTCTATGGGGAGAAAAATGCCTGGTACAGGAGGACTCCCTGCCATCCTAGGGAAGGCAGAACATGCAGATTAATACGAGAAACCAGCCTGAATGTCTTAGAAGAGGCGGGAGCTGAGTGCAAGCTTTACCAGAACTGGTGGACCCTCCACCTCCTCCCATTCAGGACTGGATGCCTCCTGGGTGACAACCTTTAAAGCAGAGAGCCGCGAGGTCCCAGGGACCCCTGGGTGAAGCTCTGATATCCAGGGCACTGAGAGGGTGCACCAGACAGTCCTTCCCGAGTCCTCAACATTCGACGTGGTTATTTACACGGGGACAATGATGCACTAAAGCAACTGTAAACGAGGTAGGGCTGGCTGCTGGCAACAGCCAAGGCACCGCAGCGAGGAGCTGAGCTGTGCCTGGGGGGGTTTACCCTGGCGAGGAGAACCTGCACGGCTGCTGGTAGCTGAGCTCCGTTACCTCTGTGCGGAATTACATTTCGATCTTCATCTCCTAACCCACATCCCCAATAAATTCAGAGCCACAAGAAGCAGAGTAGGAGGGTCGAGACTGTCGGTTGCACAACGAAGGTTGTGCATTTTCTCAGACTCGTTGCAGAGAAATCCTCTCAGGTTACAGCGCTCACCCATCTGGCCCAACAACGAGGAAGAAAAAAACATCAGTAATTAATGTAACAGCCAAAGAAACAAGCTGAGAAACCAACCCCAACAGCAACACCAGCTCCCTCTGTTACAGAGGTGCTCAGAGTTGGCAAAACACTCATTGATGAACAAACCCTATACACAGGACAGAAAAGAAAGGAGAAAAGAGAGAGAAAAGAGAGAAGAAAATAAAATCCATTTTTCTTTCTCTGGCTTCCCCCTGTGCCTTTTCATCCCTTTACACCTGAACAGAAAACCTCACAGCTCTGCCTGCTGCTGTACCACTGCTATTAATGCTAAAACCCATCACAAATTGTAGTGACAAGTTCTTTTGTGTTGACCACCTGGTTTTTCTTCTCACTCACTGGCATTTCTGCCCCTGAAATCCCTAAGGCAAGAATAGCAAAACACTTCACTGTCTGAAACTCAGTGGATCTCCTGGACTATCATCCCCAGAATGGCTTTTCCAGCTCAGAGGAGAAAGCTGGTGTGCCCAAGGTGACCTTCATGCTGAATTTTTGGGTGCACTCAACAGCTGACTGTGGGTGGGTGGGCAAAGGCCTTTAACAAATGTGAGTTGACTGTAAATTCAACATGCACATACCTATACACATTCACAAAAATTTCAATGGGTGAATAACCTTGCTAGGCTTTTTCCTCCTCTTATTCTTTTATTTTCTTTAGGATTTATTTGACAATACCCCCAAAACATACTAAATTATTCATCCTTGAGGAAAGACTATGAAATATGAAAATCCAGCTACCAGCACACGATGTAGAAGTAGGAGGTAAGGTTATTTATAGGTGTTATCCTGAACTTTTCCTTTTCTGTTTTCAAGAGTCAAAGCTACAGTAGAGCTGCAGTTTTCAGTACAGCGCAGCAGTGGGAACCTGGCACTCTCACATTCCCGAGAAGGCTCTTATGGTGTAAGATGTTCAATGTGCAAACTTATATTTGTTAGGTGAAACAGCGTAAGACACTAACATTTATAATAAAATAAAAATAAGGGCATAAGTGATATAAAAAGTGCTTTATACAGTAAAACCCCAACCTGTTCTTGCTGTTTGGTTGTGTTCCTTGAAATATGTCACAGACTAATGGGATAAGAGAACTGCTCACGGGTACAGAGAGAGGTGCGAGCCCCTCCACGGTGCAGCCCATGGACCACGGCTGTCCGTGCCGAGCTCCCCAGGGAATTATTGCCATAAAAAATGGGGCTGTTGCAGTGACTGATCAGCCGCTTTGAATGGTAGATTCATACTAAGGAGTAACAACACTAACGTAAATAATTCATCACTGAAGGATTTTATTAGAGCTATAAAATAAACCCCATTGTAAATGTTACAAATTTGTGAAGTTTTGCAGGGCCATTTAGCAGGCGCGCTGCCGGGAGCCCGCAGACAGCCCTCATACCTCACCAGCGAGAAGAGAAGCCGTGAGCTTGCTCAGGAGCTTGGGCAGGACTGTCGGTATAGACTGATTTACACCAGCAATGCTGGAAACGTCCCCTGTGTCCTGAGGTTATTGCCACTGACAGTGACGAACATGAGAAAAATTTAAATGCAAATTGGTGTGAGAACTCGTGAAGAACAGAGTGCTGAAACTCCTAATATTTAAGGTGCTTTGATCAAACAACCATACCCCAGTTTTGCTATGTAGAATCACATAGGTTGGAAAAGACTCTTAAGATTTTGTCCAGCTGTTAACCTAACGCTGCCCAAACCCACCGCTAACCCATGTCCCTCAGCACCACGTCTACACGTCTTTTAAATACCTCCAGGGGTGGTGACTCCACCACTGCCCTGGGCAGCCTGTTCCAACATTTGACAACCCTTTCCGTGAAGAAATTTTTCCTAATACCCATCCTAAACCTCCCCTAGCACAACTGGAGGTTGTTTCCTCTTGTGCTATCACTTGTTCCTTGGGAGAAGAGACTGACCCCCCCCTCACTACACCCTCCTTTCAGGGAGCTGTAGAGAGCGATAAGATCTCCCCTCAGACTCCTTTTCTCCAGCTGAACACCCCCAGTTCCCTCAGCCACTCCTCATAAGACTTGTGCTCTACACTACAAGTGCGAGGTGGTGTCTTCAGCACACCCACGACAGCCTACAGATGCCTTCACCTTATGCCAGAGGAGACCGGCATTGAGCAGAAAACCCGTCTTCACAGGGGGCACAACCACACACAGCCCACAAAGCCCCTCACTCCACAAAACCCGCAGTTACTTCTTGGATCATGGTTGATTAAACTCTGCTAATCCAGGGCCTCACCTAACTCATCCTGACTTCAGTGGAAAGATGCAAAACTGCTGATGCCACACAGGTATTGCTGCTGCAGGAGGAACCCAAAGTAGGAGCCAAGAAGAGCGTGTTTCTCAGAAAAAAGCAAAGTTGGAAGTTTTACAATGTCAGGCTCAGATTTTGAAGTTGAAAAAGATGTGAGAAAATAGAAAATAATTTCCTTCTCTTCCAATTAAATGTTTGGTTTCATTAACCTTGAAAGGCTCTTACACAATTGCCTCTACAGCCATCTCTCACAACACCACTAATGTCACACTGTAAATTAGGGCAATTTTTCATCCTTCTGGTTCATCTAATGCCAAATTTTTACTACTATCTGAATATGCTTCTGAGGGTACGACACTCCTAATTCTTTATAAAATAGATTCATTGGAAATATTTCTGGTTTGACAATTGAGTTCTGATGTCTAAGCCTTAGGGTTCATTTTTAATTGGTACAATTTTTCCATTTGCTAGGGATCCCTACTCTAAATGTTTGTAAAATCCATTAATTTGTCAAGGGAAAAATAATGCCCTAATATGTCTTTCTTGTTAAATTCCTTTCACGTGAGTTGTGGTTCTCGGGTATGGACAAAACTTTTGATAGATAAATTGCATATAGTAGCTTCCTATATTTCATATTTAAAAAAAAAATATGTAAAGGAAGCATTTGAATTCCCACACTAGAGTTCTCCATAATTTTGTGGTTTTGGCAAGAGGCCTTTGGGAAAAGCTTTTAAACACAGAATCATATGCAAAATCTGTCCATCCATCCAAGCAACTTAAAGTTAAAATCAGGGCTGCTGAGAAAGAAATTCTTCAGTCAACTTCAATAAAATAATTTACCGTTCAGCAACAGTTTCCTTCTAATCCCAATATTTAACAACTATCTTATTAAATAGTACTTGGGGTTAATAAACCTTCAGAAACTGAGTTTAAATACCAACATTTCTTTTAATCCTGCTAAATTCTTTACCTCCTGCAGCAGCTATTTGTACAACCCAAACTGGTACTCTATGCAGTGCTCAGCAAAAACCTCTTCATTTTTTAACCAGGTCTAATATCTTTAACAGGAGGTGTGGTGGTGGTTTTTTTTTCCCCAAGGTTTGTGGTTCCAAGATCATTAATGCTGGATCCATAGACTACTGCTTTATGCAGATACAGTACATTCAGATGGGACCTGTGATACAGAATATTTGCCCACTTTCTGCTTTTCTGAAAGATTTACGAAGGCAGGAGGAAGAAGAGGGTGCATGATGCAGGCACAAAGTTAAATGTGCTTTAAGAAGTTATCAGAGCTAGTTTATACAGGATGAGCAGTTTTGCTTCCTGGGGCCACAATGTTTTAATTTGGTACCAAAGAACCTCAAGTCAAATACGACCATGGTCTCATTCCCCCTCCAGATAATACCGAACATCGGTCTTCAATTACCCTCTCACAGCGCATGGAGCTGTAAACACGCGCCTATGCTATTGGTGTTTATTTGTCTGGTCTTTTTGTCCTGGTGTACGTAAGCACCAGATATGAGCAGGGGAAGCCAGGTAAGTATTGGATCGGTCCAAATCACACAGAAATTTCCTAGCAAGGCACTACAAAAACATGCAGTACCTGCTAATCCTCTCTGTACCAGATTTCCACCCCTGCCAGGAACCCTGCTACATGGATGGCCCAGTGGAGTTACAGAATGAATCCCAGACTGGTCAGGGTTGGAAGGGACCTCTGGAGCTCACCCAGTCCCACCCCCTGCCAGAGCAGGGTCATCTACAGCAGTTGCACAGGACGGCGTCCAGGCGGGTCTGGAATGTCTCCAGAGTGGGAGACTCCCCCACCTCTCTGGGCAGCCTGTGCCAGTGCTCTGCCACCCTCACGGGAAAGAAGCCCCTCCTCATGTTGAGATGGAACTTCCTGTGCTCCAGTTTGTGCCCGTTACCTCTTGTCCTGTCACTGGGCACCACTGAAAAAAGACTGGTCCCATCCCCCTGGTACTCTCCCTTTAAGTATTTATAAGCATACAGTTCAGCAGCAGGAGCCCACACAGCGTTTTTTTTCACTGCTTTATCCATGAGTAACATCTAGGAGCCAACAGCCTGACATGAGACCTAGAAAATCTGCCCCACGTCATTGAGTGCTGCTTCTGTCACAAGCTGTCACCGGGTCCATCCTTCCTCTGTGTGGGTCCGATGGACTGTTTTGCTTCTCCACTTCTAGAAAACTACAAACCACAGAACAACTCTCTAGAGACAAAACCAGCTGTGAGACCCTTCCTTCCTGAACCCCCACCAAACTTCTCATGTTTCAGCGTGCTACAGAGCAAGGGTGCAGAGCTCCAGCACCTGCCACCGCTTGGGGTCCTACGAGACTCAGGAATCGGTCACCTGGAAATGGCCATTTAATCATAGAATCACAGGACAGCTGCGGTTGGAAGGGACCTCTGGAGGTCATCTGGTCCAACCCGCCCTGCTCAAGCAGGGCCACCTAAAGCGCAGGACTGCGTCCAGATGGCTTTTGAGTATCTCCAAGGGTGGAGATGCCACAACCTCCCTGGGCAGCCTGTGCCGGTGCTCAGTCACCCTCACAGTGACAAAGTGTTTCCTGAATGTTTTCTTTGTTCTTTAAAAAGGACTGAGAGCAAGTTCAATAAGCATAACGTTATTTTTCAAGTGGGGTCATTTTCCTGAGTTGTTAGCTCTTTCTGACATCTTTGCACAGCAGTTCTGATTGTTGCTCCTTCTTTATATAACAGTAGAAGACAGGAGAGAAAATAACTGTATTTAATAAGCAAACAAGATAATTTGGGATGTGCTTATGATTTGCCTGATCCTACTCATTTAGGACTTTTTCCCTTTCAAGCCTGACGGCAGAACTGCATTAAGAGAGTAAAGAACCATTTCCCTCCCTATCCTACTGGATTGAGAAGTGTTTGAGTTCATGTTACAGGTTTTTATTTTTCTCCTTTTCGCATGTGGATATATAGCTTTGCCAGAAAGTGCCTCTTGTCTCAGTTTAGCCCTGTCAAGTCTGATTTCATTATTAACCTTTCAGGAGAGTCCTCCAGGCAATGCTGGCACACCAGGACTCTTCTGCCTCACAGCTGCCTTTGGCACATTACCTGATTAAAAGGAATTAAGGTGATGGGAACCTCTCTGTTGTCTCTGGTGGATGTTGCAAAATCCTTCGGAGATGTTAAGGGAATAAATAGTGTGGATAACAACACAGGCACCAATGCTCCTGAAAGTTGACCAAATTGTTGGGTTTTTATTTGCATGGGTTGTGTTCAAGTTGCTACTTCAAGGAGCAGCTGGAAAGCAGAAATAGCCCTTCCTACTATTTTATCAAAGAAAAGAACAGTAAGAGAGCAAAAAGAACAGGGAATAAAAGAATAGGCTATTATCTAAAGCAGAGAATTTGTGATATTTTTCAGTTTTGCTTGGTCAAACTGAAACCTGCAGAATGGAGGAGGTAGGTGCATTTACATAAGCTGTTCCAGTAACAGAAATAATCTGGGACTAATGCAACACTGAAAACTGCCCTGGCACCACCAGCATGCCATCCTGCTCAGGAAACTCTATACCGTTCTCTACAGTATTAATACTACTGCACAATAAATCTTGCCATCAGAAAAGCCATTGCAAAGAGTAGCTGGGAAAATCTTCTGCATAATCAACAGGTTTATTTTTAAAAAAAATAATAATCTGGAGGTTTAACAAGTTCCTAAATCCACTGCTACCTCAAGGCTCTTTCAAGGAGTACCCCTAAATCCAGCACTTCATTTGCCACTGCTAAAAAAAGAAACTAAAAAAAGATATCCTACGCAGCTCTTATATCCATACTTCTTCTTAACTTCAGCTTTGGTTATTGCAATCTGTTTAGTTGAAAAAGCACACAGGAAATCTAACAAAGAGGAATAGTTTAACTCCTGATATTGTCATATCTTCTTAATTATGCTGGGATTTATCATGATTTTTCAATGTATTTATAGACTCCGATTAAAGAAAAATACATAGAATGTCATCCCTAATTTCATTTCTGCTAAACAGTGGGATAAATTTTGAAGGTCTGTAGCAATATCTGTGTTCTAAGTAGAAGATGAGCCAGAATCCTGGTGTAAATCACGAGCCATCCTTCCAGCTCCGTAGCACACTGGAGTCCAAACTCAAGAGTTCAGTGGTTTCAACCAGTGGTTGCTTTTCTTCCAAATTTCCAAACGTCATTGGCGTTTTCAGTCTTTAATAGCTCAAATGGCAGTTAGGAACACAGGAAATTTTTCGTAGAATGGAAAATTATACATAGACTGCAGAATAATAATGGTATTTAGTGCTTACAGCACATAATGCTTCACAGTTTCAAAGCATTGTGTTTACAAGTGTCCACTCAAGAAAGAAACATGCCGCCTCAGGTCCGTTAAGCTCTATTTAACTCCACCAGATGCTATAAATATGTCCAAATGTCACTGTTGCCCCATAGCTCCTGTCCAGCTTTGCCCTGGTCCGGCCCAAGCCAGCACCAGATGTGCAGACAGAAGTTGAGTTTTGTGGGACTGGGATTTCACTGTGCCAGTCAGCACAGTGAGTGCCGGGCCATTCCAAATGACATCCCTATCTGGAAACGAAGAAAATAAAGATTAATTCATGCCAAAGGCAGAGTTGCAATACCTAAAACAGTCCTTTGAACAGGAATTGTGGCACGTGAACCCTCAATCTTGAAGAGCTACAGAATTCATATTATCCATGGTCACAAATATGGCTCAGAAGAGCTCCAGGAACACCAGCTCACAGGCAGTTCCCCAACATGTGCTGGTTTTACAGCTTGATGGAGCTGCCGATCACATGAAGAAAAAAATTATTTGAATCATTTAATGAATACAAGTTGCCATCTTCACTCAGGGAACAGTCAGTGACGCAAAACACAGAAGACCGCACAGCAGAACCAGGTCGAGTCACCGCAGAAAACCCCTTGGCCAAGTGAAAAGTCATACTGAGCCTCCTAACCCAAAGAAGAGCCTCTCCCACTGCCCTCTCACCAGGAGATCAGTGGAAGGGCGGATTGACAGTATTTACTCATTCCTGCGCTGCAAACTGGATACTCAAACAACAATTTGTCCTTAGAGCTCCTTCCCCTGCCCCATACGCTGCTCTGTGCAGAGCCACCATGACATACTGCCCACCTATTAAAGACGGGATGCAACACTGGATTCCCCTACGCATGTTTCTTTCAAATACCGATAAGTGGGGATGGAAGCCAGGTCGGGTCTGAAGCCCTGGCTAATACAGATAAGCTGGAAAAAGAGTGTAACTGAGGAAGTCCCTACCTCTACCAGTGAGCAGCCCTCCGCACCAACAGTCCAGCAAACTCAAAACTCCTCTTAAGTATGAACGGAATATCCAAATGCCTCCTTTCACACTCATGTGCCAGACGCAGATTCCTGAGGAGGAGGAAACCCATACAATTGAGACAAGCTAGAAAAAAAAGCTTTAGGAAAAAACACTGCCTACTGAAGAGCTGTTTTGCTGTTAGGTTAACGGTATACCCATAGCCCATCTGAGCAGAACATCCCCTTGAACACCACTGCATCTTTCCCTGTTGCTTCATATGATCAGAAACTGCAATGTGGCCACACTTACCCCACTCCTAAACGCTGGATGAGGATGTGCCCAGGACACCAGATGCTCCTGGCAGTGCACAGTTTTCCAGGCACGCAGCCTGATGTACCAAGCGTCTAAGGATGAAATAAGCTTTTCCACATCAACACGTGGTGTTCCCGCTTATGCCAGCAGCTCCACTGACCATGTCCTACCTATAGAGGCAGTGAACCTGGTCTTGGGTGGCTAGGGAGATGATGATAGGGGAGAGTCTTTTGAGACCTTTAGAAAGCTGAAAAGGAAGAATATCAATTTCTTTGTCCTTAGAAAAGACATATCAAGAACTCAGTCTGTACTCACTCCTGTCAGATTGCAGCAGGAGAGGCAGAAGGCTGCAAACATCGCACTTCATCCTGACCGCAGCAGCCGGACAACATCTGCACGTCCGATTCCTGATGGAGGAGGGCAGGGAGCATGCACAGGGCAGGAGTAATCACTGCGCCGGCATTTAATATTGCTTCTGCAGAGAAAGGGGAGAGGTCACTACAAGTTTAATCCCAGCACAGAGGAAGGATGTTCACATTCACATATCAGAAGAAGCACGTTAACACTATTTACAGACCCTTGCCACTGTAAACCCGTGGATGGGACTCGGTGGACTCGTGTCTTCTAATGCAAGGGCTAAATCTGTGCGCACCGAAGTAATGACTGTTTCTTTTCCAGCGTGTAGCTGACTGTGTGAGATCCCCTATGTCTCCTTTTCCCAGCAGTGTGATATTTAAAAATGGTAAACTGAGGCCTCAGTGACAAGCCTTACTCCTGTCTGTTCACTAGAAAAGGCCATTTTTTTTTTTTTGAAGTATCAGGTAGTTATATAATTACATCACACAGTGCACAAAATGAAAAATAATTCAAAATACTCCATCTACCAGGTCTGCATACTTTAAGACATTTCTGTGTTTTTCCTATTATATTATTATTATTTTCCTATTATAGAAGAAAAAGGAAAAGTTTGACCCAACCGTCACACAGAAGCCATATAACACCCTTTGCACTGCACCAAGATTTAGGGATCATTTAACTCGATGTTAATATATAACCTTATTGCAGACAAATTAAGACTCATTTATTTTGCATTGCAGAATAGAAGTAAGGTTCCTGAAGGCTGTGGATGTTCAGATATAAGCAAATAAACAAAGCTCCAACCTGTATCCAGCAGTTTCACTGGTGTCTGCAAACGCAACAGTTATGTAGTGGAACTATGCATAACATGAAGGAAAAATTTTCTGCTAGCTTCTTGATGGCTTGAAGTCAACCTGTAGTAGTCAAGGCCAGCAGGTCAGATCCAGCCTTCAGGTCCTTAAAAAAAAAAAAAAAGAAAAAGTCTTTAATTCTGGCAAATCGGAATTAAGGCTGCAGTGCAGCAAGACCCAACAGAAGGTGCCTGACTTTTTCAGAGCAAGGATCTGCCTGCGCAGACTGTTGCCTGTGGTCATATTTCTGTGCCGTGCTGAACTCGTGGCAAAGTACATGTTTCCCAGTTTCCTTCATGGATCCTGACGCATAATGGTACCTGTACGTTATAATATACGGTGGCTTGTACATGACTGCATACAATGATGTGACACTATTTTACAAGCTTTTAAAATACCTTCAGACTTCTGTAGTTTTAACATGTAGTATTTTAATGTTACATATTCACTAAAGAATTTGCGATGCCCAGACACTGCTTCTCCCAAAAATAAAACATAGTTCTACTCTTCCATGAAATGACATTTTCAAAAATACTCCTAAAAGTAAATTTTTGAGTGCACAGGGACCACGGTTCAATCATTGCCCAGAAGGCAGCTGTACTCCAGGGCCTGAGGGGAGCCGTGACTTCCCACCCCAGCTCCTTTTGGCTGGATTCAGTGCACGAGCCCTTGCCCTTGACACTCTTCTGAAAATAACTGATACTTTGGAGAAGATCTCTTCTCCTACCAGCTAAGCAGGCAAAATGCTTAACTGCAGTGGCATATTGCAGGGCAAGGGCTACACAGCAGCTTGAACACTGATGTAAATCTTAGACTGCTTTCTAATTAAAAGCACATAACTATTCACAAGGGTATCTAGGACCTGCCACGGCTGTGTCGCATAGCAGGCAAGTTTAAGATGAATGACCTGATAACTCTTTTTCCAAGTGAGATTCATAGCGGGTCCTGCAGGCTGTCATGTAACTTTGCCACAGTGACTGGCCAAAGAATTACCGACCAATTCTAAGGCTAGAAAAGACCATTAGATCAATCAGTCGGATCTCTTCTGTAGCACAATACATTAAATTTTATCCTGCTGCTCCTGTACAGAGCCAAAGCTTGTGTCTGAGTACAGCATACGTTCGTGGTATCTTTTACAAGAACTTGATGCCGTTTGCCATACTTTATCATTAACTTTGCAGGTGACCCACACTTGACCCTTTTGTTCATTAGCACATGAGACCTTGATCAGTCTTTTAAAATTTCTCCAGTAATGCGAGCTCTATCTTACCTACTTGCTTTACTAGTTAATAAATTGTTACATCAAAAATCCCCTCAATCAATTATTTTGGGTCACTCGGGAGCAAGCTATTCAGTCCTGTCAATTTAAAACATTTTTTTTATTTGTAGGTATTACATAGCATTCATTGCACCACAAAGAAAAATAATTTCACACTAAATGAGTGCTTCTGCTTCTCTCCAAGCAACACCCAGAAGCAGTTCATAAATATCAGTATTAATAACCTCTCCATTTCCACCTGGTAAAAAGACAAAACCACTCTCAGGATTTCTTTTTTGCTTTGGTAAAGAGGAAGCAAAAAGCAGTTGGCCAAAGCCAGCAGAAGAGATGGTGTTTCACTGGAGATACTCGCAGGGCTGTAACAGAGAATACGTGAGATGGAAGAGCTTGAAAACCCTAAAAGCTATGAAAACTCCTTCAGTGTCTTGAAATATACAGACGTAAAAAGGTGCACTCTGAAAAGATGGCCCTGTTCACAAAAGCTCGCAATCCAAGTGTGCTACGATGATAACACACTGGGCGAGGGCAGCGCTTCAAACGATGAGGTGCCACCACCTGCACCGAGCTCCCCAGCAGAGGACAGCAGTCACTTCAACAAGTGACGAACTGGACAGACATTATTGCAATTATAATAATACCTAATTGACATTTTTCTCTCTTAGTGGCACAAAAAAAAAAAAAATCATTCACAATAGATATCTCTCTTATAGGTACTTTATATATTTACAAAACTTAGATACAGGTTTTATTGGGCACATTTTGCTCATGTTTTTTGTAATAAACATTAATTTCTCAAAATTCCAGTTTCAGTAAGCACTTCTTTTCCTTCTCTCTTTATGGAATAAAAAGGATTTAACAGCAAAGGTTCTAATTGTCAAAAGCCACCCAGAACTATATGTAAGGCTATATATTACACTAAGCTATTTAACATGAAAATTCTCAGCAAACTGCCCCCCCCCCTGCAGCTTTGTATGACATCCTCCTCAGTTCCTCTCTGCTCAGTGTACAGAACCATTAAAAGCAGTAAGAAGGTTTTTAAAAATCCTTCTAGCCCCACGGTGCTCTTTCCGATCTATTCCCATCCATTTGTTCAAATGGCCTCAGGGACACAAAATTCTCTCTGTAACTCATGAAAGTAAATGTTGATTCACTGTGAAATATCTCCTGTGGCTCACTACCCTATAGCAAAGGCACTGTATTATTTATTCTGTTAAGTAAAACAAAGTTATTGTAAGATAGCAATGGAAAGTTTACACTATTTTCTTAAACATCGTTTTGTTATCCCTCGGTGCTCCGCAGCACCTGGACTTTCTTGCTGTCTAGTGCACAAGGGCAAATGCCCGTTTACTCTAACAGGCTCCACGCTGGGTCTATTCTACCTCATTCCTTGTTGAAATTGCTTCTCCGACAGTGATACTTCACTGCATGCAAGCATTCATCTGAACAAGTTATGCACAAAACTGCAACAATGCACTTTTTTTAAAAAAATTACTTTTCATGAGGAGTAGTGAAAATGAAAGGTAGTTCAAAATCATTAATTTTCTGAACCTTCAAAAATAGTCACAGGCTACTTGCGAGATCAAAAGCGTTACAGTGAATACAATACAGCGCACGTGGAAACAGAGAAGCGAGGAAGGAAGAGGAGTGCATAAGCAAGCTTAATAATTGTTAGCATCAACACAAGGGAAGTACAAAGTGAAATTACGCTATCAAACATGATAACTGGAAGGTATGAGCACGAAGAGTGTTATGCCGTGGAGGCGAACAGACCAGGAGGATGCAGCCTCTGAGAGCAATAGCACAGAGAAGGATCCGGGAGCAATGGGAGGATATATCAGCATTAGCTCCCTGTGTGATGTTACAGAAAAACAGATGCCTGAATGTTCCTGAGATGGTAGGTACCAGATTCAGCGTTTTGAGCTCTGAAATTCTCCTCCAGCCTACTCACTGCGCTCATAAAACATTACTGTAGTGCCATCTGATTATTTGAATGAATACAGAAGTAGTTATATCTACTTATGTGATCTTTCTACAGCCTGTTATTGATCACCACTAATGTGATCAAAGTCAATGTTTCTAATAAAGATGTATGAAATAAACTCAACGTACAAAAATAATAATGATAGCGACACTAGCTCTGGCATAGACATAAATTCATTTTTTGGAAAGGATTATGACCCTGAAACAGGTTATTCCTTCCAAGAGTATACGGATGATGTATTTAACCTTCTGTATCTGGAACTCTCTTTTTGCAAAGCGGATATCACAAAATCATGGAATAATTTCAGTTGGAAGGGATCTCTGGGGGTCTCTAGTCCATCTGCTCAAACAGACAGACCCATTTGTGCCAGGCAGTATCTTAATCCTGTTATTTTATTTTATATTTTATTCTTGATCTCTGATGCTAAATTGATCTCGTCTCCACTGAAAATCTGCAGTTTCCAAAGCGCTAATTTGGAGAAACCCCTGACCTGCAAGGAATGTTTGATCTTTATCCCTGACCCTAAGGCACCCAACCCTCTGCTGGGCTTTGAGCAGGAACCTCAGCGGGCTACATTTCTCCTTGCCATTGATAAATTGATCCCTTTTTCTTAATTGCCACTCCTTCCTGAACTTTGGTTGGCAGCGCTTACAAAGGCTCAGAAGCAGAACATGGCAAGCTGTTTGAATTACAAGGGTTTTTCTAATACTTTCTTTAACCATTTTCCTATTAATCCTTGTAACCCCCCACTCAAACGTTGCAGCATTGCAGGTATTCGACAGCCTGACCTTTACAACTACCCATTACTGACCAAAATATAACATTAACATGAAACTCTGTTCTTTCATGGAGGGCAAACCTGCATAGTTAATTGTGAAGAAATTACTCTTTTGGAATAACTGGCTGCAGGTGCTTGTTACAGGGAAGATATTAGAAAATACTAATTCCTTTTCAAAGGAGTTACAGAATTATAATTTATGAAGGTAGCATTCTTTTAACTAGTTGTAATGATGAAGTATTGTGTTCACGGCTCGAACGATAAGATGCCTGAAGGAGCTCTTCCAATTATGAACAGATTATACGTGCAGTGTTAGGGCAATGCCACTTTATCTGGAGTGATGGAAGATCAAATAAAGGCTATCGGTGCCTTGCAAATACAAAACACCGAGGCTTGCAGTGTTGAGGGCTGATGATTAACAAGAGGTTTGAGCTGGAATTTGTAATTATGAGTTTCTACTATAACAACAAGAAAAAATTATAAAAGTTGAAAGAAAACTGGTGCAACTGTCATGCTTCAGGAGTGCTAAATTGTGGCTCAAACTTTGCTGCTTTAAGAATATTAAGTTGCAGTCCACCTTGCTGCTGTCACCTGCCTGCCGACAGCCAGGGACCGTCACTCGGGGACTCATCCGGGGACTCAGGAGCAGAGACAAAGGTCTCCCTCGCTTTCCTGCCTACCTTGTCACTGCGAGGATATCCAAGCACTGACACAGGTTGATCTGGGAGGCTGTGGAGTCTCCATCCTTGGAGATGCCCAAAAGCTGTCTGGACATGGTCCTGGGCAACTGGCATTGGGTGGCCCTGCTTCAGCAGATGACCCCCAGTTGCCTTTCAGCCTGAACTGTCCTGTGATATACTGTCTGATATCTTACTTCCACCCTACTCCATCAGAGAGAATAAGAGGAAAGGCATGTCTTGCAACAGCTTATCCTCCTAAAGAACCGCAGACTGGGATTTGATCATACAGGAAAATCAATTCACCTGTCCCATTCTGTTTCCATCAGTATGGAAGGTCTAGAGTCCAACTTCGGATCAGTTGCTTTCCAGGAAGGTAATTTTCTTAGTGTACATATATTTGCAAGATTGAAGTACTTTAGGGAAACGACCATATCTTTCTTAAGAACCATATTGTGTTTGCTACCACAACATTACATTCCAAAGGAATCTGCAAGTTTCAGCCTGAATGTTACTGTTAGTGAATAATATGGCAGGAATAAAGAGACAGCCCTCTTACATGCAGTCTTGCAATGATTTTTCAAACAAGAGGCAAACGTTCAATTTTGGGAGAACTTCTGGTTCTTTTTTTTCCTTCTGTAGCTTCCTTGGTGGTTGCGCTCATGGTGGGAGCTGGCACAGGACAACAGGCTCTCTCATCAAGTTTCTTTAACCAGAGACAACACCCCAAAGCCTGGCAACCACCAGGAATGTTCACGTAGAGATCTGGAAGAGGGGGCTGCCTGCATGCTGATTACATGCTGATCACAGCTACCTCTGCTACCGCACTGCTGTACGCATACCAATAAAACAGATGACTCTGGGAGTTTCCTTATCTGATACACCACCAGTGTCTTACTGACATCATCTGTTTGCAAAACCTAGATACAAGCTGGGAAAGAAGCAAAAACTTCAAACTCAAAACTTAATCTGTGGTCATATGGGGTCAGTTGGCCTGGCGTTGCTAAGCCTCTAAAAGTGCATGAAATCTGGGTCAGCCAGCTACAGCAAGTGAGAATTGCTTTTCCTTCCCATACGGACGGGCTCCAAGAACAGAAGCAGATGTTTCAGACCTCACGATTGCTGTAACGCAGATGGTACTTTCACACCTTGAAACTCTCTCAATAAATCCACTAAAATCCTTTTTATTCCCTTCCCCCACCAGTGGCTAACAAGCCAGCAAATTTTAGATGGGACTCCTTTGAGTCCACCCCATGTTACACACGGAGGAGCGCTAAAAGAAATAAATCACAGGCACTTTTAACCCCCCATTTATCTGGAATACCAAATACACTGAAGACAATTTCTATCAATGTGTACATTAAATACTCACAGGTGGCATATGAAACAGGTCTAGATGCTTTGTTCAGAAAATTGAGCTGATAGAGTTTACGAGTCCTGTGCAGCAACTTGCACATACCATGTGATTCAGAAAGCCAGGGACGTAATTACCGGCGGTCATGGTCTGCAATCCCTACGCACACACAGCTCGCAAACGCTTGCTGTCTAAATCTGTCCTTTCCTTGTATGTTAATTTCTTAGGAGGTCTTGATATTTGAGCTTCATGAATATTAAGATCAGTTCTGCATTGAGCTGTACAAGCTCCGCACAGCCTTTCGCTGCACTCCATGTGCCCTCAGTGAAGGGAGTTGCACTCCACTGCAGTTTGTGATCTTGGCTGGGTGTGAGCCAATGTATGCATACTCAACTGTTCCCCTGTGCTTAATGAAGGTCGTAAAAGCCAGTGAGAGCTGTAATATGTTCTTGTTTGCATATCCAGGTTGAATAATCCTGCTCACTTTTGTGCCTCACTAGCTTGTTGTACAGCTAATCGGGAGTACTGGAAAAGAGAGTTATTTTATTGGTCCAAAACTTGTACAATGAGAACAAAAAATGATCCCTCAAGGCTTTTCTGTCTGATAATTAATCTTCCTAGAAAACTGCACTGATAAATAAATAAATAAGTCTCACAGAGCCACTGTTCAAGGTCTTCTCTGCCAGTCATCCACTACCCAAGTCCTACCACTTCCTGAAGGTGAATGCTCAAGAACATGCATAATTCACATGCTATCTTTGTTTATTGGGCTGACCATCACCCAACACATTCCCTTCCTCCCCTTGAAAATCTTTTCAGACTCAAGTCTCTAAAAGCAGACACTAAGGAAAAAAAAACAGACATACCAACACCTCAGTGTCTCAGCACCAGGCGTGAAGTGTCCATATAGAATGCCAACAGAAATAGAATATACGGAAAATAGCAGGAGATAGTATTTGCACTTGTTTTGTTGTTCGTTGCTTTAAGTATCTCCCAGCACAAGCTCAGGCTTTAGCCTCAGTTACAGCGTAGAAACCACCTACGCTGCACAGAGGGAAGAATATTAAATGGTCAATGCCTAGAGCAGGAAGGTCAAATGCCTGAAGTTTAGAAGGCATCCCCAAAGTATCTCTTATCATTGCAAAGAAGTTTAGGCAATGTGCTCTATTAAACCATATGTTAGTAAAGCTCTAAACCTCTTTTTCCAGAATCTCTTTGCCAGCATGATTATAAAATAGTCAGTGAACATTCATCATTTCCCATTATTTCTACAAAGCCTTACCTTAGTCTTGCTATCAACGTGGTGGGCACAGACTCGGTTCTTCACTGCTCTGCATGCTACAATGCAGATCACGCCAAAGCAGAGCAAGTTTGAAAAAGTTGCTAAGGTCAAAGTCTTGCAGCCATTTGCGCTGTAATTACAGACTTCACATAGTGAACAGTGATGAGACTACAGCACAGCCTGCACAGGACTGCTGGGCAGGATCATGCAGATTGCATACAGCTGCAAACAAAATGAACTCTAGACCTCTTACCGCAAGGAGAACTGGACGCTTTACACAAAGAGACTCAACACGGGCTCTCATCCTTACTTGAACACAACTTAGCATCACATAAATCACTCAAAAGAGAGTTCATTTTAAATTAGTTCAGACAGTACAAAACTCTGGAAACAGCATGAAATCCAGTCTAAAAGCCTGTGTGTGCCACAGCTTCATCTCGGGCCAATATCAAAAGTCAACTGAGTACAAGGACCAGGAAGATCCCAAATATGTTGAATTGAGATGAGCCATAGCTACAGCCAGAAATCTACCCAGCAGCTGTGAGGCGGGCATTAAACCTCCTTAGACAGATACCAGTCAGATTTATCTTGTAAACCAGAAGAAAAAACGAGAGAAGCTGCCCTTCAACCATAAATGAGAATTTCATGCTTGTTGAATGCTTTGCAGATAGCCTCCCATAGTAAAATAAGCAAATCAGAGACAGACCAATTTAAAAGTCTTTCTGTAACGCATCAATATTTACTAACAACAGAAACCCGTGACTTCATCCACATCTCATTTAAATTAACATGCTTCTACTGGTGTTGGTGAAATGACATCACTTGAGATGAGCTCAAGATACTAACTGTGACCAATGCAGAATTAGCATCGTCTCACATGCAGAGTGCCCCAGCTCATCCCTCCCTCCCTCCCTGTGAACCCAGTACACCTACTGAAGTGAAGCTGATCTGGGGCCAGCGGAAGAACATTTCCCATTGACCAGCACAAAAAACACACCAGTTGCCAAGTGGAGGAGAAGGATACAGCAGGGATGCTGACAAAACCAGGTTTCCCGCTCCTGCTATGACTGATGGTAAAACGAATGACACTGGAGAGCAACCAGCAAAGGTCCTGGCAATGTAAGAGTGTCTGAACTATAGGACGTTAAATAAATAAATTCTTTACTGAATCCTTATTGTTTCAATATAGCTGTGAGGCTACAAGACCTTATACGTCATGGTAAGCAAGGAACATCAGCTCCCAGAATAATAGAATGTCTAAGAAACATGTGGATATACCAGTACAGGAAGGTAGAGTAGGATTAAATGGAAATGTTTAACCTCTGGATACTGCACTGGAGAAATTCACACTGAAAGATGTGTAGGAGCTGTGTGCTGATTTTTTTTAAATGGGGAAAAAATACCTTATTTGAAGATATTCAAAGAATTCCTTGGTTTTCTTCATCACAAAAGGAAAAATGAGAGGGAATGTTATAAATGTGTAAGCACTTTCATGGGGAGAAGTGAAAACTGCTTTAATCTCATGAAAAAAGGCATGGTAATAAGCAATGGTTGGAGGCTAAAAACAGAAAATAAAACTGGAAAAAAGGATATATTTTTTTCAAACAAAGGATAATAATCACTGGAACAGACTATTAATCACTGGAATGTTTGTTTTACACACAAAGCAAGAAAGTCTAATGTCACATAGAATTACAGAATGATCTAGGTTGGAAGGGACCTTTAAGATCATTGAGTCCAACCATTAACCTAACACTGCCAAACCCCACCACTAAACCATGTCCCTCAGCACCACGTCTACACGTCTTTTAAGTACCTCCAGGGATGGCCACTCCAGCACTGCCCTGGGCATCCTGTTCCAATGCTTCATAACCCTTTCCATGAAGAAATTTCTCTTAATATCCAATCTAAACCTCCTCCGGCACAACCTGAGGCCGTTTCCTCTTGTCCTATCACCTGTTGCCTGGGAGAAAAGACCAACCGCCCCTCACTACACCCTCCTTTCAGGGAGCTGTAGAGAGTGATAAGGTCTCCCCTCAGCCTCCTTTTCTCCAGGCTGAACAACCCCAGTTCCCTCAGCTGCTTCTCATGAGAATTATCCTCCAGACCCCTCACCAGCTCCATTGCCCTTCTCTGGATGCGCTCCAGCACCTCAATGTCTTTCTTGCAGTGAAGGGCCCAAAACTGGACACGGTATTTGAGGTGGGGCCTCACCAGTGCCGAGTACAGGGGCACAATCACTGCCCTCATCCTGCTGGCCACAGTATTGCTGATACAGGCCAGGATGCTGTTGGCCTTCTTGGCCACCTGGACACACTGCCGGCTCATATTTAGCCAGCTGTTGACCAACACTCCTAAGTCCTTTTCCACCAGGCAGCTTTCCAGTCTCTCTTCCCTAAGCCTGTAGTGTTGCATGGTGTTGTCATGACCCAAGGGCGGGACCCGGCACTTGGTCTTGTCAAACCTCACACCATTGGCCTCAGCCCATTGATCCAGCCTGTCCAGATCCCTCTGTAGAGCCTTCCTACCCTGAAGCAGACCGACATTCGTACCCAACTTGGTGTTGCATGCAAACTTACTGAGGGTGCATTCGATCCCCTCGTCCAAGTCGTTGATAAAGATATTAAACAGAACCAGCCCCAGTACTGAGCCCTGGAAACACCACTTGTAACCAGCCACCAACTGGATTTAACTCCATTCACCACACTCTTTGGGCCCAGGCATCCACATAGCTCAACCCAGGCTAGGGCTTAGTCAATAGATATGGTAGCTCACCCTGCCACTCAACACAGAGCTTCTCATGCTGTGAGGAGCAGCATAATCAAGAGGTACATGAGAGCAGGAAGGGGTGTTCTTCACGAGTGGAAAGACCAAAATTGCTTTAGATACTAAATACATCCTTTAGGGAAACAGCCCAAGAAGGGGATTTGCTCACATAGTTGCTTTGGGGTACTCCTCTAAAAATTTGTAGTGTGCTTCACATCAGAAGGATGCAGAAATTATTAAAGGAGGACACAGAAAATCAAATATGCTTAGAGAAAAAACAAGAGTAGAACAGAAACACAGAATTTTTTTTCCAAGTTTGGGCCTCTTTTTGGCAAGGTGTCACCACAATATGCCAGGCTGGCTGAGTCCCACCACCAGCAGGAAGGGACTTTTTATCCAGAGAAAGTCAGGAGCAGGTGTGAGATGGGCTCCAGAGGAGGAGCTTCTGAGGGGCCTTTAACCAGCACTAAGGTATCGGTACTGCTGAGTGGTGGCTCCTGGTGGGGACACGGGACAGAAAGGTGACACCTCTGTCCCAAGGCTTCTGTCTCATGGGGACCTCACCTGCGGTGGGGCTCTTCAGCCTTTGACAAGCTGAGGCAGATCTCCCCGAAGGTGAGTGGGAACCCTCAACTCCCTGTGATTCAAATTCTGTGTGGTGTCTCTGAAACTTCACTCAAATTTATCTAAGGACTTCGTGCCAAGTTGAAAGAATCAAGGGAAAAATGGTTATGGTTTGGTCCGTGGCTGGGAATATTCATTTCCACATCAGCATTCTAGTCTCACCTCTATTTTAGGGCAAAATCATGAGACTGAAACCAAGTGCTCAAAGGTTAAAGAACAGGCAGGTAATCCAGTCACTAAAAATAAAAAGACTTGGAAGCACATTCATAAGGAAGTATTAGCAGCTACCAGAAACACTGCAGATATGTAAGCAGATGCAGATAAGGGACAAAAAAAAGAAATAGCAAGTTTTCAAAGATAAACGGAGATTTATCCATGTTATTTCGTATAAGTAAAACCCCTGCTCTCTGATAAATCCACAGGGGGTAGGGATTCATTTTCAAAGCCCTGCTTGAGGATTTAGCTACGTGATTCCCATTAACACTACGGCTAAATCCCTGCACACCATTCCAAAAGTCTCGTGCCAGAAGTAAGCAGGGAGTGACAGCACAGTTGCAAGTCAAGGGGCAGTTACCAAACACTGTCTGTAAGTAAGGACTGAAAACACCTTTTCATGGAAATGAGTCATAAAAACGTAAGGAGCAAACAGGAAAAGATTATTAAACACATTTTGTTAATGATAGACTTTGTGGAAATGGTACATTAAGGTCAGGGACAGGCCACCAGCAACACTAGCAGAAGATAATTTAGGACAGAGAATTAATTATTTATACTGGAAGTGTTTTCCTGCAGTTTTTCTGTTCGTTCCTGAGAACATCAGGTTTGTTACTTGCTCGTTCCCCCTGTCATGCTCTGCTGGCGGCTGCACTCCCGAGGAGGCGTTTGAGCTGGGAAATACCCAGCTCAACCCCTGCCCACGCGTGGCCCATCCCCCTCCGGGGTTTTGCGAGAGCGCTCTGGCAGCTTTAGTGCTCATTTGGGGCAGGCACTAATGAAGAGAAGGAAAAGCATCTTTGCACAATAATGTGCTTCTGTGCCACCAGCCTGAGCCACCAGGACTGTGCTGCTCATGTGCCAGGCACATGACACTGTTAAAGTGATGAAATATCCTTTAATGACGCTAAAAGCGCCACTCGTAGTCTGCATGGAGCCAAAGGCAGGCACACGCAGGGCCAAAGGCAGCTACCGGCAACTCTTCTGCTAATCTCAGATCACACTAACGCTTCTTAAAATAAGGCAAATCAGACCTGAAAGTAAAATTGTTCTTACATTTTCTATTCTTTTTTTTTTTGAAAAATTAGATGGAGTGACAGTGATGTTTTCTCAACGCATATCATGTCCTTACCACAAAAGTTCAAGAGCTAACAATATAATCTCATTTTTTCAATTTAAAATGTTATTAGAAATATTGTTTCTAAAATTTAAAAAATCCAGAATTCACATTAGTTATTTCAACTTTGTTTAAATTATTTCAGTCATCTGAAATTAGCATTTCTAATAATTAATTACCAATTTTTTATTTAATTTTTAGCAAAGCAGAAAGAAGCCTCCTTTAAAAATTAACAAAAAAAAAAAAAGTTGCTCCGAGTCTTCACTTTCTAAAATGCATTCTCTGCTGAAACAAATGAGATTTTGTGATGTCATCTAGCCTGTAATGCCACAAGAAGAATTAGCAAAGAGTGATACTGGAGGGGTGAATGTAAGAATGATGAGAGAAATTTAATTAGAGTTGAAAAAGTTAATGAGAAGTTGTGTATAATACATGAAAAAAAGCAGCAAAGATTTCAGTAAGTACAAGAGGCATTTCATCAAAGATTTTGCTGCTGACTAATTATAAAAGTAATTAAAACCGTGTTTGTATGAAGCCCCTATCTGGAGGAGAGAACAATAGGATACGTAGAGGGATAAATGGATAAGAGTTTAAAGCAGAGAAGTTAATCAGAAAGTGAGAGTAAAGGATCCCCCTGTTCCAACAAATTTTAGTTAATTGCTGCACCATTTCAAACCAACCTTTTACATTGGGAAGAAATGTTTAACTCTGCCTGCACTATGGAAGTTAATCTCTTATAAGTTACTGAAATAGCTGCAGCAACAGGAAAAACCATGAAAAATAGACTGCATTAAACAGCTAAAATATATCCAGTCTCTGCAGAAAAAAAATGAAACACTGAAGAAGAAAAAATATAAATTTGGAAGAGTTGTTAGACCACTGGGGGGATGTAGAGGAGGATTTCCATCCTGAATGTCTACAGGATACAAGAAAGAGAGATGCTCATGCTGAAAATGCCTTTATCTAACACGCCATTGCCCTGTGGCTCCCCCAAAGCAGGGCGAGAGCGTGGGGTCGGAGGGGAGCCAGCCCGAGCCCGGCTTTGCAAGGAGGCACAGCTTCCCCAGGAGGGAGAGCAGCAGGAAAACTCAGTCACACGCAGCATTTGCAGCGAGAACGTACTTTCCTCTGCCCTGATAAGCTCTTTAAAGGTTTTCCAACAATAAAAACATATTTAAGTGAACATAATGCATGTCTAGCATAATAGTCTTGACAGCAAACCAAATATTCAATGTGTCACATAAGGTGAAAACGCAGTTCTCTTAAAACCAAAACCTATTAATCTGATCAAAGGCACTCACTTCACAGCCCTGAGCCTGAAAAGAGAATGATAATTAAAATGACTTTTAATAGGTAAGACCATTAGAAGTTAGAAAGATTGTTTTGGCAGAGGAAGGGCGGTGAAGATGCCTCCCACAAGGCTGTGAGCTCTGGTGTCTGCCAAGGAAGCGAACGGGGATGGGTTGGGGATCGCCAGGTTGCGGATAGGGCGGCACAGAGAAGATGGACCTTAAGCAATCAAACTGGTAAGGGCTGAATTCCTCATCTGAACAAGCAGACCCATGCCATTTTCTAATTCAAAAATTAAAAAAAAAGTGTTTACTTTAAGGGAAAAGTCATTCAAAAATATTTTAAGTTAAAAGGAAGAATTATTGCCAGATGACAGCAGCAGGAGAAATTAGCTGTAGATGAAACACCTTTATGTTGAGGTATGCTAGAGAGCAATTTTCTGTGTCTGTGTTGTCGTATTTCAAATGTCTTAAAAACAAACCTAGTGAAGCTAGAGAAAATTGAGGACATAAACACGGAGTTTCCCCATGGCACTTTGTGGTGTTTAAGCCTGACTCACTGGAGAGGTGAGGCACCACCCGCCCCGTACCACGGCAAGCTGCTTATTCAGCCGAAACGGCGGCCAACACAAACCAACACGGCTTTATGGTGCTGCCGTAATGTGGAGCAGCTGAAGGTCCAAACTTTCAGTTTTATGGGGAAAGGTTCACCTGTACCTCTTACTTGTTAATATACTATACAGAAAGAGGGTAAATCAGTTCTCCAGCAGAAATATACAGACGAGGAAAAGAGCGCAACAAATATTACTTTTCCATGAAAATGCTCAAAAGCATAAAAACATTTTTTTCTCTATCAAAAGCTGAAAACCTTCAGATGTTCAGATGAAAGATTCTAGTAAAAACGTGTTATTTGCCTAATAATTCATTTAGGAAGCTGATTTAATTGACCTTCATTGCTTGTTTTGTCATTAAGAATTCGAAATACATATCACAGACCAAAGAAACCCTTCAGCCTAGCCCTGTCCACCCTAACGCCACCCCTGACCCAGCCAGATCCCTGTGACCCTGCCTCTCCCCGCCGACCTGCAGTAATTACGGCTCCTCACTCGCTGCCGAGACAGAGAGGAAAACACATCCTGCAAATAGCCAGGCAGAAAGACGAGAGGACCACAAACCACAGACAATGTTTCCCTCGTGTTTTCTGGGGACCTTCCATGTCCCCCACGGGCACACTCCTCCAAAGGTCCCGTTGCAAGCAACAGGCTGGGTTCTCTTTGCTGCGAGCATAATGGTAGCAAATACAGGGCCAATTAATGATGGTGTGAGAGCACAGCTTCGCCTGCAAGGCTGACAACTGCAGGTCAACCCATAGGTAGAAACGTGGCTCCAAAATTCACAGAATCACAGAATCACAGAATAGTCAGGGTTGGAAGGGACCTCTGGAGATCATCTAGTCCAACCCCCCCGCCAGAGCAGGGTCACCTACAACAGGTTGCACAGGACACCGTCCAGGCGGGTTTGGAATGTCTCCAGAGTGGGAGACTCCACAACCTCTCTGGGCAGCCTGTTCCAGTGCTCCACCACCCTCAAAGTAAAGAAGTTCCTCCTCATGTTAAGATGGAACTTTCTATGTTCAAGTTTGTGCCCATTACCCCTCGTCCTATCAATGGGCACCACTGAAAAAAGACTGCTCCCATCCCCCTGGCATCCTCCCTTCAAGTATTTGAAAGCATTAACAAGATCCCCCCTCAATCTTCTTTTCTCCAGACTAAAGAGACCCAAATCCCTCAGCCTCTCCTCATATGAAAGATGTTCCAATCCCCTCATCATCTTTGTAGCCCTTTGCTGGACCCTCTCCAGCAGATCCCTGTCCTTCTTGAACTGGGGAGCCCAGAACTGGACGCAGTATTCCAGATGCGGCCTCACCAGGGCAGAGTAGAGGGGGAGGATGACCTCCCTCGACCTGCTGGCCACACTCCTTTTGATGCACCCCAGGATGCCATTGGCCCTCTTGGCCGCCAGGGCACATTGCTGGCTCATGGTCATCCTGTTGTCCACCAGGACTCCCAGGTCCCTTTCCACAGAGCTGCTCTCCAGGAGGTCGGCCCCCAACCTGTACTGATGCCTGGGGTTATTCCTCCCCAGATGCAGTACCCTACATTTACCCTTGTTGAATTTCATTAAGTTCCTCTCTGCCCAACTCTGCAGCCTGTCCAGGTCACGCTGTAAGGCAGCACAGCCTTCTGGCGTATCAGCCACTCCTCCCAGTTTAGTGTCATCAGCAAACTTGCTGATGGTACACTCCATCCCTTCGTCCAGATCATCGATGAATATATTGAACAGGACTGGACCCAGTACTGACCCTTGAGGGACACCACTTGTTACTGACCTCCAACTAGACTCTGCACCACTAACCACAACCCTCTGAGCTATATCTGCTAGCCAGTTCTCAATCCACCTTGTGCAATCAATATCAGAATAACCCCTGGGGTTTAATTCCACCCAACAGTTCCCTGGATCCACCTGCCTCCTCATACACTTCCTTCTGTGTCCATTGCTCTCAGAGGTGTTTGTGGCGGGCCATAGTTTGTGGGTGTTCGTGGTTTGTGGCCGTAGGTTTGGCTGAATGAGCAGCTTGCTGTGGCACAGGGTGGGTGGTGACTCACCTCTTCAGTGAGTCAGGCTTAAACACCACAAACACCACGTTTTAATGTTACCTCCTTTCACACCTCATTTGGCTGTACAGCGCCTCACACAACGGCACTCAGCAAGTCTCAAATCTATAGGCATTGCCATGACATCATGATGAAGATGTTGATTGGTGGGTTTGGCAGTGTTAGGTTGATGGTCGGACTTGATGATCTTCCAACCTAGATGATTCAGTGATTCTCTGACCTCATCAAAGCTGCAAGGATGGCACACACTTGACCTGTTCCTCTTCTACCAAGCCACACTACCAGGAGGACTTCCACCTTCCCCGGCTCTTCAGGATGTCCATTTTCCACCCTGTAGCTCTTTCTAGCTCATGCTGGCAATGGGCATGCTCTCTCTGGTGTGGGATATCCAGACTGCACTGATCTCCTTCTACGCTGTCAAAATAAAAAATAATAATAAAAAAGTAATTTTTAATCTTAACTAAAATTTTTGTCTCAAACTTCTGAATTCCTGTGTGAAAACATGGTTCTAGCTTTTATTTCTTAGCACTAGAGAATTCCGTAATCCACTGCAGTCATACATAAAGTCATGAAAAAGGAAACAGCTTCCCACTGCAACTAAAATGCCTTGATGCGGCACATACTCTGAACACAGAAAAAACGACAGTGTGATTTTTTATCTTCTAAACAACCCTGCTGTCTTACAGGGTTTTATTTATTAATGTCTATTATGAGCACAAAGATAATACACAAGCACAGCATTCTTCCATATTTTATAAAACAAGGAAAAAATAGTCACTGTAGACAAAGCTGCCATTAATTCCGCTTAAAGGGGAAACCAAAATGTCTGGCAGCTTTAGTAAGTAAGAAAATGACAATCTGCACGGTAGTAAAGGTACATAGCACCTACTGCCAGACTGTCATCCTCTTTTTCAGACCAGGCATAGTCTTTTTTTCCTGATGACAAGAAAAACTTGGCCTCCTAATTTTGTTCAATCACTTTGACGCTTTTCCAACTAGTTTCTAGAACTTGTCAGCTCCCGCTTTTTCTCATGTAAGCAGCCCTACCGCTTTGCTTTTTTTATGGATTAACACTGAAAATAAGCAATCCAGGGGTCACTTTTGCCCAGGGTTCTTGCTGCACGAGCCTAAGCATATCACTTTATGTCTTTTTACATTTCCACAGGTATGAAATTTGTGATGTTAGCTTGAAAAAGTTACCAGTAGTTCTTAGAGCAGAGACTGCCTCTCTCCTCTACCAGTATTTCGCTCTTTCTGGTTCATCCACTGGTCTTAGTTTTTTCCCCCCATGCCATTTACTGTTTTGTCCTTTGCAGGAGAGAGTCCCAGCAGAGATGCCGGCAGCGGCTGCAGCCGTGGGGTTTTCTCCCCCAAGGCAGCTCTGACCATCCAGGTGCTCCAGCTTGGACGAGGGGCTTTTCTGAGCACCAGAAAAGAGGCGCTTATTCATTTCACCGACCTCCAGAAACTATGTGGTCTTTAAACATAAGTGGCCTGCTGCTGGTCTCTAGAGTACAGCTGCTTCACAGCTACCTGAGCAGGTATGTAGGTGAAGAAATCTCACGCGGAGATGCTGAGGGAGCTGATGAAAACGAGGAAGCTGATAGATCTGGTGATCCCTGTCAGAGAGGGGAAACTCAAAAGATTTCCAAGAGAGAGATGGGTAGAGGCAGCAGGCAGTGTTTGGTGAGTGAAGGATGAAGAACATGACAAGAAAATGTCTATGCTGTGACTGGGAGAGCGGCAGATGAGGGGAGATGGAGACATACAATTGCTGGCAAGGAAGCTGGACTGCCTCAGGGGTGAGGAGGAGTGCCTGCAAGCAGAGAAGTCAAGGAGCTTTATTAAAACAGCAAGATGGGAAGGAAGGAGAAAGATAGGGAGTGGCTGGAGCAGGGGAGCACAAAATGGGAAAGAAAATGCAGAGCTGCTCAAAAGCAAAGGAGAAGCTGGAAGGGAAAGTGGGGAGAAACAGTACAAATAGGAGACAAGGTCACCATCACTAATTCTATCATGTAACCTGAAGCAGTGAAGCCTGGGAGAAATAGAAAGCTGCTGAAGATCAACGCCTGATGAAAGGCTTGTGTGACAGTTTGGACCTGGGTGTCATTATGCAACGTTGCGGGGGACAGGAGAGAGGAAAGAGAGAGGGAAGAGCAGAACAATGGTAGACGTGGTAGCAGGAATGAATGTGGTAGATTGAGAGAGGGTCAACTGAGGTGCGCGGAGGGTGAAACCTGGATTTTCAGTGATTGGGGATAGTGGGAAAATTAGACTAATTTAGGCAGAAGGAACATGTAGAGATGATGGGGACCATCGAAAGGGAGGGACAACCACGTTGCGAAAATGTGCACCAAATGTGTAGCGAGAGGGAAGGAAGCAGACAGGCGGAGCAAAGTATGATGTTGACTTGCTGATATCACCTTAATGCAAAATACATCAATAATCCTACAAACATGCTCCCTTACTCTGGTTTTAGGAAGCACGTGTATCTTGGGATCAGGCAGCTGAGCTCCATCCCTGTTGGGTTCAAGCTTGACTAGTTTATGAGACGCATCTCTGATGTGACTGCCTACAGCAGCGAGGTTGAACTTTAAGACTCAGCAAGTCTTTTTCTGATCCTATTCCCAATCCTATTCCCCTATTTCTTTTGAACATTTCCCAGCTGTGTGCTTGATTGTCACATCTTCACTAACACCCTTTGAACTCTCCAGGACTAGGCTGCTTCTGTGCTTCTGGGGTTATTTTCTCTCCTTTCAGAATCATAAGCACCTTCAAACTAAATATGAAAAATTAACTGAGATAAGAAAATTATGCCAAACCTGACTTGAAAAGACCCCTATTTCATAAGAAAACGAGAATTAAAGTTCTCTTACCATTTGTTTTCAGTAGATAGGCATTAGTACTGGGCAGAATGCCAGAATTACTGAGATGTTTTGAAACACTAAAACCTTCCCTGTTTCACATGAATCACATTTTTAACATCTACACTTTATGTCTTAGAAATCACTGGCATAAATTAAATCATTTTAGACACCACAATTAAAAACAGATTAATACTGACTCAAGATGAGTCTCCTACCAATAAGCAACAAACTAAGGGAACACCATATGGACCAGAATAAAAATATATTTGCAGGGTGCACAGCAAAATATTTAAATATGTCTTGCTCAGGGCTGGTATTTCTGTATGCAGCCTTATAGCTCCTGAGATAGACTGAAGTATTCATAGAACAGTTAGAGTTGTAAGGGACCTTAAAGATGATCCAGTTCCACCCCCCCTGCCCTGGGCAGGGACACCTCCCCCCAGCCCAGGTTGCTCCAAGCCCCGTCCAACCTGGCCTTGAGCACCTCCAGGGATGGGGCAGCCACAGCTTCTCGGGGCAACCTGGGACACTGCCTCACCCCCCTCACAGGAAAGAATTTCTTCCTAATATTTAATCTAAATCTCCCCTCTTCCAGTTTGAAGCCATTACCCCTCGTGTCCTATCACTACATGCCCTTGTAAGAAGTCCCTCTCCAGCTTTCCTGTAGGCCATTCACATCAACAGAAACAAAAACTCATTTCTGTGTATGTAAAACATACACAGAAACAAAATAAAGCCTAGTTGCTTAGTATTCACCCTAGGAGACTAATTTTATTAACAATCTAGATATTCTGTTCATGCATTGCTTTTTGACTGTCATCCCCAGAATCAAAATCTTGGGATACAGAATCATCTTGCACACTGGAAAAGGTTGGGAATAGACTTTTTTTCAAGCCAGGAAACAACATTTTACTCAGCAAAGATTTATCCCTACGTACCAGGAAAAAAAAAAAAAAANAAAAAAAAAAAAAAAAAAAGAAAAGAAAGAAAAAGAAAAAAGGAAGAGGGGAAAAAAAATTGTTATCCAATGTGGAAAACTGCAAGACATCCCACTGAAAAAGAGTCAGCGGGTTACAGAAACATGGGGCGAAGAACCACTGTGCAGGCTGCAGTTCTGCAGGACATTGTCTGCGTGTTACTGTGAGTGACAAGCTAAATGTGAATCAGAAATATCATATTATTGCAAAGACGACAAACAGGCCCTGGAATGTCTCAGTTGCAGTAGAGACTTCAAAGCCGGAGATGGAACCGTCTGTGCCTCTTGGTACTGGAGTACTGCATGCAGTTTACATCGGTGCCCTTACTGACAATATGGGCTATTGGGAGTGAGGCCAAAGAAAGGCAATAGATATAATCCAAAAAAAATCACAAAGAAAAAAAAAAAACCAACACCCCATATATTACCTAAAAGGAAAGAATGAACAAACTAGGATTCTTAAACAAAAAGAAGACAGATGGGTACAGACAACAGTTTTCAAGGTCATAAAAGGCTGTTGTATGCTCACGCATTCTAGGGCAAGAATTTATATGCTTAAATTTCAGGAATGAAGGCTGAAATTAATTCCACAGCAACACGATCTCTAACAGACGGCTGCTGAAGCCCAGGAAAGCATTGCTTGGGAGGCTTCAGAGCCACCATCTCTGGAGGTCTTCAGGAAGAAATCCATCCCTCTTCCAGAAAATACCAAGGTGTGGATCATTGTTAGCTAGTACAGACAAACAGAATAGAGACTTCTCAAGGTCTGTTCCAGTCCTGTACATGAACATTGGATTGTACATAAATACAGAGCAGGATCCAAATAAGGGAGCTAGGGACAAAGACATCCGCAGTGTGTAATATATTCTAAAGGCAATATTCCCTCTCTTTTTTTACTTCCTTCCCTAATGCCTTCCACTCTAGGTGTTTCCAGTCACACTACTATGCTGGACAACACAAAAACATATGACACAGCCTGCCCAGTCTGTTTAAAATGTCTATTAATACCCCAGAGGGATGAAAGTTTCCTCACTGTTGAATTGGAGAAACGGTCTGATACCTAGTAACTCTGTCTCAACTGACATAGACTAAAAGAGAGCAGCCCACATTGCTTTTCCAAAGCTAAAGCTAAAACACAAAATTCAAGACTGTAATTACATGAGTCAGGTAAAGATATCGGATAGTAGGGAGGGCTTTAACTCAATAATGACATTATAGGGCAATCCGAGAGCTGGCTATTGGAACGGAAAAGGAAACACAAAACATTCAAGTGTGGAATAAGACAGGAAAGGTAGTTAGCAACTGAAAGAAATGGATTTGCTCAATTTTCCAGTGCTTCAAGACTTGGAATTGAAACTGGAGGTCTGAGAGAGAAACAGAGAGAGGTAGGTCTTAGCTCCACCTGGCTCTGGGAGCTTGATGACAGGCAGAAGGAATGACTGAGCCTCTTTGGGAAGGAGATTTCGGGGTGAAACACCAAAGGAGTTTCACCCCACAAGATGAAGGATAAGTCTGCTGGGAACTCATTCGCCATACGACCTTACAGAGAGCTGCACACTCTCCTCTGACAGCAGATGTTGAATGTCGGATGGTTTGGATGTGAAACCGGCTGGGTTAGAGATAGTTAGTTGTGACTGCTTCTTAAGGAGGAGCTGCCTTGGGGCATTGCTATTTCACATAGTCCTGCAGACACAAAGCTGGCCAGACACACAAAAGACATAGGGAAGCCTCACACCTTTCAAAAAGATTCCAAAGGGGAGAGTTGTACCGTTCTGATGGGGGTCCAGCAGGTCACTGCTACCGCAAGATATTCCACACCACATCTATGGTGTTAGAAATAATCATGGTCATGAGAGACTTATCAAGTACACACTGGGTGCCACGCCTTACCCTTGTGCTGGCTTCCTTACTTATTAAGACACACAAAACATTAGATTTGCTTGGGGGGGATTAAAAGCCAGGAGGCTCAATTTCATTATCTCTTTTGCAGAAGTCCTGAGTGACCACCAGTGATCCATTTACTCAGTTTATGCCTTTGTGAAACAGGTATTAATAAAGTGAAGAATCTGGTCCATACTGTGGCGTACACACATCAATAACGAACATCGGCAGACAACAGGCATTCTTGATTCAGTACCACTGTGGATATATAATCTTTATTATTTATAAACCACAATAACACTTCCTGAAAGAACTAAGCCACATTCCTTAACACAAAATACACTTTGAATAACAGTTATGGGTGCCTCTGCATCTGTGTTTAAGGGTCAGTAACATAAAACGGGGGTCTTGGCCATTCTTGCAAACAGCACTAGGGTTACTGCAGTACATAAATGATTTAGATCTTTTCTATAATAACAACAGCAGAGGAGTGTACAAGAAAGCCTGACTTATCAGTCTAATAGCTCATGCCTGCTTTTCAGTTTATCAGCCTTAGAAATATTAGCAATTTATTTTAGTGATCGCCAAGAAAAGTATTTCTGCCTTTGTCCTGCTCCACCTGTAGGCTAAAGCTAATTAATGCAACATGGCAAGAAAATGTCACCATGAATGATCAAGCTTTCTCTGCACCAACTATGCATTTTCCTGGCTCAGCCGGAGATTCAAAGGCTGCTCACAAATGTCCACAGGCCAATCTGAGTTGGAGGAAAGGATGAAGCTGTCAGAGATGAGTTATGCTTAGTGCAACAGGAATCAAAATGAGAAGAGCTGAGGAATATGCAGGTGATGGATGTCAGCAGGGAAACGGTGGCAGGCTGTTCTCACTCAAAGTACACTGAAGAGGTAAAAAAATCAAATGAGCTCAACTTTTTCCTGAACTGAGCCCCATCTTCCAGAGACTTTGCTCTCTTGCTCAGACCATTTTACCTAATGCCGTACTGGATGAGTCCAGCAGGGTCCCCAGCCCCACAAGCCATCAGTACTGTGCTCAGCAAGACACTGTCTGAACCCCTCCATTGGCTTTGTGCAAGAAGTTTTCAGACAACCCCTCTGCATTTTTCTCTTCTCTTGGCTGACAACACGAGCACAAATTATTCCACCCCTAAGCACAGAAGGACGTTCACTGGCTGTACCCAGATGGTGCCCGCATAGGAACTGGAAAAGGAGAAGCGATGGACGTTTTGGCAGACAAGGTGTCAAGGCCAGACTCTCTGGGCAAACACTTCTCAGAAAGAAACACACCCCACAAAAGACATGATTCACAGCGTGCAAATATATGGATCGCATCCCATCCCATCAGCCAATGCAAGCTATCTCCGCACTGCTCTCTAGAAAATTCCAAGTGTTAGCAACAGTTAGTATCGCTGTTAAGGGGCAGAAATGTGCTGTACTCCCCACCACTGCTAAGGGGTCACACTAAGGATCACAAAATATGGTCAAGGGCATCACAGATGTGTCACTGCAGTGGCACACTCCACTTCTTCCCTTGACTATACCGAGATGGAAAAACGCAGACCTACTTATTTGTCTTTCCAGTTCAGTTTTTCCTTGCTTTCCTCCTACTTCTCTTTCCAGTGCCCATCTCAAACATATATGGAAAGATGAATCTAGGTAGGCTTCATTCCCATCCAAGACACTAGATTCAGAGTCTGCTCTTATTTACATTGCATGAAATTCCACCGAGCTCCAGCAAGAAGAGAATTTCTTCTCTAGATTTTAAATGAAGAGCTCAAGGGGATTTTAAATTAACTTGACAACATCCTTCAAAAATACTAGTCTGCCACTGCGCCATAGTTCTGCCACTCCCACATCCCTAGTTAGCCATTACCATTACTAGTTCTGTTCCTACCAGATATATAATGATGCCAAATTCTGAATTCATATCAACTGAGTTGCCTGCCTCTAACCCAGGGAGGAACATGGTGCACAGTTGTTTAAAAACAGATGTGGGAATGGTCTGATATGACCTAAGATGCAGCATGAGCCCCTCCTCTGATTAAGAATGAAGTGTAAATCAATTTCTCTCCCAACTGGAAAAAGCAGAATAGCACCTGCAACAGTGAAACCAGAAAATCCAATTACTGTATTTCCTAATTAAATTTTTCACTGGGTTATAATGACTAAAATAGGTTTATTTAGTAAAAAAAAAAAAAAAGAAAAAAAAAAGAAAACACACACACACACCCCCCAGAAAGCCAAAAAGCAAATCTGAACTTTTTGAGCCCAAAAAACCTATGATTTCATTGTGGATAATTCTGGGCGGCGAAGACTATTAAAGGAACGAGATGGGGCAGCTGAGGTACAGGTATAGGCAACTGGTCTCCTGCCTGAAACGCTTTCTTCCCTGTGCTTCTCTACGCATATTTCCCCACAGCAGAAACCCTACGTCTATGTTCCTTCACAGGGCTCTCTAACACTTCCAGCAAATAAATCCCCATCACAGCACTGTTGCTTCCAACACCCAATGCCCTCCCTCCTTTTTTATATAAACAGACCTTGTAAGATTCTCTGAAGGTACACCATCTGGTAAATCCCCAAAACATTATATTTGCCTTCTGTCATTCACTTCCAACAAAACTGCTTCAGCTTTCACTTCTTCTAACCTTCCAGGTGTTTTGTAGAAGAAAAGTCACACCTTCCCTCTGGCTGATGCAATGCAAATAAGCGAGAACAGCATCTGCATTTTACTTTCTGTTCAAAACAAACAATTCTCAGCCAAATCAATGCAGACCTCTTACTCAGATGAACAAAATGTAATGTTTCATCTTTCAAAAGATAGCATGTTATATAATTAATTTAATATTAATGAACTTTAATGCATGCAGGGGTTTGCAGGCTTTTCTATTTGGTAACTACATTAGGTTTATGGAACCTCCCTGAAAAATAAACTTCCAAATTAAACAAAGCTTTAATAGAATTTACAACTGGAACTCAATTATGGCAAGCTATTTTTTATGCTTTGCAGACTAAGCTGATACTTCGCTGTCATTGGTTTACAAAAATAAATCATAAACTCTACAGAAATCATTAAAATACATGCAATTACAATCCTCAAGACAGCACTAAAGAAAAATAGAGCAGGAAACAGAATTGTAATTATGTTATTTTCTTTTCTGTCCCCAAGCCCCAGATATTGCATCTTCCACTTTTATCTCCAGTTTAATAGGCGATAGTTGCTCATCACAGTGTAAACACACACTAGCCCTCGTAACAATTGGAAGCCTAATCCAAGAGACCTTTAAGCACTAGAACAATGTAACCACGAGCACAGTAATTTCATCATCACTTAGAACTCTTAAATTGATCTTAGACTGCTTTTTTAAGAGATGCACAATGACCGGGTTTCATGAACCTGCTGCATTGAGGAATCATCTCCAGTGCATGTGACACAAGAAGAAGGTTCATCAGCCAACCTTGGCCAACTCCTTTAGCTTTCAAACCCAAGCACCGCCAGGCTGGGGATGTTCCCTCTTCCCCACTCACACCTCTTCCAACTACTGGTGCCACTACCCATGTGCATGAAGCTCCTTGTATGTTTTAGTGTTTGGGAGATGGTCTAGATAACCACATACCAGTGGAGAAAATGAAAAGGAATTTTGCTGGGAATCAACTACCTGGCTTGAAAATTTTTGGCTTTGCCTTTGCCCACAGCCACTTTCATTGTAAGAAGGTTCCATGTAGAGAAAACTGCCCTTCAAGTTTTATCTAAATAGGCTTAGGTAGAAAATCCAAGGACTGAAAAAGTTAATTCCACTCTGGACAACAACACGTGAAATGGAGTTTTGGAAGAAATTTGTGGAGACCAGCTCTATCCATCCACAGCCTTATCCTTGTTCAAGATATTTATACCTTCTTCCTTAATATTGGAGTTCTAAAATGTCCCCTCATAACTCTGAGATTGTATATGGTTCATAAAGGCTTCTTCACTTTCAGACAGATTCCATAAATCATGGTACCTAATAAATATTTAATTTAATTTTATTTTTTGCCTGGGATCCTGGGGCTGTTCCTTCTTTTCATACAGCTTACGGCTCATCATAATGATGGACAAATACGCATATGCACACACACACACACACAAATTCCATAGATGAATGAAGAAAATTACGTGTCTTATACTGTCCTGCTCGTCCCAGCATGGTATCCAGTGAGGAATTCCTAGCACACCTGAGCCAATCTTAAAGAACGCATGAAGCACAAAAATAAATTAAAACAAAGACAGTTCAAGACACGTATTATTTGCAGTCAAACAATAGCAAGCCGAATACCCCATTGGTTGAGCAATGTATTTAAAAGTAGCCTTTGAATCCATGAAATCCTCAAACTCCCTGCTTAATTAGACAACTGACCTGATGAGATGACTATGCTGCCTGCATAACCACCGAGTTTTCAGGGAGTCTGTTTTTGCTGTTCCTTTTAAACAATGCTCAGCCAGGCTCTCAGAAACATAACTGCATAAATAATCAGCTTCATAATTAAACGACCGCCCAGAAAGACTGCAGCAAAAGTAGAACAAGTGCCTCTAGCACACTCTGACAAAGACTGTAGGACAGCGGGGGCTTTCAGCAGGACGGGGGTGCTGGAGCCCAGGACTGAAATACCCCCCTCACCAGATACCTTCCTGAGGAAGACTGGAAGCTCCGGTGTGAAAGGAGGGCATCTGCAGTCCCCGAAGTGCAGCTCAGCTCCTGCGCCTAGATAATCTAGAAACCAGATGAACCTCCCTCCCCACGGCCTGTCTATACCTACTACATCATGAGGGACCACCAAACATGTCAATGGCTACAACTCGACTGTTCCTCCTCAGGTGGAACCCGCCTGGTGTCACAGTGTCCATCCTCCCTACCCCACCTTGGCCACAAAGATGGCCTGGGGTCTGAAAGCCCCTTCTCCTGTTAGGCACCCTTGGGGGTGCTGAGGTGNGACAACTCCTTTAGCCGTGAACAGCAGATGGCTGTGACACACCAAGCTACAGATCCTGCCAGCACTGCTACATCTCCCTCCTCCACAGAGGTACATTTTCCCAAAGCCAGACACCAGGTTTTTTGTCATGTTTAAGTCAGACTGTAAACCAACAAGCAACCCCGCAGCCATCGCATGCAGCTGGGCTGCAGTCTCGGGATCACTGGAGATGCAAACCAAGGGCAAGGCTGCATCAGGAAAACCATGACTCCTCAGAGCCAACTGCCTTTTCCCTTTCTTATTACTGTGTTGGCTTCACACCACCTCAGGCACCCAGAGCCCTTCACGGTTGCCAAAATAAAAGCTTCTGGCAGCAAAAAAAAAAACCAAAAGCTTTCCCCTGGAGATAATCTAAGCAGAAAATTCCCTGGTATCGCTCTTTGGTGCTCTTTATAACTTAAGTCAGTGCTTTCGCTTTCATGCATCGCTCATCGCTACTGCAGGGACAGCAGCATCTTCCCTTCCCAGTCCTACTCTTCTCAGAGAACTTATACACTCATTAAGGTCACCTTGCTGCTGTTCAGGAGACAGTAGAAAAGGTGCAGCGACCGGCCTCAGCAGTTATGCCACCAGACAGCAAGCGCAGAGTGTCTGCAAGTCCAATAGCACCCTCAACTATACTGCTCTTCTGTAAAGAATAGAGGTAACATTCAAGTATGATGAGCCCTTACAGATCCTCACAAGCTTCTACACCGTGTCAACACTGAGAAACCAAGCATAACAGTCAATATATCTCATAGCTGGAGAAATACCTCCCTTACATTATGGATGCTAGCAACAGGGTCGGAGAAGATGAGAAGAGATGCTAAAGCACATACAATGGCATTATAGTCTCTGACATTTAGTAACACATTTTACTGTAAGGAAATATTCAACCATCTTACAGTGAAATTTAAGCAACGCATATACTCTAAGCCCTCCAGCATGGGAAGGTTTTTCTGTACATCCCACAGAACCATGAACTTCAGGTCAGAAGGGACCTATAGAGGTCTCCGGTTCAGCCCTCACTCAAAGCAAGGCCGACTTTGAAGTTGGATCTAATTTGAAAATTAGGTCAGGTTGCTCAGGGCCTTGTCCAGTTGAGTTTTGATCTCTGAGTCTGGAGATCAAACATCATCTCTGCGCCCCTGTTTAAGTCTGTCCACTGGCACGGTGGATTTTATTCATTTAATACCTAACTTCCCTTCTTGAAACTTGTGTCCCCTGCATATCATCCCATCACTGTGTGACTCCAAGAATTTGTCCAGCAGGACCCTCAGGTCCTTCTCTGTAGAGCTGCTTTCCAGTTGGTCAGCCCCCAGTCTGTACTGGCGCATGGGGTTACCCCTCCCCAGGGACAGCACTTTGTATTTACCTTTGTTGAACCTCATGGAGTTCCTGGCAGCCCATTCTCCAGCGTGTGCTGGCTCCTCTGAGAGGCAGCCCTAATCCTCCATTTAAGGAAGTCTTGACTTACAATGTTTCCTACAATCATACTCATACACACGTATCCTTTCTCCTTTCTCATCATTTGCTTCTTCCCTTTGCTCATTCTTTCTAGAACTAGTTAGATATTAGAAAAAAAATCTTTACTGTGCGGGTGGTGAGCCCCTGGCGCAGGTTGCCCCGAGAAGCTGTGGCTGCCCCATCCCTGGAGGTGTCCAAGGCCAGGTTGGACGGGGCTGGGAGCAACCTGGGCTGGGGGGAGGTGTCCCTGCCCAGGGCAGAGCGGGTGGAAATAGATGATCTGTAAGGTCCCTTCCAAGACTAACCATTCTATGATTCTGTGTTTGGCTGAATAGTTCACTATCAGAACTGCAAAACAGCACCCAGCTGTCCTTGCAATGCAGAGACCTTTCCCTGAGATCCTTCCCCATGTTCCCCTTGCAGCAGGGCAGATGTTATTTTATCAAGCTGTTGGGATGCAGCAGTACTCGTTGGCAGTCATGTGCCTTCTGTTGGAAAGAAGTATCCACAACCAGTGACTGTGAGGCAGCAGAGCCTCGTCATCATCCCCACCACCTCCATGAAAGGTTGTTCTGTGGCGCTGGAGAGTGCCCAGCTGACAGCACGGTCCATGCCTGGCACAGGACAGAGCATCACTAAGGGAAGCCCACCAGGAGTTCTGCAGTTACACACAGCCAGTAACTGCGGTCTGGCAACTGCTGCTTGTAATCACCGAACCTGATGTTGGGTAAAATGTTTCTCCATCTCCCTGAAGAGTTCAGAGCGATATGATTCCCCAAAGTCTGAAAAAGCAGCAGTAACAGCTGTGTACATTTGCACTCTTACCATTTTTTTAATGCATTTTCTTTGTGGGGGAGGGGGTGGTGAGCAGACAGTAAAGGCAAGGAGAGGGCAGGATGGGAGGGAGGAAGCCATGGAATAATTTATGTGGCAGTGGTCAGCTGTATGAAATTTGCATTCAGCTGAGCAATTACAGACAGATGATAATGCTGCAGAGAGCACAGCCTGGCAAAGAGCTTGGAGCTGAATTTCATTTTCAAAAGCAGAGGTTGCAGACGGTGGCACGCATCCTTCTGCAGTCTGCCCTTTCTCGCAACAAACACCCATATGGTCCAAGAGCGTGGGATCTCAGTCTACCAAAACTATGGCTGACATAGCAGATGTCTCCTCAATCTTTCAGAAAGAGAGCTGAAATGAGATGAGGACAGAGAAACACACTGAAGAGGGTTCTTCCAGCCATTTTCCCCTTTCCCTTCCTTTTCTACCATGAAGGATCACCAAATTACAATTTACTCCTCCCAACTTGCTGTTCAGGTGGAAAACTCCTCAGCCATCTTATATGGCTGCTAATAAAGAGAGCAGGCCAGTCTAAACCTGACTCACTGCTCCTCAGAAATGAAAAGCGTTAGTTGAAATCAGCATGACGTGCATGCCAGGTCTCGCAGAGCTTTGCTATGACATCTGAACACAGCTCCCACCTTACAGCTATATGCAACATACAACAGATCGGATAAGCACACACACGCCAAGGAGTTAAGCCCTGTACAAGTGGGGGCAAAATAAAGTAAACTCATTTCTCCATTCAGAAAGAGAGCTGTACAAATTCCTTATTGCTCATGAAGGTGATCTACGGGTGGTTCTCCAGTGCATCAGACTGAGCAACTCAGACCGGCTATCAGCCTGCAACTCCAAAAAATATCCCTTATTCCTTATCAACCTCTTCCCTTAAAAAGAATATGAAGTAAAATGGCTTCAGTTCAAAAGCTCCCTTTGCTGTTCTAGCAGCATGCACTTTTCCTAGAGGTACATCATTAGACATGACTACTTCAGCCAGAGGCATTATATCCTTTGAAGTAAACTCTTCTTGGAGCAAAAATATTCATTACAGCTTTGCACAGCGTCTATCCCCATCGCATCCTGGGCTTGCTTTGGAAATCTACACGCTACAGTAAAGCAAACAGGAGAGACAGAATAGCAAATACGTTACAATAATGATCCTGCCTGCAATAAATGGCTTCCCAGAATTACTCCTGGGGGCAAAATTCATTAAATCTGAACAACGATTAAATCTGAACCTGCTTCAGTTGCTCACTTAAAGGTGTTTAGTGCTGTTTGAGGCACCTTAGTCCATCAGAAGCCACCCATATGACCCACAACCTACAGGAGACACCTGCCCTGCTGACCTGGCCAGGGTACCGCAGGGCAGCTCAAACAGATGCTTATGTTCAGGCATCCTTCCTCGCAGACACGCTCATTTCTTTTCAGTTCCTGAAGTGTATTCTTCTCTCAACTTCTCTCTATATACTTTCTTGTATAGTGCTCTTCTTTTTACAGTCGGACAAATGCTCAGCACGTATCTTGTTCTCATTTCATCCGTATTTTTATAGTCTCCTCATTAACTGTGTACTGGTTTTGGTTTCCAAGGTGGAGGAGCAGCCACCCTCCCTTCAGCTCCTGTCCCTGCCAGGTCACTGCCAACAGGGATGAGTCAATGCAGTTCTCATACTAATCCCTATCCTTTTCCTCACTACTAAATTTTCTTCCTGTAATGTTTTGCTTATACTGCACTGTAAACCAAATTTTAAAATAAAATCCAAATTATATGCCCAGAAGTACTTTTCTCCATACTAAAAGAAGAAAACCCTACCACCTCTCCATAATCTTCATACTGTCATTCAAATACATGGTTCAGTGATGCTCAAAGGATATTTTCAAACAACTTGTGGACCAGCGAGTCCCATGTTTGTTTTCTGACAAGTATCTCCAAAACCTCACTGCAGCACAGGCAAGGGTGGAGTGATACATCTGCTGCAAGAACAGTTGCTGGAAAGCACTAGAGCAAATCACTGAAGAGTCAACAGCAATAACCAAGGGATTAACAAGGTGACAGGACGCAGGCAGCACATATTTGCTAAAACCAGAGTCAGTCTAACTGATCTAATTTTCTTTGCTAATGTTGCTCATGGCAAGGAGTCTTGCGGCCAGAGGAGCAGTAGACAACATGTCATTATTTTAGAGATACTTATAACAGTACCTCTCATGACAGCAACTACATCCTCATTGCCCAATGTACTTTGGGAGAAAACTCCATGAACATTGTTAAAATGACAGAGCAAGGGAAGAGGAGGTATAATTTCCTCATTTTTGTGATTCCATTCACTGCTTTCCTAAATCAGCTAGACGAAAGAATAAAAAAAGGACTTCTACAAAATCCGCGGAAGACAAGAAAGCAGCGCATATCACAAGCACCTTTGGAGACCAGGAACAAAATCTCAGTTGCACTAGCAGTTGAGAGAGATCATCCAAAAAGGAAAAAGCGATGGGGTGAAATTCAACAAGCACAAGTATAAAAGCTCTACCTTTGCGTAAAACTAAAATATACAGGAGAAAGAGGACTGAGAACCTTTAGCTGATCCCACTGCCAGAAATTGCAGGGAGAGTGTTTAAATAGATCACAAAGGAAAAGGAAATATCACGCCAAGCATTATTAATTGGCCCGCAGGACAGCAAACAGTGGAGGCAATTACCCAGTTCTGTGCAGCCCTGGTGAGGTCTGGAGCACACGGTCCAGTCATTAGCATTGCTCTTACGAAAAATCTAAACTAATTGGAAAGTGTCAAGTAGAGGAAAAGCAACAGATTTAGACAATACAACTTCTGAGGCAAGACTGGAAAAGTAACATAGAAGAACACTGAAAGGAAATAGACTCCCAACGTGTAAAACACCCTGGTTAAAAGAAGGGTCATCAGTTCTTCTCCATGCCCCCTAGCTTGCAGATTAGACGTAATTGGGAAAAGATTCATACAAGATTTAGAGGCAATAATGGCAAGAAGTTTCTAACTAAAATGCAGTAAAATGCTGGAACAGCCTCCTTGGGAGAATGTGATTCCCCTTCATTACAGGTTTTACTGTCATTTTAGCATCTCTCAGGAAGGTCTGAGCCACCAGCGGGTGCCTCAAAGGACGGTCTCTCCCTGTGCTTCCTCCACCAGGAGGTACTACCAGCAAGCAGCGCTGCCCCACACCGGAGCTCAGCTGAAGTTACGGAGGCAGGAAAACTGAAAGTTCAGAGTTATTCTCCATCCTCAACTGGCAGCAAAGCTCTCCCAGCCTCATGCTTTGATTGCCATCCTGCGTCTGAAATCTCCCTGGTAATCCTAACGCAGACCCTTCAGTCAACTGTATTTTTCTCATCACATTAGTAATTTCAAGAGATACACATCATAAGAAGGACAGCAGGGATAGACTGCTTCTAAATACGTATCCATATATTTGCAATCAAGTATGTGGCAGTTACATATTTTAAATGACAAATCAGGTTAACAGGAAAGCAGGAAGAGGTATTTCTCTTACTTTAAAACTTTAAATAAAAATCTTAGTATGTAAAACATCACCATTTCTGAAAAAAGTTTGTAAGAAAACTTTTGATATATGAAGTTCTGAGCTAAGCCTACAATAAGGGCATTGGTTTTGTTTGTTTTTACCTGTTCTACTGGTGTATATTTGAGAAATATCTTTACTAAATTCAGGTATATTGAAAACCAATACTACAGTGTAGCCTTTCCAATAAACATCCATTATTTAAAAAAATAACCATGAATTATTAAACATTTATGAGGTTTAGTTTTCTTTCCTCCTCTGACAGTAATATATTAAAATTATACTACATTTATACTATCGATTTCACTGTTGCCTATACAGTAGATAAAAATTTAATTAGTTGCACATTAAGTCAGCACAGGCTGAGAAGTTAATTGTTTGTATGGTTTGTGAAACAGAAGCTATGATTTTCTCCAATACAGTTTAAAAAAAAACCACAAAACAAAACAAAAAAAAACAACAAAACCAAAAGAAACCAACACAAAAAGCAGCAAAATGTAAGGCTTGCTTACATCCATTACTTAAAATACAATAGAAATGAAACAATGCATGGTAGGGTTCCTCTGTTGTCTGCGTTATTGCTTTATTGCAGCAGGGACAATGATGTCTCTCCTGCATCTGTAACAAGAGTTTAAACTTGTCCTTATCACGAGGCTTAGTTCTGGGAGGCTGATGATTGCTGCTAAGTGACAAGCTCCAAAGTTAATTTGGTCAGTTCATTTGACTGCCCAAATGACTTCCTCTTCCAGGCATTCAGCTCCTGTTCAGACCTTGCCTGCCTAACAAGTTTTACTGGTTTAGGGAGATCATTTTTTAAATTGATTTTTTTTTTTTTTACAAACCAATCCAGCCTCTGTAATGGTTGAATCAATTCACAGCTGGGTGGCTCATATCAATACAGTGGGCAAATTAAACCAATATCAATAAGCCAGCACTAAATCCCTTCAAGAATGGCCATGTGAGCGCTGCAGCCGCTCAGCTAAATCTGTTCAACATCTTTTAAAGCAGAGCAATTTCAGATAGGGTAAGCAATGAGCCGTTCTGCAAATCTTCCCTCCTCTCTCCCATTCAATCTGTGTCACTGTCACTCAGACAATTTTCACTGGTCCCCTTGAAAACACGTGGGCTGATCCAAACTGCTGTAGTTCTACAGGAGCCAAAGCAGCTACACTGTTCTGTAACATCAGAGGATCGGTTCATGGCCATCCACGGAAGCCCTTCACATTAACATTAGCTGAGCCCCACGTATCAGGACTGATATACCATTTAAATCTAGGAAAACTGCCTCACGTTTCTGGTCTAATGCTCTAAAATTGATACACACTATAATCTTTGGGAAAAGGGACACAGTGACCTTTCAATAACTAGGAAAAAAAAATCTAATCTAAATAAGAAAGAAGGGTTGTACCTACAGTCTTTTAAGTATGATAGAAACAAGCATATAAATTCAACTGACCAAGGGAAGGCAATTAGAGTGATGGATTACAGCAAATTCAGTAGAGATGTGAAATATTGAGACAACTCTCAAATACAAATTATTACACAAAATTACCCTCAGCCCACTCAGACTTCTCAGAAAATTAGTCATTCACATCACCAGCACGTTTGGACCATATGCCAGAATGGCTTCTTCCAGCCTAATGTTAGCTGAGCATCACAGCATCGTTATGCCGTCAGCATCTCAACCAGATCAGGGACAAGGGCTTCTCCACGCTCCGGAGTAGACAACTTCTCCTAGTTTTCCAGCTAAAACTCATCTGTGTGAGCATGTGGGAATCAATTACATGGGCTTATTTTACAACCACTGGACTCTGCAAGATTTCCTAGCAGAAGAGAAGGGAAAGAGCACTGGTTTCTACAGGATTTCTGGGAGCTTTGCAGCACAGTAAAAGACAGGAAGTCTGGTTACATCAGGGAAATGGAGTCCTGCAACCCAGCCTTGAGAAAATCTTCGCTCCTGCACATCCCTGTTCCAAGTGAGAGCGTTGGGTGTGCCCTTCATGATACAGCAATATTTTACATTTATTTAAAGTTTTCCAGTTGAATATCACAACAGCAAAGGAAATAATCGGTTAACTTCTGCAGAATACTCAGATATTCTCAAGAGTATCAAAAAATACAGAAGACGGCTCCTGCTTGCAGCCACTGGACGACGCGCTTTCTTTCTCCCGGGGAATGTCCTATGATCCTGTGCTAGGCAGCAGATCCATAGCACATCTCATGCTTTCAGAAGGCATCAGCCCTGCTGTATGTGCACGGCAGCTGGGGCTGTGGGATGAGAGGACAGCTCTTTGAAACCTAGCACAAGACATTGGCCAGCCTTGCCTGAAAGTGCCGGAGTGCCTGGCCTGTCTTGGGATCACAAACACTCTTTGCCAGTTGGCTTTCCATGCTTTATGGAGGAAAGAGTATTTGGTAATTAAAAGAGGAGTTTGACAACAGAAACATAGGCAAACAATATCTGTGATAGAAGATTCAAAATGCCACCCAAATTGCTTCCAGCTGCTGTCCTTGAGTGGGGGATAGGAAAGGCTTTTATTTATTTCTTTATTAAGATGATGAAGATCTGGAAGTATCAAGACAAACAGCAGCAGTCACTGGTGGATGAGGTCCTTGTGCCCTCTCTCCAGCCCAGGCAGGTGCTCTTCCCTCTTTGCAGATCCAGTACAAGCAACTGGAGCAGCAGTGGATTTCACCAGATGATCTAGTGTAAGACCAACACGCAAACTAATATAGGTGTGTACTTTCAGCAGCACAGGGACGCAGTAGCAGCCATCCTCCTCCAACAGGATGATCCACTCTTCTTAAGAAAGGCAGCTGCATTGCTTCAGGCTGAGGGCAAGGCGATGGCTGAAGACCAATCCAGACAATGCAGCAGTTGGATGTAAGCCACGAGCCCCCAGAAGAGATGCCAAGCTGTGCCCAAGGTGCCCCCATCCCCTCATTCCTCTCAACAGCAGAGCTATGCAATGGGATGCATCCCATGTCAGATACTGAGCCAGGACGTCCTTCCTCAGGAGGGTGGTGGTAGCAATGGCGGTGGTAGATCTGCTTCAATACCCCTGTTCATAGCCACGTCCTCCCCATCTTTTTCCCTTTCTTCCCTCTTTTTATTTTGCCACCAGAGCAGAGCACCCATTCACGAGCTGCAGCCACACAAATTCTACCCACGCATCTCTGTTGGTTTAATTTCAGTAAAGCAGGACATTTTGCTAATACCGTAATGAAAGGGATTTGAAAATAGATCCTAGTAATAACTCTAATATCAATTTTCTGACATCAGATCAGAAGGCTTTCAATTTAAAGTGTTTCCAGATGATATTTATCAGGGAACATGGAGTACTATTTTCTTAACACCAGTAGATCGTAAGTTTTTCCCTTTTAGTATAGTTCTACCTACATTTTCACCAAAAGGATGACACACTGCAGCCACGCAGTCATTATGAACCTGATCCAAAGTGAAACGAGGGAATCAGAAATCCCCAGAAAGTCCAACAGGTTACAGGTGAAGGGTTACATCTCAATCGACTTCAGAGATTTGCTCAGCTCACTTTCTAACCTGCTGCAGTCTCCAAGATGGTCCTTGCTCTCCTACAATTCTATAGAGCGTGAGCTCTCTTAAACTGTCCCCAGCAGATTTGCCTCATTTTTCCCTCAATTTTCAGTGTTTTCAAGCAGCAAATTGACAAGTTTTACTTTATACATGGCACAGCATTAAGCAAATGACACTACAAACTCGCTTATGTTTTTTTTCATATTGAAATGCAAATAATTTCATGAAATTTAAATAATTCAACTAAATCTAAATTGTATGAGTCAGCATGGTGATTGCATGTTGGAGCATTATGTCATTTTCCCCCAAATTCTTGCTCATTTCATTACTTTAGACCCCAAAACCAGTCCTGTGGATCAACATAACTCCAATAGTCAGATTTCTAACCTGAATGCTGACATCTCAAAATTCAAATTCCCAGGAGCTTCTGAACAAGCCTCTTTCCATCTCATCGCCAGAAGTAGGCGTCAAACATTTTTTAGACCTGAATACCCTTGAGCATACATAGACACTAGCGCGGGAATTGAATTCTTGAAAGGCTTTGAGGGGAAGAGTCCTCCAGAGACCCCCAGGCCTCCTCTGCTCAAAGCCGCAGTAGGCTGCTCAGGGTATCCTCCTACCATTTTGAAAATCTTCAGGGATGGGGGGGTTACACAGCCTCTCTTGGCAGCTTATGGGGAGGATTTTTTTCCTCGCATCCAACTGGGATTTCCCATCCTGCAATTTGTCTTTTACCATTCACCTTTGAGAAGAGTCTTGCTCCATCTTCTCTATCACTCAGCTGTAAATTGGGTGATCACTCTTCAACTTCCCTTTCTTCTGACTGAACAATTTGTCATCCACAAACGTGATGAGGGCGCTCCCCAACATCCAAGTTACTGATGATTGGTATTGATGTACCAATAAATTCATTGACATAGCAATAAGTTCATATCAATATTTCACCTTTCAGCAACGCCACCCATAACTGCTTTCTGCTTACACTTTAAATCACCAATTGGTAGACTTTGAGTCCAACAACACCTACAAAATTTAAGTCAATAGGGAGGTGCTCATTGAGTCCTAATTACCCCTAAGCAGCCTTTGCAACAGACTTCCAGACTGTTTTCTTGGTCTTCAGTGCATAAATTCTAATAAAGTAATATTTCATGAAGCTAAAAAACTTCTCTAGTCCTCACGATCAGACCTTATTCCTGCTGGCACTTCAACATATTTACCTCCATCTAAATTATTTCAATAAAGCAATGGAACTTCTACACCAAGGAGCACGTAAGTCAACCCATTTCCAAAGTACTTTCTCACTGATAATCTCAAGTAAAGAGAATAGTTATAAAAAGCAAATTCTGCAAGAAAAGAAAATAGTCTTAGACAGACACTTTTAAAAAATTATTTCTGTAGGTACTCTAAATAGTCTATACAATATCATAACAGATAGAATTCTCTTGTCAGATTTAGGATGATTTTTATTTGTTGATAACTTTGGTATGGGATAATAAAATTTTTAACATGACCCTGTTATTGTCAACTACAGAGAGTAAATTGGATGTTTATTGAAGCCAGTATCTCTGCAATGCTTGCTGTGCTGTTGTCCCCCAGGGCTCAGTGCTGGGGCCAGTCCTGCTTAACATCTTTATCAGTGATCTGGATGAGGGGAATCAAGCGCACCCTCAATAAGTTTGCAGATGACACCAAGCTGGGTGGAAGTGTTGATCTGCCTGAGGGTAGGGAGGCCCTGCAGAGGGATTGAGACAGACTAGATCGATGGGCCAAGGTAAACTGCATGAGTTTCAATAAGGCCAAATGCTGCATCTTACACTTTGGCCACAACCACCCCGCCAATGCTACAGGCTTGGGGAGGAGTGGCCTGAAAGCTGCTCAGCAGAGAAGGACCTGGGGGTGCTGACTGATAGTCGTCTGAATAGGAGCCAGCAGTGTGCCCAGGTGGCCAAGAAGGCCAATGGCATCCTGGCCTGTATCAGGATAGTGCAGTCAGTAGGACCGGAGCAGTGATTTTATCCCTGTACTCGGCACCGGTGAGGCCGCATCTTGAGTACTGTGTTCAGTTTTGGGCCCCTCACCACAAGAAGGACATTGAGGTGCTGGAGTGTGTCCAGAGAAGGGCAACGGAGCTGGTGAGGGGTGTGGGGGACAAGTCTTATGAAGAGCGGCTGAGGGAACTGGGGGTGTTTAGCCTGGAGAAGGGGAGGCTGAGGGGAGACCTTATCACTCTCCACAACTACCTGAAAAGGGGTTGCAGAGAGGTGAGAGTCGACCTGTTCTGTCAAGTAACAGGTGATAGAACAAGAAGAAATGGCTTCAAGTTGCGCCAGGGGAAGTTTAGATTGGATATTAGGAAGAATTTCTTTACTGAAAGGGCCGTCAGGCATTGGAACGCGTTACCCGGGGCAGTGCTGGAGTCCCCATCCCTGGAGGTATTTAAGGGCCGTGTAGATGTAGCGCTCAGGTACATGGTTTAGCGGTGGCCTCGTCAGTGTTAGGTTAGTGATTGGACTAGATGATCTTACAGGTCTTTTCCAGTCTAGGAGATTCTGTGATTTAGAGAGACCAATATGTGTTGTTGAAAAGAAGAGAATGAACAGATTTGATTAAGTGGGTAAATACCTTCAAAAGAATTTAAAATATTGGGTTCCAAAGGGTTCTTACAAGCCAGGAGAGAAAGCTGAAGGGAAGCGAGGAAGCTGAAGGAGCATGAGGCCAGAGAAATTTATATTACGCAAAGCACACATTATTTCCAAGATTGCTACTGAAACTAGCCCAGCCTTTCAACCACAATAAAAGAATACAATTAAACTGTTGGAACAAGCAGCCAAGCAGTAGCTTCTTTGGGAAAAGCCGGTATTTCTCTCTATTCGCTCTGCCTTAGCCAAAACCAAGCTACTGGTTGTGTTACAGGGCTTAATATATGAAATGTCACATAAAGTTTTTCGGGAATCATTAGGTGATCTAATTGGCACTTTCTGACTTCACACCTAATTTGTTCCGCATCCTGTCACACCTATAAGACAGTAGTCGTTTAGCAAAAACTCATGGAGCTCATTACAGCAAATGAGGGATATCAAAAAAACAAAACCCAAACAAAACATAGGAAAGAATTTTACAGTACCCAAACGAAACCCACAGCCTGTCAACAGATAAGGCTGGAAAGTCTGAAGTCACATTTGTATATGAAAGGTTTTATAATGAATAGAAATATTCACTAGCTTTAAGCAGGCGCCCACTGTAGAGACAAAGCACTGAAAATAAAATAAAAAAAAATCAATAATGAAAACAGTTACAGTAGTATTATTATTACTAATAGTTTTAGATTAAATCAAATGATTCATTATGTTTGAGCTTAGAGTATCTTCAAACAAAATTGAAATGAACTTGGTAATGATACATTATACACAATTCCAAAATAATAGAATGGTATTGTTCTGAAAGGCCCGAAATAGAGAACTTCTTATGTCTTTCAAAGAAAGACACTTCTTTCTTTTCATACCACAGCAATTTGATTAAATCTATCCAAAACATTAAAAAATGTGTGCTAGACAGAAAAAAAAAAACCAAAAAAAAACCACCCAACAATTTAGATGCAGAACTTGAGCTGTCTCCAAATCTTAGAGATCATAAGCAGTCAGGCTTTCATTCAAGAGATTATAATGAGCCAGCAGTTAACCTACCAGGACTACCAGAGTGCAAATGGGCACAGTGAAAGCCATTTGCAGACTAGTTAATTACAGGGAGAATATTTGATAATGCACCTTCAGAATTTCCCTCTCTCTAAGGGAGAATAATTTTCCCGTAATCTTTGCAGACGCTGAGCAATAGGTGGTCTAGGAAAACCGCCTGACATTTTAATCCTATATTTTCCCGCAAATGACATAACCACCTAAATAAAAACTTTATCCGCAAGGAGCAGTTTCAAAGACTGCTATGACAGTACTAATATCAAGGAGAGACACAGTCTGCCAAGGAGAGCAATCTAAATGTTCTCATAAAAGCCCGCCATAGACTGGGACGGAGCAGCAATAAAGCAGTGTGCTGTCGTGTGCTTCCAGATTAAAGAGTTGCCGTAGCACAGATGTGCCCTTCGTATTCTCCCATGGCTTTCCACATCCACTTCTTTCAGCATTTGCTTTTAATCCAGCAAAATAAACACTTAAATCAACTTTAAATAAACATAAGACAAAACTTTAGAAGTTGTTTGTTCTTTGTGCTTCCAGAAGGAGCAACAGATTCAGTTGTTTAAAAGGACTCACCTCCACCCCAAACAAACACACCCTACAACAAAAATCAAATCATTCCTATCACCGTATCCTCCTCTCATGGTTACGTTTCATTTGCTTTCACCACTAACTTCTAACAGCATGAAAGCTCATTTTAATTTCAATTTCATTTCATTGATCAAATCAATTATTTTGAGTTTTGGGAGTTTCCCCCCCCCCCTTTTTATCACAGCCGTCTTCTGCACACAGTCCTGGGTGGCATTTAGGTAACTGGAAATGGCCCAATCCCGCTGGGATTTCCAGCGAGTGGCAGCGTGCTCTGGGAGATGCAGGTGCTCAACTTCAACGCTGGCTTTCCCTCAGGAAAGACATGCTATCCAGCCTACTATAAACCAATAAAATTCCTAAAAAAACAGAAGCCTACTTCAAGGATTAAGTATTCCCTCAGCTACCTCCATAATGCTGTGGTGCTTGAAATGGCTCGTTAGTGCAAAGGCCAAATTTGCTGTTAACCCGGTGAGAAGGGTCTGGCAAGAAAGTTAGTTTTGAAGCAATGCGTAACGACCTTCGGCACTGCCTTTGAATCACTTAAAGGATGGGTGAGCAGGGGGAAATCAGTGATCTTCCACTATGCTCTCCGACAGCCTATTCACATGTGGGAAATACTTTGGATTTATTCCTGGCACTCCCAGAAAAATAAAGTTTCTGGCAGTTCTGTCCTGTCCCCCATGGACACAGACACAATAAAGCACTGTGGGAAGTTGTCGTGGTTTAGGCCAAATCAGCCACTGGGGACGTGGGGGACCCCAGATGGGACCGACAGATGCTCCCCTCTACCCCTCTGCAAAGAGAGAGGCAGAGGAGGGAAAAAGAGACTTAAGAGTTTAGAAGAAACTAAACTACTTTAATGAAATAATAATAAAATAAAAGGGAAATAATGAAAAATACACAAAACCGTATCAAGCTCCAAAGAGGACAGCCACGACACCGGCTGGCACTGGGGCAGTCCCAGGCTGGACTCAGTGACGGACGGGAACTGGATTCCGGATCTCCATTCAGGATCGGGACCAAAGGCAGACGATTGAAGGGAAGAGAGCAAGAGAGCGAAAGAGTGAGAGAGCAGAAAAAAAGAGAGAGAGAGAGAGCACGCGTGTGAGAGGGATTTGACCCTCAGCTTTTATACTGAGCATGAGGCAGATGGGATGGAATACCCCGTTGGTCAGTTTTGGGTCACCTGTCCTGTCCGCTTCTCCCCGCAGGTGGGACCCCACTGTGCTTTTCCGCTTCCGACCCTCCAACGGGGCAATAACAAAGTTGGTTGGCCTCGGCTGTTACAGCAATAAGGATAAGCAAGAGCCTCTCCGCACACCGTGCCTGGGCATCAGCTATAAACATGGGTCTGATCGCTCTGAGACAGTGGACAGTGTCTGCACAATGTGCTGTTCATGTCAGCAGTCAGAAGAGGCCCAGCTAAGAAGCAAAGTTACTGAACAAAATTGGTCCATTTTTACCTTAAACCAGTCCGGTATAACTCAAAAAGCTTTACATTCTGATCCGGACACAGCCCTCTGACAGCCAGTCACAAATCTCTGTTCAACACTTTGAAGAGGTTTCAGGGTATATTTGGGCCACAAACATTGCAGGATTCATCCTTAAGGGTGATAAAGCGCTTGTTGTGCATTACAGCTTAATAACAACAATACAACATATCAGTGATTTATTTTGAGCCAGGGACTGGCGGATGCACTCTTTTATCAAGTTCATTACTGTAATAGCTGCTCACCTTCTAACAGTACACTAAACAATACGACTGATTATTTTCATATTCTGTCCCCAAAGACACAAGTAGTAGCAGCGTCGTGTTTTATTTCAGCAGGATATTTCAACGATCCGGGCCACGGGGCTTTTGCAAATGAGAAGCAAAGCTCTACACCAGACCTTACGTTCCGCAGACAGCCAGAGCTGAAATGGCAAGGCAGCGGTCGGGCGCTGGCGGGAGCTCTGCCGGCAGACAGGACCGGCCATCTCAGTTCTTAAGTTAACATAGCTTTGCCCCTCGCACCGTGTACCATGAGAAACTAGTAAGGAATTCGGTATGGAATTCAAAAGCACACAAAAACTGTCTTAAGATGCAACTGATTCTGAGCAGGCAGCTTCAGCTGGGAGCATCAAATACAATGAATGCTGCTCCTTGCAGGATTTCTTTGTCCATGAGCTCAGGCCCCACCTGCAGCACTGGGGGTTCGGGTGTGCTAAAGGACAGGCGGGATGCAGCAGCCCCATGGGAATGACACCGGAGCCAGTTCCTTTATAGACTACATGGATGAAGAATGGCGCCAGAGGGGGAGAACTGCAGAACACCAGAAGCAAACTGACCTCTAAAACTTCCCATTAGAAGTGATCAGGCACCTCCTTCCAAGAGGTACCTAAACTTTTCTAGAGTAGAGACAGTGTTCTACAGCTTTACTACTTTGATAGCAAGAAAACATTTGCTCAACATTTCAGCCTAAATGCATTAAAAGTTGAGCTCTTAAATGAATAACTTCTGTTCTAACTTAAATAGCTCTTCTCTTTCCTTGTGTTTGCCTGAGTTGGAAATACTACACTTCCCTGTACCTTTTGATCCATCATGTAACAGATGAAAAAAAGAAAAGAGAGCTCTTTTCTTAAGAAAAGAAAGGAAGAAGCTCAGAGTGAAACATTCAATTCTGAGCTTCGAACTTTAGACTGTTCTGGGAGCCCTTCCATTGCTCCCCAGCTTTGCTTATCACAATTTTATGTGGCGGTGAGGATCTAGAGAGAAAGGTACGTGGTTAATAAACCAAGATATCATTTGATCAAGAAATTGTGACTCACAGAGGAGGGCGCTAAGAGAAAATGAAAATCCTTTCCACAATCCCACCATGTGGCCTTCACGAAGGTCAAAGCTGAACACACAGAAGTTTTAAATTAAAATATCAATAGGAATATCCTTAAAAAAAACCCAAACATCAATACAGTTTGCAATAGGGAAAATTCCAATAAGATGTTAAAGAAAAAACATAAATTCCCTAAGTGCTATTAAGCACTGGGACAAGGTCCAAAAAAAAAAAAAAAAAAATTATGATGTCCACCCTCATAGACTTTCAAAAAAATTGACTGGGCAAGGATCTCAGCAACCTGATGCGCCTGTGAAGTTAGTCCTGCTTGGAACCAGGGAATGAATTAGAGACCTCTAGAGGTACCTTACAACCAAAATTAGTCTATGGTTCTGCAGAAAACTACACTAAAAGATAAAAATTAAAAAAAAAAAAAAGAATGGATGACATGAACTAGGTAAAATATATGATTCCTGTTATTCTTCCCTATAAATTCTCCTTGCCATCATTGTTTACTGACACATTAAACACATGTACCTCTTGCAACCCACAGTCTCTGCTCACTTCTTCTTCAGGATATTGACAGTGCAGTAAATCACAGCTGAGAGGATACTCACAGCATAATTGGCGATTTCACTATTTCTGGATTTTGTGTTGAGGATAATAAAACCTCTGCAGGTACTAAAAGGCTAATTATATAAAAGGTTGTCAATGCACAGAGACTGGAGAAAAAGGGTGGGGGAATGCATGTGAAATTCACAGCTATACACAAAAGAAGATCTCACACTACATGTGTAATATGACCTTCTGAAGGGGGTGTTCAACTTAATGTTTTACAGTTCAGATCCAGGGAGAAAATTATTTCTACAGAAAATTTATGGGCCTGTGGAAGTCAGGTAGATCTTATATCACAAATACCTGGGTTTTGTTGTTGTTGGGTTGGGTTTTTTTGTGTGGATTGGGTTTTTGTTCTGTTTGTTTTTAAACTACCCTGTAGGTTATACCATGTACTCCCAGCTTTTAGTGAATTCTACTCTGTTTGGCTGTTTGGGTTCTTTTTTTCATATAGAACTATGAAAACATTTGTAAAGTAATTTTACCATTTGCATGAAATCAAATTTAATATGTTTTGAGTAGGATATCCCCATTCTCATGTTTTACAATCAAGGCTCCCAGTTCTGCACACTAAAAACTGAAGGCACCAGGCTTCATCGGCAGAAACGGTGTGTTGGGTCTATACCTTTAAGACAGGATAAACAGATATTAAATGTACTAAACAGGTTTGGGATATAGAGGTTTTCCTGGCCAGGTTGATGACACCTCACAAAACTGATTTTATTGCACATGGTGATCCTTCTTGTTCTACTTCACAACGCTAGTCTTGACTGCCTTTGGAGTTTAAAGTTAAACAGGAGGAAGCCTGCCAGCTTTTCTTCTTCCAAAGAGCTTCTGAATCCTCTTCTGTTTTGTTTTTTATTTTGGTGGCCATCTCATTTTCCTGAAGGCCTAACACATATGGCTCCTTCTTTTAGCACTTTCTGTCGTATTTCAAACACACCAGGACATAGGATTTCTTTAATGTCCCCAAGGTTCGACTGTAGCTTTCAATGGGGCATTTTCCCTGTTTTAAAATTCACAGTACACCTCCTGCATCGATGGAGGAGGGATCTGGGGAAGGAAGCAGCTATGCTGAGCCACTGAAAAGAGAGTTGTCAGCAGTTGCGTTATGCAATTTTTAAATAAGTAAAATTGACCATGTCAATGGTTACAAAACTTCAAGCAGTTCCTTCTTTTTTTTTTTTTTCCTTTTTCCATTCTGGTATTTTACTAGCTGCACTTGCTAACCTCAGCTCATTACCTATTTATGCTTAGCTTTTAGCTTTTTTTTCCTCCATCATTACCAGTATTAATAATTTCACCCTTTTTCTACACCATTATAGTCTCATAAATTTCTGAGTTATTCTAAGTTATTACATTACGTATTTAAGCAGTTGTACCTCTTCAGTTTAAACGAGCTTTTGTTTATCTAATACAACCCTTATCATTGAAATTCATCAGTTGTTTTTCATGGCCCTCACAGTCATCCATGCTTTTGTTTGTGGGTTTTTGTTGTTGTTGTTCGGAGCTTTTTGGTTTCTATTTTCTTTTGCTAAGGTTTTTATTTTGTACACTCCAAACACGACGAGCATATATGACTATAAAGGGAGGGGGAGGAAGACATGCTATTTGTACCATACGCAGACAAAAGACAGTGTCCATATTTCCATTTGAATTTCCAGCAAGTCGAGCATGGCATATTGGCATGTACTAACCCATTAAATGAGGTACTGCAAATGACATTAGATATCATCAGACAAGATCTGGAAGAGGGGCCAGACAGTGAGCTGACAAGGTTGCAGGGAATTTATTCGATATAATCAAATTACGCCTGCCTGTGAAGATTTGGAGGGCAATAAAATGGTGGATGAAATTCAGAATCTGTCATTACAAAATAATGCACATAAGAAATAAAAATCTGTACCTTCTTTACACAAGAATAGATATTACTTTAGCCATTTCTCCAGGAAAGAGACTGCAGAGGCATTGTAGAAAGTTGTTCAAAAAGTCAGCTCAAAACCCAGCAGACAAAAAGACAGCTAGAATATCAAAAAAGGGACCAAAGAACAAACAACAAACAATAAATTAAAAAAAAAAAACAAAATGTGCCCACATCCTGAGCACTTTCTTCAGTGGCGGCCAACCTCTTTGTTACAGGACAACATGCCTAGATCAGGTAGAGTGAAGGATGCTAAGAGCTGCAGGATGAGAGACTATATAGATTCCTTCGCTTGAGCAAGAGGCCAACAGAGATGATGCTATAGGAAAGACCGTTACAGTCTTAATAGGTGTGCAGAGATTGAATAAGGCACAATTATTCCTTGCTCTTCCGAACACAGCAACAGAGTACATGCACTGAAGTTATCAGGTAGTTTGCAAAGTAGTATTGAACCAAATTAGATACAGTATTTTTTAGAGATCGGAGATTCATTAATATTATGGAACTATTCATACTGTGGTGGTCAGAACTGAAAAAAAGTTAAATTCTTGCAGGACAGATCGGTTAAGGAATATAGAACAGGTTAAATGCAAGGCTCAAACCTGGAAATCCCCAAATTAATAATTATCAGTGGCTTAGTTCTGATTCAGTACCATACACATTGGTATCAAATGGCATTTGAGATGAATTAGGGTACCCGGTCTGGTTTCCAGCTCCTACTCTTTAATGATGGAGGTGGTCCTTCAGCCTTGCATCACCTAACACCAGGCAGGTGACTCAGATATCCTCAGGTGCCAGACTTGGGCCATCAAATCCTGCCTTATGAGGTAGAACCAGGAGAAAGACCACTCCATTCTTATTTATTCCTTATGATTTTTCTTAAGCAATACTGACTGGCTACTGCTGAAAACAAAATGTCTGAATAGGGAAGATTTTGAAGCAGCCCAATTCAAAGTGCATTATTTTCTTCAGTAAGGAATACCTTTTTTGTGAGGAAAATACGAGAATGTCTAAATGTGCATATAATTTATAGCAGAATTAATGGGTTTTATGTTACTCCTACTATATATGAAATAAAAATACTCCATGTCCTCTCAGTCATCTCCATTAAAATAATGATTTACTAAAATTCTAAGAATATGCATGAAACCCAAAATTTTTCCGAGTCCCTGGAAGACTAAATGTAGGAAATACAAAAGTTCACACTATGAACTACCACTTTAGATGTACTTTATTAAAAGTACGTTTCCATTCCCACAGAAAGCTTTAATTCAACTGTTGCTGCAAAACAGTCTACAACAGCAAATGCGCCTCTTTTCAACCTAAGCTTGAAAGATGACATTCCTCATTAAATAAAAGGTAGCAGCCGTGCAGTAGTAGAGCTGGTAACGAACATACAGTCCTGTGTAACATGGAAGGTCCAAGGTCATCTCCTATGGACAGGTGCTTTCAAAGTCGGTGACCACTGGGCACCTAAATCCACCACAGCCTCTCTAGTGCATTGGAGGTTTTACCAATTCTGCATTGTTCTGTGACCCCATTTGTTCCGAATTTGTGGAGCCCCGAGTCCCACAGCTATAGCAATAATTCACATTACCTCTGCCCTACCTAACCACCACAACTGTAAAACCTCCTGTGGAGACAGAGCAAGTCTTGAGCAGCTCCAATCCATAAATATTATTCTTAGCTTTCATTTCCATTAACACCGTAACTGATCTGCATTTCCAAGAGATCAGCATAGATCACAGCTTAGATACCCTCTTATTTCTCTCTTCCTTCTCGCTTTCATCCTCTGCAGCATTTTTTCATGTCTTCATTGTACCCTGTACCAAATGAAGAATGAATCAGCTACCCCACTGCCTGCTACCCAGATGCTAATTTTAAGGGCCATGGCAGAACATAGATGTTAGCTATTAGTATAGTCGATTTTAACCCACCGTAAATACTTCTGAAGAAAAATATTTGAGTACACCATGCCAAACTAGTTTTTATCTTTATCATTTAGTGCCCAAGCATGGCATACAGCAGGAATCGCCCCATATCAAAGTAGCAATAGAAATAATTTTATATTCATAAATATTCTGCTGGAAAAATTCTGTTAATAGAGATTTTTAATTTCTTGTTAATAAATGACGCATGAAATACATGTAGTGTTTCAGGCATAAAAAGTAAAATTGCATGGATAAAAAAGAATCTCTTCAGTAAAAGTAAAATCAGATTATAAGTATTTTAAGCCCCACGTGCATCATTAAGCAATATCAGTGATACCTTTCACATTTTCCAATTAATGGCTCTTAGATGAGGATTTCCTCCCCCACCCAGTGCCATACAGTACCCCATCATCCAATATATAAAGACCCTGGGTTCATTTCTGTATGTGGCTTTGTGCTGATACTCTAGATATTAAAATAATCTGACACAGACTGCTTCCCACAGCAGGTCCCTACTAACACCTTTGCACAACAAAGCCTGAAGACATCTACTGTCCCTCCTCCTTTGGGTTTTATTTAAAAGAAGGTTGGCTTGGCCATAGAGCCTCCAAGGGCCATAGTTTACAGCACTGATCCAAAGTGTGATCACAGCGCAGGAATGAGGAACCCCTGACTGCCTTTATTTTGCTGTTTAAGTTTCAACACTTAGCAAAAGGTAACAGAAACAACACTGGGGTTTTTAACAACCTTCTTCCCAGCCATTAGTGGGCTCAGGACCAGATCAGAGGATCACAGCACGCAGATTTTTTTTATTTTTTTTTTTCCTGCTTATAACTCTGGGACCCCAACCAAGGGGGATAACAGTGAGCAAGACGCACGTTAGAGGAGAAGAGATGGCATTCAAGCTCAGAGCCCACCTTTGCCCATCTTTGTACAAGCACCAAGATAAAAATCTCTTAGACCTTGAAGAGCTTACAGCATAAGAGGTTAATCTCAACCACAAAACCAGTGGAGAGGTGCCTATCGACTGGATTTGCTTTTGACTAAGCAGGGGAGGCACCACTGACCAGACCCACCTCAGCTCTTCACCCACCACGTAACCGGGAGTCAATGGCAGGTCCCGGGAGTCATACCAGTCCCAGTGAAGCACAGCCCGGGCAACATTCATGAAATGGGGCCTAGAGACTCCGTTGTCCCATTTCTCCAGTTAACATTGACCGGGAATATGACTGAGATGCCTAACTCTGTTCTAAACCAGAGCTTGCTCCTTCCAGCTCCCAAGCCAGAGTACTCTCTGCCTCTGCAAGAAGGTGAAATCCTATCTCTGGACAAAAAAATAAGCTATCTAAAAGTTGCTGATATGAGGAGATCCCAGCCAGAAAAGAGAATTTATATCTGGTCTGAGTGTTCAGCATTCATCTGTGGAGTCCAGGCTAACGGAGTGCCAGCATCCAGTCAACCTCAGAAATTCAGCCTTTCTTGGCAAGATGGCCTACATTTTTGTATCTTGACAGACCTGATAAGAAAGTCTTCCTATGCAGGGATCACTTGTGGATATCTTAAGAATATTTCAAACCGGCTCCAGATCTGTCATATCTCTCTGGAGCAAACAGGGATGCCTGTCCTTGTTATCACCACCTGATGTGACACACGCTTTGTATCTCAAGGAATCAGAGAGATATCACCATCCAGCTCAGCTCTTCCATCAGCTTCGTAGCTGTGTCACTTCTGAGACCGGATGGATTTTCACTACTTCAAGCTCATGCCAACATGCCTTATTTCTTTCCTTCCTTTCATCACCGTTTCAGAGCCACAGTTGCTCCCATCCTGTTTCTTACCCTCCAAACTCACTGTTTTTCTCTGGAGCTCCATCCTTTCCTCCTTGCCCTCTAAAGCCTTCCAAACATTCCTTGCTGTATATGACTTTACGTTGAAATGCTGTTTGTCCACTCTGCATTTCTTTCCCTCAGCTGCTATGGAGGAGGTACCCCTTTCTCAGACTTGTTCCCTCAAATTCCCTCCTCAGCCTTGAACAGTTCTTCTTGATAATTAACAAAAAGGTGTTGGTTTTACACGTGCTCACACTATATGTCACAGCCCCAAAGGCTAACAGCACCTTTGGCCCTTGTCTGCTCTCCAAGTTTCTCCTGGCTCCCACATCAGCTCCCAGGCCAGCTGGCTCAAGGCAGTTTGGCAGAAGAGAAGGTAACCAAGCAAAAAAATTGTACAAACCAATGAACTCCTAAAGGTTACCAAGAAGCAAGAGAGGCAATATATAACAGGGAAATCATATTTGAACTGGAGATGCCTCCTGCTTGAACTGGGAACCACTCTGTGTTCATGACAAAGCTCAGACTCCCCACCTAATTGGAAGATCTTTCAATCTTCCTCATTGGGTTTATTTTTATTATTGCAGCATTTCCCCATTAGTTGTGCCCTTAAACTGAGCCTTTGAAAGCTCTAAAGCAAACCTGCTGATATATGGCAACTAGTAGCATTAAAGATAAATAAAAAACGTTGTCCAAAATTTCCAGTTTGAATTGAGTATAAATGACCGTATCACATTTGTCAAGAGCGTGAATTTTAACTGCTTCCAATGAGTAGTCTATCAAATATAAAAAGAACACTTGTACTTGAGTTTCTAAAGCTAGTCACATGCTTTGCATTATATTTTGCACAAAGCTGGTCTCCTATGCACAACAGCACCTAGTCGAGGCACACCCAACAGAGAGCTTGATCAAACCGCAGCAGAACATCATGCCCATGGGCAATGCAACAGGTACATTCTTCCACTTGCATTAAGGGTAGTTGTATATTTTCCAAGCTCTCTTACATCTCTTGCGATGAGAGTTTCATCAACTCCCATTTACACAAAAGGCTCAGAAATGAACCCCCATGAAAGTCTGGGTTGATGAGCATGGAGCCAACTTTCCTACAGGCTTTGCTTTCACTTGACTTTAATACAAGATCTTATTTAGGCTTTTGCCAGTTAAAAGAAATGTCAAGCCTCTCCCTTGATGTCACCCCCACCGTAATTTTTTCACCATGTAAAGCTTCTGGTACTTGGTAAGGAGACCTTTTACCTGAGCAGGATCACTGCTGAGGCATCTCTCCTCCCTTCAGCCAGCCATTGGCACAGCATTTGTAGGAACTCGCACATCTTTGTGACCCCTCCTGCATCCTTCAGATGTAACTGAAAGAAGTGATGAGCTCCAAATCTACAAACAGAGGCTAGAGAAGTGGTCAGCTGGACAAACAGGACAAGCATGCTTACATGCTTGGGTCTCGCATACCATCCTACCAGGAACTTTCAAAGAAGAAAAAAAAAAAATAAAAAATCAGTAAGCAATAAAGGCAGATCCTGTTTTGAAAGTGTCTCCCCAGTTAGATGTCACAATCTCCAGACAGACCCTCGGACACACCAAGGTCATAAACAAAACCAAACTCTCTTCAAACTGAAATACAGCAAACAGCTCTGGAACAAGAAATTCCCAACTTGAGAAGCATCTTCTCTGCTCCTAAAGTAAACATCTCCCAGCAGAGCTGGGAACATCTGCGTCTCCAACAACCCCGCTTCCAGGTATGCTTCACCCAGCGCACTGAGAGCTCTGATGCCAAAGTAAATCCCTACCAACCACCTGAATAAAGTCATCCAACCTGAGTACAGGAAAGATAAGCCTGGATGGCAGCAGATGAGCATTTCTCACAAAGCAATCGCTATTTCAGACGTATCGGTCCTGATTCTTATGGAAAACGTGCAAAACAAAAGTAAAATGGTTTTAAGAGGTGAAATTCATAACTCTGCTTGCTACCAAAACCTACAACATCAAGAGATTAATACGACACCATGTAATTGTCCCCCTTCACCCCAGTGTCTCTGGGTTTCATAGGCTATATACCTGTCTGTCTCTTTGTTCCTCTGTTCCAGCTCTGAGGATCTGGCTTGCCAGCCTTCCTGATTTTTCCCTCACTGCGCCAGTTGGTCTGTCTATAAACCCAGTCCCCTCAAAGCAACCTGATTTCTAGCTTTGTTTGCACTAGAGACCACACCAAGAGGAGGAAGGTTGTTATCCCAGTTTTTGGTACTTTCCCTTACTAATCGTTACTCCCATCACAACCACCTTCTCACATCACGTGAGGGTGGGAAGGGAGGATAAAGCCTGCTCCTAAGAGGTGGCACCAGGCCAGCTGCATTAGTTGTCTGCAGATGTAGAGTCTGTTACAGAATGTGCAGTTCCTCCATGTCCACACCCACATGACAGGGCTACTCATTTCCAAGAAGGCGGTCACCTTGGTTAATCCCAGCCACCAATCATCACAGCACGCAGCTATAACTGATATACCATCAAACAGGCTTTCCTCTCCAGGGTTTCATCTCTGATATACAAAGGAGCATCAGACTTCATTGTTGCCCAGGGAAGTTGTCGCTGCCCCATCCCTGGAGGTGTTCAAGGCCAGGTTGGACAGGGCTTGGAGCAACCTGGGCTGGTGGGAGATGTCCCTGCTGTGTGATGACTACTAAAATGATCAAAAATACAGCATTGTTCACACATTAAGGAAAGTATAAAACCGAAAAGCTTCTAGGGTAGAATACAGCCGCAGCTGGTATGCGAAGAATTCACCACACCTGCAATTCCCAGTATAATATTGCTTGCAAAGCAACACAGGGAGTGGAGTGGGATGGAGATCCTACGGCCAAGCCCTGTGATAATACAGCAGATCTGGGAACAAGATGGTCCTATGGAACTGATAAGCCGCATAATTACTACCCTGAGCCAATAGTTTGTCAAATTCTGATGAAAGGCTGTCCTTTGTGTGAACTTTGCTCATTATAATGTCATTATAATATCTAAACACACTTCCATCCCAAAGACTACCCGCCTCCAAGGTGCGACCACTCCTCCTTGAGTCTGCGCCTTGAATTTTTCGTAAACTATACCTTTAAATGTGAAGCGAGAGAATTTTACACCAATCACAATGAAAGTATTTATGACTAGAGTCACTCAAACCCCACCTTGAAAGTTGAAAATAGTATAAAAATAGCCCAAGAGCGGGGGAATATCAGGGAAGACACCATCGTGAACAAGTCAAGGAGGACTCCATCAAAGACTGCTTTTGACTTCCGGAACCTGTAGAGGGGCTGAGCCTTTCTTCCCCCCCATAGGGACGCCTGTAGGTAAGACTTAGACTAGACCAAGCGCTTCCTCAGAAAACTTACAAATCTCTCTGTAGAGTCTCTTTCCTACACTTATAGCCAGGCTGTATGGTTTCTAACTTTGTTGCGCATTTTGTATAATTAAGAATACTTTTATTTGCACGTGTTTTGCAGACAGTGTATTTATCACCGTCAATCCATAAAGAACCTGTATCTCTGTTGCTCAAAGAAACTGCACTGTGACAGTAGCTGGTCGTTTTGGTTTCTCACTGAACGCGACCACAGAGTGGCCGTGCTAGTTCATGAGCACGACTAGGCTGAAGGTGCAGTCCACTATCAGTGTATCCGGAATCGCAACAGTTTGACATATCAAACACGACCAGACTGATAGTGGTGAATTGGACATCACTCAGAATTTAAACCTAGCCGCACCTCGCCTCCCACCTCGGTGGGGAGTGTTAGAATGCAAGGGGGTTTATCTTCTGCCAAACTACTTTGCCTCTTAACGCAACACCTGCCCAGGGCAGGCGGGTTGGAACTAGGTGATCTTTAAGGTTTCTTCCAACCTAGACCATTCTGTGATTCTATGATTTATTGTGACTGTTTGCACAAAAAGCCCAGTTCATCTTAGGTTGCCTCCTGCCATCCCCAGAAACTCATCTTCCAGACTGAAGCACTTTGAACAGGGCTCTTTACTCCTCCAAGGACCGAGATCTTCATGCTAATGCTTCCCCTTGGCAAGTACTAAGTGGGTCAGAGTTCTGTGAAAAGTGTCTAAAAGCACAAGATGTGGCACAGGCACTGGGGACAGGACTTTAGGTCAATCCAAACAGAAGTAGCAGTGCAACCATCCATCTTTCCGTGCCTTCTAGTAGTAAAGCATGAACAAAAACCGCAAATGCTGGAAATGAAAACCAGGACAAAACAGCAGTAGATGTGCATATAGACAAGAAAAGAAAAACAAAAATCCCAAATGTAACCAACATAAAAGGACAAACACAACTCCCCAAGGACTCATTTTACAAGAAAGAGAGTTTTTGACAAGAAATCCATTTTTACAGGATTCAGGCAGAGTTTAGAAAAATAAGCGTTGAGCATTAACCAAAGAGTGACCACTGACCTGGCACAGCAGGCAAGTGAAAAAACACTGCTTCTTCCACATAAGCATCCTTGCTTACGACCATCTGACATGAGGGGAGGAAAGGATGGACAGTGATGAAAAGGATTANAAAAAAAGTCTGCTGAATAGTGAAATGCCTTCCAGTGCAGGGGAGGAATGCCCCAGCTGCGAGAGCCCCAGGAGGCGGGGACACGAGCTTCTGCAAGTCCCCACCGCAACATGAAGGGCAGACGGGGGAAGCACCAACGTGAGCAGTTGGTGGGAATTCCAGGCTGCAATTTAGCCAAAGGGGTACGTAAAAGGAATGCAGAAGAGGCTTATACACCTCTTTGTGGGCTTTACTACGTGGTAGGGTCTGAGAATCTCACGCAGAGAGACCACAAGGTGCCAGGAATATATAGCGCTCTGGCATTTACTTACAAATGCAGAGATTTCATTCTTAATGCAAGTCAAACAGCCAGGTTGGTGGCTCTGCCCTTTGTGACCAGCTGAGGCAGCTAGAGCCACTGGAAAGCTTTCAAATGGGTTTTTAAAAATCAGTGTTTCTTCTCCATTAACTTTTAAAACATACGCAGACTGTGGGATAATTGCTGCATGCTGTAAATCGTGACTAAAATGAGTAATTTGCCTTCCCAGCAGACAGAACACAGACTACATGTTGGGCTCAGTACCGGGGGCTTTTCTAGGAACAAACACTCAAGATTCAGCCAATGAGCAAAAAAGGGTCAGCACAGCACCAGTGCTTGGTCTGGCACAGCTTATTCTCTCTTTCTCCAGAGGGAGACAAATGCTCCATGAGAATGGAAAAACAAAAAAAGTCAAAGCCAGAGCCCATGCAACTCAGTCTGGTCTCCAACGATAGCAGCGGGAGATACTGTCAGACACAGCTTGTTCTCAAATTGTTTTACATTAATTTGTCTAATCCCTTTCAGACTTGTCTGTAGGTCTTGTCATTCCCAAGTGCAAGAGCACACTTCCATCATTAAATGGTCCCACCGATTCCCTTGACGGCTTCCCACTTCTACTACACCAGCCTGAGCAGCCCTCGAAGGGTCCTCTTTGAACCCTTTTTCTATCCATCTTAATTTCCTCTTTACATCTGCCATAATTTACAGATTCTTCACTTCTCTGCAATTTTGAAGTGAGACAAAATTCATAAACTTCCAAGATTAAGACTCATTTCCCCGCGATTTCCCAAAACTTTGCAATAGCATAAATCCATCTGTAAAAGGGGAGCGCTACCAACACAATAATTGTGTTAAATAGCGTTTCTGTTTCCTTGGGCTTGGGATGGTGGGCCTGTGTAATCCATTCCACGTTAGCCCATGCTGATGAAGGTAGTATAGAAGTACAGCACTGCTGCTTTGAGGAAGCTGCGCTCACCATTTCCAACATGAAATCACCCAGTAAACAGATAGGGTCCACCTTTTCGTTCTTATGATTACAGAAGGTGCTGCTCATCGTTATAATTTCGATACAAACCAACCACTTCAATGCATTTGTAGGTTGACTCAAGCAACTGTATCCATGCGACCACAAAAAGATTTCTGGGTAGTGTCCGTGCAAAAGCAGCAGCTTAGATAAGGAAGAATCAATGCCACTTTGAAGGTGTTAGAATGAACTATCGATGTTTTAAGTCTACATTAACACTAATGGCAAAACTATAAATCATGGACAGGCTTAATAAAAAGGATCCTGTCTTGTGACTGCTCAGAAGAAGTCTTTGATTGATTTTTGGCATCAGTCAGGTAATTCTGAGATCAATAGGACACAAAATCTACCTATTTGCTTGTTAGTAGCAGAATTAGATTTTGTAACGCAGACAGGCTCTCTGCTTACAAAGCCTGTTTTGTGTGTAAAGAATGGGCATTTGTTAGCCATGGAATTGAACTGCTTTTATACAAATTGATATAAAATTAAGTTTAAATTAGAGCCCCCTTAAACTTTTACATCCTTCAACTCAACCCAATGAATAAGCAAATTGGTAAAAAAATGTAAACAGAAAAATCACAAAGATTTTTTAAAAATTAACGCATAACCATAATAATCCATACTGTGGCTCCTCAAATACAGCTGCAGACTGACACAAAACAAGCTCTTTCTGCCAGGTAAGACTGCTCTGAATTTGGCTGCTGACTATTACAAGAAAGGTCACATTTATTTGTAAAACACCTAAATGATAGAGCAATACCTCAAGGGATTTTTAAGTTGACCTGGGAAAGATGCATGGCGATAAAAATGAAAACCAATTCAGAAAACTGCCCTTGGGATGCCACCCAAGCAACAGTTAGATTTGACCTATGTAGTCTCCATGTGTTCCAGAAATCACATTCAGATGTGCAGGATGCAGTGCTGTACCCATCTATCTTTGATCAAGGAGGCTAGAAACGTGGGAAAACCAGAATATTTTGTGCCAGAGTCTCTGGAGTATACTTACACACATCAGGAGACAGAAATCTGTGAAGACCTCCGATTTTCTTAAAGACAAGATGGGTTGAGTCTCTCCTGAGACCTTCAAATCAAGATGTCATGAAAGACATCCCCTAGATAAGCACCAAAACCAATAGGTGTTACTTCAGATCAGCAATGGCCTTCTCCATCCATAGGAATTTGAGAATTTGGGACAGACCACCACTGCAGGCTTCAGCTGGTTAGAATTTAGACATTCTCACAGTTACTGTCAACACATTTCTGCCAAAGTAGCACAAGAAGGCACATACCGATCACGTCAAAACTATTCACGCGTGTCTCTCAGAGACAATCTACAGAGATGAGGTTTTTGCCTAACATTTGGTATTCAAAAGCCTCCATCATCTCAGTGAGCTCAAGACACAGTTTTTCCATGCAAATTGATTAATAGCTCTTGTTCGTATACAGGAGGGACACCCCACCCCCTCAGTTAAAAAAATAAAGAAACACACTAGGAAATCATTATAATACCACTAAGTTATCAAATTTCTAACACCGTCAATATGACCTGACTACAACTGAGATATGAACACTGTTCATAACGTTGCTGGGAGATAGGCTGGGAAGCAGAGAGGAGCAGGGAACTTCTGAAAACAAAGGGATTTGCGGTGCTGGAGAGCAACTATTTAGTGACAGGAGTTTCATAGCTAATTCCACACACTGCGGAGGTGAGCCTTGTCTAGTGATACCAGCCACTACTTTTACTCTGAAAGCATAGGAAAATGAACAATTTCCAAGCTACAATAAATTCTTTATCACGCAAACCCTGGTCTTATCCTCTGCTGCATGCCACACACACACACACAAATCCCTCTTGCCCTCATTTTTGCCAGATTTATGCAACCCATCTGTTCTGCTAAACTGTTTCTAGCTTTTAAAGCCAAAGTAATTGCTTTTTGTTTTCCACGCGCTTTATACATATTTATGATAATTTTACTTTTTCTAGCCAAATAGCCTGTTTTCTGCAGAACCAATCATTATTAATCAGAATGTCCGAATTGCATGAAGTAGCCAGAAGACCGCCAGTGGGTAGAACATCCCTGCTTCCGAGCAAGCTGCCATGCAGAGGGCAAAAGAATAAATCAGGATTCTAGGCGTTTGATGTCCCTTATGGCAGAGGTATAACTGCGCTTGAGCAGAGCTGGTGAAGAATTCATCACAAGTGTTCAGCCCATTCTAATTACTCTCATGCCCAATGCAGAAGACCTGGAGAAGCTGGAAAGAACATAGCAGCAGAACATGCTGCGAGAGTGATGTGGTGGTGGCTCCAGGGTTGGTGTGGATGAAAAGAAAGGTGATGCCTATTATCTGCAGAAACCTCATGAGCACCTTCAATGGGCTGAAGAAGGAGAGAGAGTTCCTTCACCCTGGGAAATCCAACCTCCCAAGTTTCCTATTTCCATCGATGCCCTTCTGGTTTGGTGTGGGCGATGTAATCTGCTCCTTACCGGCAACGCCAAAGTGCAACTTTTAAAATGTCAGCGAGGAGAAACTGCTTTTCTTTCCTCTCTTGACAAGACAAGCCACCCTCTGAAGGAGTGGGATTTTATATCAGTGACCTTTCAGTTTATGGAAAGACTGATCGGAGCAGAGCACATAGTTCAAACCTGTTTCAAGATAATCGTAACTGGTGAATTGAGAGCACACAGAAGAAACCCATAAATTATGATTCTGAGGTAGTGATCAAGGAAGCCAAGATGAGACTAGGTCCAGGAGAAGCTGTGGCTACATTGCCGCCTAATAATGCAAGTTTTGAGGTCGCCTTTTTCAGTAGTAAATACTTCAGAAAACATCTATGTTTTCCTCAGTATCCAAGCTATTTCCACCCTGTATATAACAAGCCCTGTTAAATACATGAGAAAGCCAAGAAGAGCATTTTGGGAGAGTCGAGAAATTTATTAACCATACCCAAAGTTTACTGACATTTCCAACTGCACAAGTATTTTAGCAAATATCAAGACACAACTTTGAGGATTCCACTGCAGTAACATGGCAATAAAGAGAGGCACTTTGTGTCAGATTCTCACCCCCAAAGGATGGTAGTATTTAATAAGTGCTCAGACAATAAATTCCCAGAAGTTTCCTAGTACTTTGATATTTTAATAATTACCTCCCATTAGTGCCATTCCTAAATGATCAACATCCAGACAAGGCACTGCCTGGAGGCAGAGGCTGTTAGTGGAATCCAAACCCAGTTGGAGAATACACACCAGGAAAGAGCAGCTCAACCTCGGGCTTTTCTAGAGACTCGGATTAATGCAGAAGAAAAGTATCTGTGCTGTTCTGACTGCTGCGCTCATCACAGTAGAAAAATACACTGGATTAAAGTAGCAACTCCTCCAAATCACTTTTAAGTTCATGAGGAGTGCTTGGCCCTGTTGTTTGCCAGCCTTTAACTGGTTACCCACAACTGTCCTCTGGTCCCTGATGGATACCACCTTCCAGAGCAGCTGAGTCCATTCCTCTGTCACATGCATTTAAAACAAATAGTTAGTGACTATGTAATAATGCCACTGCTTATCCAATAAAATGGATGATATGTGTTAAAACGCCTTGCCCGTGAATGTTTGCATAGCAGTTGCTGAAAGTGTATGCCTATTTATTAACATGTTGACTGTTTTGAAAATCTTTGCAAAAAAAAAAAAGATAAATAGGTGCTTAAAGATCAGTTTCTGAATTGCTACAGGACACACTTTACAGCAAACAGAAGAAACGGATGAAATCTCGCAAAATCGAGTATTACAGGCAACGTGTTCCTAGATTTTAAACATTACAGCTAAAATTGGAAAGATCTTTGGAAAGCATTATGTGGCGCATGAGTTACAGGAAGAGTGACTTATAGCTGTCATTTAATTAAAAGACTGTCCTCTGCAGTCACAATGATTTATAGCTGTACAACCCTGCCACATAGATTGGAAAGAAAAATTGCACAGTTTTTCTTGCTTGAGCTGCTAATGAGCACTGATGCATGAGGGCATCAGTGGCTATTGGAATACTAGGATGAGCTTCCAGCCTATGAAAATGTTAAATAATCAGATTAGGAACAAAAAAAAAAAAAAAATTTTCAAATGGCTCAGCATTGAATGCAGGAACAGTCTGTCACCCAGTGAATTTGGTGTGCGTCCCTCAAAGCACATGGAACTTGGGGCTTAATGCAGAAAAAGCTCACACAAGAAGTTACCTCTTTTCTGTCCCGCATCTAAAATCGTTAAGGCATCATGGGAGGGAACTAGTGGTGTACCTTGGCTTAAACGACGAGATATAAACAAAGAGAACTACGTGAAACTTCAGAAAGAAAAATCTGGCAGTATCAGGTTTTGTTCTTATTTTATTCCTTTAACTTCTAGTATTCCTATCATTGTGTTGACTGTGTTGCATTTTTTTTCATCAACCTGGGAAAAGCCAAGTGCTACACTTCAGGTTCAAAGCTGTTCAAGCTGTAAATATATGGAAGGTGAAGGTATACAAATACCTTGCTGTCCAGGCTTGTTCCCCATATGGGAACACACTGATCATGAACAAATTCCCTTTTAAAAAATCTCTGCTTTAAAAAAAAAAAAAAAAAAAAAATCAGTCATTTCTGTTGTGGACTCTCCTAGCACAAGGCGAGTTTTAAAATTCTTTCATTAAAAATTATCAATAATTTCTGTGGCTCTTTTATGAGCTTTCTTTTGGGTATTCTTAACTTGCGTACTGGAGCAAGTACCTCATCCTAGGAACCTTCATTTCACCACTACCTGTACTGCAGTTGAAAAGAATGTGTTGAGAATACCCAGCAAGCCTCCTCCTATTATCAGCCAAGAGAAGGACACAGAAAAGACCTGGATCAGAATTTCAAAATATCTTGAAATTAAATTAAGGAAAGGAATTATTCAGACTTACCATATGATGTGGAATTAATGACATGATTGCATTAAGGCTTAATCGAGCTATTAGGAAAATTTGCTCGTTGAAGAGAAAGAAAAGGAGAGTGGAGAGAATGGGAGAACAGTAGAAGCAGCACCGTTTGTTAGAGCTAGGAGGCACGTTGTTATTATTCTGATACAGATGGCTACCAGGATTAGAAGAACCAGGGTTAGAAATAAGAAGATATCATGTATTCTTTTATATCCAAGTGTACATTCAGAAAGAAGAGAATAAGGAATTTCCAGAAGTTGGATGAAGAATTTCTCACCCGTAATTTTTTGTTCTGGAGGTGGATCTTCACCTGTTGGGAGTGTACACCAGCAGATCATGTGCTTATTATGAACACTTGTTACTTATCCAACATTGGAATAGGCTGCCCAGGGAGGTGTCGGATTCGCCATTCCTGGAGGTGTTTAAAAAAAGGGTAGACGTGGTACGTGGGGATATGGTTTAGGAGTGGTTTTGTCAGGTTAGGTTAATGGTTGGACTCGATGATCTTAAAGGTCCCTTCCAACCTTAACGATTCTATGATTCTAACACAGACGAATAAGACAACAACTTAATTCCTGTACTTTTTGACACAAAATACTGTAACCCCTCTACTACTCCAGATGAAAGACTTCAAAAGAGGCATTGAATACACGTGGGCCTACACAACTAACATAAAATATTCCAAATAAGCGTCACGATAGGTTAACAACTTTCTTTTCTCCAACTGGAACTATCTCATCAAATTATTACTCCACAAAGCATGTCTAATTATACTGATACCAACTAGTGACAGGTAACCAATCTCCAATGCAGTAAGCAAAGTATACATAATTACAACCAGTACTAATCTAAAGCCGATGAAAGCGGAGTTCATAAAATTGGGTTAGAAAAGCAAAATTGTACAGCGTTCCTCCTGGAACACCCTACTGAGAGGCAACAAGCCTTGAGTGCCCGACACCTGAGATGATCAGAGTCATCAAAAGTCCTTGGCAAGCACTTAACAGGGCAGCCTGGCTTTTGTTCCTAAACAAAGACCAAAAGCGAAGTCCTCCACACATGAAAAATACAGCCTTACTCTCCTTTGACTTTTAATATGTATTGGTGTTAGAGCAGAGGCCGTCGCTGTTTCAGCCATCCAGATCTGGAAGTGCTGATGAACCTCAGCAAAAGGAGTACATGTCCACCACCTCCAAGGAAAAAGGCAAACAGGCCAACAGCCGGTGTCACAAATTTAACAGCACGGGCTACCACACAGTGCGTACAAGAATCAGAAGAGCTGAAGCAAGAATGAAAGAAAAGCCTTATCAAGAGATTTGTACAATGTTTCTATGGGATTGTCCACCTCAATCCGTGTGACACGAGTGAGTGGAAAACCATGCTGAGAATTAAATATGCTGTTAGTGTCATCCGGCTTGAAAACCAGTGATTAGGAACAGAGTAGGGGAGAACAGATATAGCACAGCTGTTACTACTCACAACGCAGAAGTATAACTACAAGATGCGTTTGCTTTCTAGGAATTTTCACGCTTTCACCAAAAGCGTTTTCCACCAGAAGTCACAACTAGCTGCAAATCAATCACAGTGCAGATATGCCCTCAGAAAGAGCACCGGGAGTACTCTGCTCACTCCAGCACCCTGGTGGTGGCAGTAAAGAGTATCAAAAATGAAGAGCCGGGGGCTCGCAGGGCAGACTCGGCGTGCTGCGTGGCTTCACTTCTTCTGCCAGGTGCCAGCTGGGGCTTCACACCAATTCTGCCAGAGATTTTATTAGCAGATGTCTGGTAAACTAACGATGCCTGTGTTTCTCCTGAGCTTCTATCTATAATAAATCTAGATATCAGGTTGACAACAGTGTCCAGTGATACTTGCAATAGCTTTAGGTGAAGTACCTGGAACACTAACAGAGCATGGAAGGGTCATGTAGCTTTGAGAACTGAACGCGAACACACACTTTAAACTGGAATGAGTTTTGAAAACCTTGTTTGGGCAGTACAAAGCACCTGTTTAGGACACTACACAGTTTAGGTTGGGTTCATCCACCTTGTCAAGCCTGGTGTAGCTGAAGCCTGCTGGTCCCGCTTGCCCAAGTGGCTTGAGTCAGTTGAGGTGTCTCTAAGTTACACTGCAGCCCAGGGAAGGGGCGCTCAGCTGCGTGCCATCGCGTGAGTTGGGATTAAACTGTTCAGTTACCATACTCCAAAGCAAAATGGTCCCCATAGTGTCCCCCCAAGGATGCTCTGAGACAACGTTGCTCTACACTTTTGCAGAACGTGAAGTCTTCTCCACGCTTGAGCTATCAAAATCAATACATTTGCAATTGCCACCTTATGTCTATCACACTTCACTAGAAATACCTTAATTAGTTTCTTCTAGGAGTACATGGGTCATTTAGGTAATTAAGCCCAATCCTCTCTCAAAGGACACTATGCCACTGAATCCTATTTACAAGCTCATTGTGCTCCATCTTGCAACCACTATGGGCTTCATCTTCTCACCCCATTGCTCTCACTCAGAAGCTGTTTCGGGACTTCACTCTCACAGTTGATAAAAACCATTAAACTGTTCATGCTCAGATCTCCATCAGGGAAGGGCCTAAGACTGTTGAGGCACATCATTTTTGACTCTTCAACTCCCAAGGACGATAGAAGATGAAATTCTAACAGCATTCCAAATCAAACGAATACAGGTGAAAGACACACAGATATCCTCTCATAAGACTTTGTGGTATAAAACAGACCCCAGATCTTCATGATGTCCACAGTACTCCCTCCCCTAAGTCATCCGCAAGGACATTGTTCAGTATTACCACTGGAAGCATATTATAAAGGTCATAAAATATTTCCAGGTATGCCCTAGCACAGATGGAGCCACCAGAGACATGTGCCTGCACAGCACAACCAAGCTGGGAGGAGAGGAGCCACAGCCTCAGTCCGTTCCAAGGGACTCTACTGTATCAATCAGGACACCCAAATGAGATGACACCAGCCACGTGGCTTTTCCATTTCCACAGGACAGAAAAGCAGAGGTCGCAGCACGCAGGGAGGACTGGCTGGCCCTGAGCCGGAGCAGAGCTCAGTGCTGCCTCTACCTGTTCTTGGCACCTCCCGCTGCAAAAAGTGTAAAAAACACCAAGCACAGTGAGGAGGCTTGCAATCCAGAAAGTAGATTAAAAAAAAAAAAAAAAAACAACAACAGAACTTGACGTTATTAGCATTTCACAATTTAAGGCAGTTTCATGGATTTTCAGGTTTGACTCAGGATTTTTTAAATGCCTGGAGCTGGCTGTACCGTAGCGACGGAAAAATTCGTATCAAAAAAAGCCCCGCTCCTCCAAATTCTTTTGACTATCAATAGATGCTTACTTTGCCCTGTAATTTATCCAAGCTAATAGGCCGGTCTTTAGTAATTACACATTTGCTCTGTGCTAGTACCCGTGGAGAGAGAAGGCAGCTGCTTTTCCTGCTCCCACACCCGCTCCGCTGCGAGGGAATCGGGCAGCAGTTAGATTTTGCCACCGTCTCCTTGTGCTCTGTTCTGTGAACAACTTCAGCGTTGCACAAAACACTCCTCTGAGAACAACCAACAGGACAGGGATGTTGCTGGTATCCTGAGTAATTTTATGAGGTTTCTTCATTTAATGAAATACGGTTTATACCCCATTTGCTGCAAACAGCTCAGCAAGTTTAAAAAAAAAAAAAAATATAATTAGCATCTAGAGTCATACAACGACATCCAGGATGAAATTACAGTTCATTGTTCTTCACGTCTCTCACATAAAGGACTTGATCCCTTCCACACTGGGAAATGTTAATTAACATCGACAGGCTTTGCACCAGATTCGAAGTGAACCAGGAGTTAGGATTTGGGAGAGAAGAGCCAGGCGGTCACACCTCTTCCACACATCACATATCCAAACGGGAGCACTGGGAANAATAAAATAAAAAATAAAATAAAAAATAAAATAAAAAAAGATTAGCAGCAAAACACCCCCGGGTCTTTAATGCCACACTCATGCAAAGGAGTCCCTTGGCAGCTGGTTGTTTCCTGCTCTGAGGAGTCTCTGCCTGGAGCAGCTCTGGTTTATTCCTGTCCTTAAATAAGCTCACNTCATCACCTCCAAACCCACCAGCCGCCTTTGAAAAACACCTTAACATTTTGGTTTTGAAACACAAACCTGGGCTGTTCCAGACCCAGCAAGGCCCTATAAGCACCAACACAAGAGGTCCTCGGATCCACCCTCTTCCCCCTCCCACCTCCTCTTCTTCTTCTTCTTTTGCCCAGGGATGGCTCTGCCAGTACAGCAGGCTGTCAGATAGACTCTGGTCTTGAACGCACGGGGTATTTTGTCCTCTCAGAGAAAAAAATAAAATAATAA
>VZSZ01011235.1:164882-196448 GCA_013398815.1 Ibidorhyncha struthersii | reverse complement strand
TTATAGACATTATAATATTGATACCAAAACCCACCCAGGTCCCATCACCTGCTGCCCATGGTGGGTGGGATCTTGGTGTCCAAGGACCCACCCAGGTCCCATCACCTGCTGCCCATGGTGGGTGGGATCTTGGTGTCCAAGGACCCACCCAGGTCCCATCACCTGCTGCCCATGGTGGGTGGGATCTTGGTGTCCAGGGAGGGTGGAGGAGCAAAGCTCTGCTCAGGGCCGGGCACGCTCACAGCCGTGGCGAGGGTGAGACGCCAGAGGGTGCAGCCTGGGCCCCATCGCCTGCGGCAAGAACAACTCCCCTACCAAAGCACCCGTGTTCAAGTGGCCAGTCTTGGCTTTCCTTCCACAACAAGAGCAATTTATCAACAATTTCCCCTGTTTTCTTGCAGACACAAATCCTGCAATCCTGCTTATCATAATTTTTAAACCTGCAGTTTTTAAAATTGCCGTAATTATCGAAATGTAATTTTAAGCCAAGAGCTCAAGAATGGTTTAAGACCAGAAGGACACGGCACCACCATCCAGCCCAGAGAAGGCTTACGGCTCTTCAGACTCCTCCTGGCTTTAACAGAGGCCGAATTACACCTTCAGTTATTCGTAAATGTGCCAGGCTGGGTACGGCACCCCACGATGCTTGGTCTTGCGCCACACGAGGGTCTGCGGCCGATTTCCGCACGGCGAGATGACTGTGCCATCTAGCTGCAGCGGAACTTCAGCACACGGTGCCAACCCGCTCTTGTCTCAGAATGTTTTAAACAGCGCTGCTTTCCAGATAAAAACCGTATCATTCATTTCGTCTGTGCCATGCTGGATATTAATGTATGCAAAGAGGGTTACTTTAGCCAAGAAGTAAATTATTACTAAGAAGAACCAATCAAGCATATAGCTGATAGGAATATTTATTTTCCTTTCAGTTACAGCTTTCTTCTATTACAAGCTTAGCTAGCATTAAGATTGCCATTTTGTGTTGCTTGTTTCTGCACTGTTTTATGTCTATTGATTTAAACCCTACTCTCTCACCAAAATATATTAGCCCCCCTACATCTATCTGATGCCTCCACTCTTTCTGGCCTTGCCGTTCCCGTGGACCGCATCCAGGCAGCTGCGGCATCCGCCAGTGCACAGCGGCTGATTTTACAAGACGCGGAGAGGGCGACGGGGCTTAGCTCATAATTTCAGCAGTAAACACAGCCTTCAAAACGAAAATGCAAAGGCATGGGGTTTGATTCATCTGCACTGAGGATTATTTTAATGATGCAGAAACAAACTAAATATATTTTTAATTTCATATTTTAATTTGTCAAGAGTATCTCGGTGGCTTTTAAATGAGATTTAAAGTGCATTTTATTCCGCCAGGAATAAATTCAGTCACTGGCTAAAATTAGATTAGTGGCTCCAGTACCTAATTAGCAATAGGTTTGAAGGCTGCATTTTGAGGCATCCTGGGCCATATCTCATTAGCCCATCTTTAAGTAACTTTCTCTGTTAATATACAATTTATACATAAAGGGGAGGGTTCAGGAACAAGACACAAACACAGGAGACATTTACCTAATTTATAACTGGAAACTGAGGCAGGCAGTCCAGCTGAAGCCTAGACCCACAGAGAAGCTGGGCTGTGAGCGGGCAGCGAGACTCCGTGCTGGTGTGGGGCTTGGACTGGGGACCCCTGCTCCACTTCATGCTGCTGCGCACCCCAACCCCTCTGCGGGAAGCCAGGAAAGGACAGAGAATAATTTTGTTATGTATCCACTGAAGAAACCTATGGTGCACTTGGGATCTAAGAGCTGCTCACAGCTCTCCTCCACAGCCCAGGCAGGTTGTAGGAGAGATGTCCAGACATGACGCCTGGTCTGATGGGAGGTGTCCCTGCCCATGACACCCGTCCCTGCCCTGTCCAACCCCTGCAGGGGTTTGGAACTAGATGATCTTTGAGGTCCCTTCCAACTCTAGCCATTCTATGATAGCGAGGCATCCAACAGCCCCTGGCTGGGGAGACCCTAGCAAGATCAGGGCTCTGCAGCTAGGGAAGCAGATGATGTGAAGCCTACAAAAGTCCAGTTAGATAACAAATGCTTCTGAATCCCAACCCAGCCAAAGCTAGCCCTGCTTCCTGCACTCTGGGGGGGTTTCTCTGGGGACCTCTGCTCTTCATGTTGCTCCAGCAAGCAACAGGTACAGCATGAACAGTACAGCTGACCACATTGACTATACAAGCAGTGTCACAGGCAAGATAAGCTGGTGCCTGTGGTCGCCAGCGGTGCACATAGCGGCACGCGTCACCCAGTCCCTGCTGGGGCAAGGCACAGCAATTGAGGGAGAAGCAGCACTCTGCATTTTCCAGATAGCGAGTTCAAAACAACCCAAACCACATTTCATTTACAAGAAAATATAGTGCTTGTAAAATACTATCAGAGTGACAGTTTCTACCTTTGGAAGACATTAACTAACTACTTTCCTCCAATGAGGTCAGACAGCAGGACCACAGAGCTTAGACCGAGCGAGGAGGACACCAGGAATCAGTTGCTGAGCGTGACTCGGTTTTGCCACCTAGGTAGAACTAATGGGGTCAAGCATGAACCCTGGTGAACCTCAGGCAGTCATCAGTGGCAGGAGGTAGGCACCAGGTGCCACGGCAGCTGGCACTTCAGGAAGAACAGATGAAACGGGGTTAGAGTCGTGTACTGTCATGTTGTCTTACTTCACAAACTAGAGAATAACAGCGGTCCTTCCTGTTAAAATATAAAAGCAAGCTAATTAAGGTCCTGCCCCTAAGTCTTGCTTGGGGTCCAAACATTTTGATCCATGCATCCAAGAACGTTGACTCCTCTCAAGCCATTTGAAGGCAAGGTAACTGTTGCGTTAGCCAAGACCTCCCTGAGGCCACCTCCAGAGTCACTGCTCCAGCTCTGAACTCCTGGGATACTGTATCCCACCACAGGGACAAGGGTATCTGCCCACACTCCCACAACAGCCCCCAGGCCCACTGGTAACAGCAGCAAAGCCATTCCAAGTGGGATGTTTTGCAGGAAGTGTGGCACACGACAGGAACCGCATCCTGCGAAAGCCTGGTTGAGGTAACTCACGTCAAATGTCACCAGGGTCCAAGGACTGAAGTAGCCTTCAGCCCATGTCCTTGGTAATCACAAACGGCTCATTAGCAGCACAGTCAACACATCCCACCCTCCAAACCCCAACGTGATAGTTCAGCTTCGACTACACATTTCTGATTAATGTTTGCCAATGAACAATTTCCTGCCTCTGGCAAAGTGATTGTCAGAAATACCCAGGAATATGAAAAATTGACAACAGTCGCTGGATGCTAAATATTGTTCATGCTTGATTGCTGTAATGGCACATCAGAGGCTTTGAAAGACAGTTAGGCATTTGTTGCCATCATTAATATGGAGTGAGTTTATCATCCAACCTCCGAGTTCCCTTTCTCATTTTCCCTTATGTTCTCTTACTATACAGCCATTCATTTCTCATTTACATTTTTTTTTTCTTAACAGTGCAATGATTTGCAAAATTAAATTCATTCAAACTTTTTACTGTCCTCATTTCCACGTATCTTCTATTGGTTTTATTACCATGACTGGGCTGGCTTTGGCTTATATTTCATCTTGAAGCGTTTTACAGGATCTCAGGAGCACTCTTGTTTTTCATTTTCTTCCTCATTAATAGATACATAATCATCACATGATAGTGTTCCAAACTCTTTGTTCTTTATAAGCCTATATTAAAAAAAAAAATCTCTGTTTTTTGGCAAAAGACACCTAATCCTATGTCTCCTGATGGCGGGGTGAACTTGGCAAAAAAAGCATAAGACCATCTGTCTTGTGGTTCCTTATCCTCTTCATTCTACCAGACTGAAAATTTGAGCTCAAAATTTCACCCAACCATAAGTACCTTTTTCTTCACATATTATTTTATGAGGATGAAGATGCTGAGTTCAGCACAGAAGGAGCTTTACTTTAGTGCTTATGTAAGGTTAGAGAAAGGAAATTATGACAATGATTTCAAGTCTTTTAGTACTGTATGTTGTATTTCAATATCCTATCAAGGACAGTAGTAAAACTGAGCTAAAACCATGCATATCCCAAATAGTAACCTTTGTCTTTTGTGTAAAGACACAAAACTGGGGGAGGGGGGGTCCACACACAAACACCAAAACACATCTGGGGAGAAAAAAAAAAAAAAAAAGTACCACCTCGTAAGACCAAATTTTTCAGGTCAAACCAAGTCCCATGAACGCAGGAGATTTTTGAACATGATTTAAGGAGCAGAGCAGCAAAGCCAGGGAGAAACACGCTGAAACTTTTAAGAATGTTCCAGTACCCAGAGTATTCAAACTGACTGAAGCTTGTAAAAACACTTTAATTACCCGTGGGGTTAAAAAATACACACAAGACTGACATCCTACCTCATCCAAGAAGAATTTAGAACTAGATATTTGGGTGCATCCAAGCCACTAACTTCATTTGAAAGTCTGGACATGTATTTTGGAAATTTAAGTAAAAGCTAAACTCACCTTAAATAAATAAATAAACCAGCCATCAGTCCTGAAAACAACTGCAACATTTTCCCTCCATTTTCTGCATTCTTAGTGGCTTACTTTTCAGAAGAGTTTGAAACTAATTCAGAGTTAGACACCTTTCAAGCACCACCATGTATTTTAATGGCGGGATATTTCTCAACCCTGCTTTGCAACAGCAGCCATGACACAGAGGTTACTGCACCGCAGCGCTGACCGACCCCGCAGAGCGGATTGTCCCTGGCTTCACAGTTCTGGGATGTTATGATTTTCCGTGACTGAGACGAGCTGAGCCAAAGCTCCTCTCCTTGCCGTCTCCCAGAAGCTCCAACGTTCTTTGCTGCCCACAGATACCTTCATACCTGCACTGAAACACAGACTTAGCTGAACACGAGCTCCCTGCAAAGAACCTTAACTTACTGAAATCCAGCTTATATATGTATGCAGTGCATACCATCCGCTAACATAGATGGCTCTGTAATACAAACACCATTAGGGTTGCTGTTCCATCTCTATCCAGCCTTCTTCCACACTTCCCAGGCTTTCCTCTGAAGGTCTCACTGTCCCTTGCAAAGTCCAGCATAGCTAACTGCTTCCTCTCAAGAGATCTTCTGTCCAAGAGCTGCGAAGTTCTTGCTTTCTGCAGAAGGGAGAGGGGAGACACCAGGAACGAGCAAGCCACGCGTGGGCTTCCTTCACTCTTATTCTCTGCAACAGTGCCCGAGCAGTGATTTTCCCAGGCAGCTGCTTATTTCCCAGCATATGGAGCCTGCACCGACCACCTTTCCCAGACAGAAGTACAGCCTCCACAAGCGAGATGCTCCCTCTGGTTCAAATGCGGGGCAAGAACAGTCCCATTCTCTGCCTTTGCACTGACACAAATGTCACATTACAGCAATGACAAACACGTTAAGGAGCCATTTCCCCTCCCAAACTAGCCAGAACACAGCCAGGGTTGGGGTTTTTTTCCTCCTTAACCTCATTGCTGCTGATTAAAGAACACTTACAAGTTCAAATTGCTTTTTTAAGACTGTTCTAATTACAATCTTCTCCTCTGCTGTAGTAGCTACAGCAAGGAAATTAACCTTAGCTTGCATTACACTAGACTACTTTCACCTTGGTTTATATATAACTTACAACGTGCTCAGTGGGCTACTAATAGTTTTTGCAATACCCGGATGAAAGTTATGACAGAAATTAAAAAAAAAAATTCTGAAATGTCATTAAATAGGTGTACATTATAGGCACTCAGTTCAGCAGTAAAAGCACCGTGAAAGCTTTGGCTTCCTTGGTTTTATTTCAAGAGGACAGGAGGATGGCAGGGAATGTACGAGGCTGCTCTATCCTCCGGCAGAAGCGTGGCAGTGAGGTCTGTACCCATCCTGACCACTAAAAAAANAACAACAAAAAAAAAAAAAAAAAAAAAAAAAATGAGCGCAGAGAGAGGGACCTCTACAGTAATGGTAAAATGTGCTTGTATTGTAACTATGAACACTTATGTCGATAAAAAAGTCCAAATTTATAAATAAAAATAATATTTTTTAGACCAACCAGATGAGTTGCAAAGCGTTAACAGGGTTTCAGACACAGTTCCTTTGTCAGGTCACTAATTTGTTTTCCAGCTAGACAATCAATTCATTTTGCATGTGCTTACAAGACGCAAAAACTTTAATTTGATCAACTAGCATAGCTGATCTCTCTTGATAGTCTAGTATCAACTAGATAGGACGAGGGGGAATGGCTTCAAACTGGAAGAGGGGAGGTTTAGAATATGTAATAGGAAAAAGTTCTTGCCTGTGAGGGTGGTGAGGCAGTGTCCCAGGTTGCCCAGAGAAGCTGTGGCTGCCCCATCCCTGGAGGTGTTCAAGGCCAGGTTGGACGGGGCTTGGAGCAACCTGGGCTGGGGGGAGGTGTCCCTGCCCAGGGCAGGGTGGGGGGTGCACTAGATGATCTTTAAGTTCCCTTCCAACCCAAACCATTCTATGATTCTATAGCTGGAGAAGGCAGACAAGCTTTCAGATATACAAATACTCAGGCACACGTAACAACCATGCAGCACAGAGGCTGTCATCAATTTCTCCAGGTATAGCTTGAAGTTAATTGAACAGAATTGGAAGGGGATGCATAGCAATGACAGAATCGAGGCAATACAGAGATGCAGTCAACAGCTCGATGTCTGGGCAGAGACCATTGATGAGTGGTGTCCCCCAGGGGTCCATATTGGGACCAGTATTATTTAACATTTTTGGCAGGAACATGGGCAGTGGGATTGAACCCACCCTCAGCAAGTTTGCAGATGACACCAAGGTGAGTGGCGCGGTTGATACTCTAAAGGGGAGAGATGCCATCCAGAGGGACCTGGACAGGCTGGAGAGGGGTGCTCATGCCACCCTTATGAAGTTCAACAAGGCTAAGTGCAGGGTCCTGTACCTTGATCAGGGCAACCTCTGGTATCCATACAGGCTGGGGGATGAAGGGATTCAGAGCAGCCCCGCCGAGAATGACTCAGGGGTACTGGTGGATGGAAAGCTGGACACAACTGGCAATTCTTCTAAGAACCACTGCACAAAGGAGAGGCAATGCCTGATTCTGCACGTCTTGTTGGCATGAAGCCAAAGGTTTAGGAAAAAAAAAAATCCAAGTGTCAGTAAATTTATACAGTGCCACTGCTTATGCCCACACACACCTGAGGTCCTCTACATCAAGCAGTACAAACAGTAAAGCCTGGTTTATTGCACCTTTGCACCATGGCCCCAGAATCAATTATTCCCAGCCCCAGGTCAACTTTTACTGTGTTTATGACAAGAACAAACATGTCCAAAGCCTTTCCTTTCTTTCCTGCTTTGTCACCAGAGTATTGATTTCTACAGACTCCATCTCTCTTGCCGTTCTTGACCATCTACTGAAGGACACCTCTCACACAGGTATCCAACACTACTAAAACTCTTGAATTACAAATGGGATCACTGCAGGCTCAGTCCAGAGTCTAGCCACTAAATTAATGACTCTAAGGCTCCCCACTCAGAAAGCTTTTAAACTACCCAGAACCCAGCAGCCTTTAAATATACCTGTAAATTCCCATGGAAAGCTATTACAAGAGCCATTTCCTAATGGTTTTCTATCATTACAGCAATTTTCTTCTAAAGCATTTTCTATAAACCAACTGTAGCAGCACCATATGCAATTAGTTGAAAGAAAAACAAAACAAAACAAAAAAAACACAAAACAACTTTGCAAAATACAGCTTCCCTCTCTTCCCCAACATCACTGTGTAAAAATGTTGACTACCGGCTGGGGTGAAGTCAGTGGGTGATAGGTAATACTGTTTAGCATGAAGAGTTGGTTTATGCTTCAAATCAATCTGCATGTCTTGCACAGACGTGAGATGTGTCAGTACTCTCAGTTGCAGAAACTATAACCTTAGTTTTGTCTAATGCTATAGTTCATGTTCATTAACACATCTCCTACGCTCCCTTTGCTCAGCCTGCTCCCATGTTCATACCATACTGCACTCCCACCACAGAGAAGGCAACTGCATTGTTCACTGTAATCCCATCAAAGGCAGTAAAGTTACACTACGCATCACCTTGGCCCAAGAGACATCATTATTCTGAAATGTTTCCTTTGGCCACAATCAACTTTGGAAAGAAAAATAAAAATAAGATTATACATAAAAATCAAGCTGTTTATTATAAATCTTGAAGTCATGAGACCCAAACCAGGAAGGATCTTGCTCTCAACCTGTTCACTAACATCATTTCTAATCTTTTTGCACAATATCTCCATGTTTGTGGTACTACGCCATCCAGCCCAAGTGAACACAGCATCAGTGTATGCCACATGAAATTGCAGGATTCCCTCATTTCTTCTACCCACTCGAGGGCCTCTTCAGTAAGGAAGAGCACTCGTGTAGTACCTTTGAGCTGGACCTGACCCTCTCCAGATAGGAGTTGCACAGGCACAGCACCACAAGCAAGCAAACAAGACTTTTCTCACCTAACCTCAGCTGTAAGAGTGTTGTGCATCTAACTCAAGTGTTTTCACTTGAGCTCCCTTTATAATCCATGGGTCAGACCCTCCAAAGGGTGGTGCCCACATCCTACGGGCCCACCGTCAGCCCCTCCAAAGGCTGACTGCAACGGAGGAGGTGTTTTGGAAAGGCTGGAAGGATCACCCTGTTATCTTGCATTAACAGCACCTCCCCGTTAGCCACAGAGGGAGCCTTACACCAGGCGTTAGGCAAGCTTAAACCAGAGATCAGCGAGGTGGAAGCGTATGAACAGCTGTATGAAAGGCTGGGCCTGAAGTCCTAACCCTTGGCAGGACAGTCGGTGCTTACCGCAGAAATAACACGCGCTTTGCTGACTTGCCGGCCCAGCAGCGACGGCGGAGCCATCGAAACCTCTGCAAGGCAGAGCTCTGCATCTGCGGTTGCTTTGTATTCGCAGGGAGGGAATGGACCCACGTAAGGTGCCCACCTACCTCCAGTGTGCCCGAACAAAGCTCCCAGGCATGTTAAGCCATACGCTGGTGCCACAGCACATCTTTTTGTCTCTCAGACGCTTCCAGAGCTCCTTCACATCAGGGCTAAAAATATATTGTATTTTTGAATACTGCTGTGCTGTTCCTTTGTAGCACAAGCACACGCTAGCATTAGCCATGTGGACACAAAGAAACTTGCAGTTTTAAGCAAATAATATATAGAAATCAATAGAATTTAGGGAGTAATTTTTCTTCTCCTTGTTCCGGGGAAATAATAGTAGCATATTACAATAAAAGTAAAGCGGTAACTGCTATTGCCAGCACAAATCATTGCAAGTGCTCATGATACCATGAGTATTATCATCTCTGGTGCACTGTTTTTAGCAAAAGCATAGCTACGTATTCCTACACAGATACAATACGCAGAGGCATAAGTGTATCTAAACATAAACAGAGCAGCTCTCTGGTTTGTTTTCCTTCCTGAAACAGGTCATTTCCAAATGGACAGGAGTCAGGTCCGTTTGTAGTTATGAAGCCATTTCCACCAAAGAGGGAATAAAATTCCTTGTGGCTCCATGTCTTCTGCAACAACACTTCCCATGGAAGCTTAACAAATCACATCATTTCGCACTTAAAGGTGTAATGAAGAGCTGTGAGAGTTTTGGCACACTGGGAGCTGTCAGGCTCCCATGGAGAACTGGAGTCTCCACAAAGGAAAAAAACAACAACTCAACTTCATCTAATAGAGAAATGCTTTTGAAAATAAGTCACTTCCTTCTAGAAAATCTCAATTTATAGATGGTCAAGTTGAAGCTGCCTCTCCCTCAGCTGCGAGGAGAACCTTTTCCTGATCCTACCCCTGCAAGCCCATCCTCACCTCTAAACCCCTCTCATAGCACAAGAGTAGATGACATCAGGAACTAGAATCTGGGCAAAGTTACACAGGAAAAAAAAAAAAGAGACCTCAAACCTGCTATGGGCTTTACCAAGTTCATGATGGCCCTACACTTCTTACTCTGGTATGCAATAGCAAGGGCTTGCAGGCAGCGACACTGAACAGGGACTCTGGAGAACTGGATGCCACCCATCTCACACATTGATGCCCTACAGGACCAACAGAAAGCACAAAGTCATTCATCTCTCCTGGATGGAGAGCTCTTCCAGGGATAAGGATCACTCCTCCTAACCGTGGTCCAAATCTTCAAACATGTCATTTCAGGGACCATTTCTAACCCTTTCTGAGCACTGAGGTACCGGCACATGCACAGCACCAACAAGATCGCCTGGCACAAGCGCAGCACAAATAGCAGCAGACACAAGGATTTTTAAACTTCTCTTCCCTTTTACAAACTCAGAAGCAGCAGCTACTGTTTGGGCACAGATGCAAGTAGAAAACATTGCCAAACTCCTTCCCTCCGAAGGAAAACCAAGACAGCACGCCTCTGGTAAACTCAGCAAACATCTCTGGTGGAGCAGAAGGTGCTACTGACTCCAGTCAATGAAGAGGGCAATCCATGCTATCCACCTGGAACAATTACTCCGAGTCCTTAGAATAACTGGGATACAGTTTGTCTAAGGTACCTCATTATTTTTTACACGAGAAAGAGCCAATGCTTAATTAGTCCTCTTGTTCTGTGTCCTGCAGGTTCAACAAGGTCAGTGGTGTTTCCTGTCTACGCCCACCCAGCCTTAAGGTCTAAATAACATTATCAACAGATAAGTTAGGCACTAAACTTTGGCTTACAATCATAACTTAATATACAGCAAAAACATCCCTCTGAGAACATCTCAAATTCTGGACTGCGGTGACCATCTTCGGGTCTCTCCCTCGCTGCGGTTATTATTCATTCCTCTGCCTAACGCTAATCTCTGCTTCGTCTTCGATCTAAAATTCTAGCCATGGTCATTGACCTAAATAACCTGAGCCCAAAACACACAGTATACTGGATGACCATTAGCGCAGGCTGGCAAACGCAATCTCTCATTTGTCCTTGCTGGAACTGCAGAGGGCCCCGCGTGGGTAATTAGGACCACCCACAGAAAAGCATGCTCAAGCCAGTGAGCAAAATTTAATTTTACATGACATGCCAGTTTCCCTTCAGCTGCTGTGATTCACGTACCAAAGCCATCATTTATTACTTGCACTAAATGGAACACTGCCCCCCGGCCTCAGGCATCTCCTTCCACAGTAAAGCAGCCTCATCTTTTCTTCATATCACATTCCCTCCCAGTGCTGCGGTGAGCTGTCTCCGAAGAGTTCCACTTCACACACAGTTACTTATTCAACAACTTCTTTTATAAGGAAAAAGAAACCCGGTTTCATTTTTCTGGCTACATCTGCCAGTCCCTAACTTTCCCACGCTGAGCACAGCCCCCAGCATCCGTGCTGGACAAGGGACGAAGGCTCTGGGGGTGCAGACGGGCACAGGACAGGAGGAGTTCACTCACAACTGCCCAAACCCTCAAAAGATAAGGATAAATATTCAAATGGCGAAACAGAGGCAGCACAGCCAGAGCCTAGTTCTAAAAGAGAAGACAAGAGGAGAGACTTCTGCCAATAGCTGGCATGTGGGCTGCGCTGCAGGAACCCACCCCCACCGCAGTCTGATTGTTTTAACCTCCGAGAACATATGAAGATGTATTGCAGTGACAGATGTGTAAAGACTACCTTGCATCCTTGGCCCGTCTTAGCACATCCACATCCTCACCGGCCCGCCCGGCTGACAAATCTATTCTGCTGTATCTGGTTTCCAATGCTGAAAAGAACATCAGTAGTGAAAGTGGGAATATCTTGATATAATTTATTTATACTGTATATTGACCTGGTTATTGAATATTTACCCTATGAATATATTGGTTTTGTTTAGGAAAGTCCTGGGAACGGAACAGTTCTGAGAAATCACTTCTCTGCAAACTGATCAGAGCTACTCTGAAAGGTCCCCAAGGACCTGGGAGCTACAGGGCGGTCACGGCGCGCCTCATCACCGGGGGGCACGCGGCACCAGGTCGGGAACCACGCAGACCTGCAATACAGCATCGCTACAAGCGTAGTAGCCAGTCTGCAAGGCCTCAGGATGCGCTGATCGGCTGCTCTGCCTGACCTTGCCCAGACCCTGCCTCCAGCTTTGTTTCACTTAGGAAAAATCGCTATTACAGTTAAACTAATTGATCAGGTGTCCGCAGGTCATCTGGTTTTACTCTGTATGGTACAGCCATAGCTTTATACGGCTAGCGGTACCTAGCAGTTATTCTACCAACAATGACACGTTTACAATAAAACTGAAGATGCAGCGTAGAGAAACACAGTACAACAGAGCAGCAGTGAGGAGCGAGGACCCAGGATGAGGCATGGGGATGGCACAGCCGTGGGGAGGTAAGGGATGGGCACAGGCTGGCATTTGAGACCCCACAGCTGTAAACTGCCCACCCACGACTGGTTAAAGAAAGACACAGCTAGAGCTGGATGAAACTGTTTTTGGGGTTAAAAAACTGTTTCTTTGCTCTCATTAACTTTCCTAAGAGCCAACATATATAGTCATCAGGATGTGTCACACAGCAGAAGACTCATGGAGAAAGAAAGAGGTACAAAGGCGTGTTAGCAGACATATAAAAAAATTCATAGAATGGTTGAGGTTGGAAGGGACCTTAAAGGCCATCCAGTTCCACCCCCTGCCCTTGGCAGGGACACCTCCCCCCAGCCCAGGTTGCTCCAAGCCCCGTCCAACCTGGCCTTGGACACCTCCAGGGATGGGGCAGCCACAGCTTCTCGGGGCAACCTGCGCCAGGGGCTCACCACCCTCAGAGTCAAGAATTTCTTCCTAATATGTCATCTAAATCTCCCTTCTTCCAGTTTGAAGCCATTCCCCCTCATCCTATGGCTCCCCTCCCTGATCCAGAGTCCCTCCCCAGCTCTCCTGGAGCCCCTTTAGGTACTGGAAGGGGCTCTGAGGTCTCCCCAGAGCCTTCTCTTCTCTAGGCTGAACACCCCCAACTCTCTCAGACTATCAATGACTAGGTGGGTCTGGTGTGAGGACCAATAAACCACCAGCACAGATACCCTGCTCCTCCCAGCAAAGAACCCCTGATGCTGGCACCCACTGTGACACCCCAGGGCCAGCCCCAAGGTGAAACTCTGACCAAAGCAGCCGGAAGAGCTGGGACTAAAACACCACAAAAAGGGGTAGAAACTAAGCATGCTTAACAATTTGAACTGCATTATTATGGGAACTTTTTCTGCACAGATATTTCTCTTTCTGTAATAAATATATATATGGAGTGCTGCCAATTCTTGCATTAAGCTGTTAAGATTTCAATTATACTCACAACAAAATTTTTGCTTTGTGTTTACATGATGCATTTCCTTGAGATTGAACATAACAAGTTTATAAAGGCCATTGAAAAGGGCCTTAGAAACACCTGGCGTTGCTCCAGTAAATGGTCTAAGCAACATAAACCCCAAGGTTTTCATTAGATAATTTGTATATCCCAGTAGTCTATTTTAAAGGAATAAAAAACATGGCAAGGGACCAGATGATGAGTACGTCGGAGGGCTGATCAGGTAATGATCAGGGCAACCAGGGTCTGTACATTGCCTTCTACTTCCTAATAAGTTACAAAATGAAAAAAAATATTTCATAGTACTACTGTACTTTCAGAGAAATTGAATATTTGGAAGTTCAGAAAATAATTTTTGAAGGTCAGAAATAGCTCAATTGACTTGAGTGTCCTCGGTAAGAAAAAAAAAAAAAACCTCAGTGACAGCTTGAGAACTGGGCATGGCAGCTGTGGGCTGTGTCCTTCCGTCTGCTTCTAGCTCTTTCCTTCCTTTTCTATTTTAGCCCACATTGGACAGATTTGGTCCATTAGTTAAGAGACTTGTGATACATACAACCAGGATGAAAAAAACCCCCACACAAGTATAAAATGGTGTAACCTTCAAAGATATGTGGCAATATTACTTCAGATTCCAGCAAAACTCTGTAAAACTGTGTCCTTCGTTCACAGACATTTAAGACTCTCATGAAAGCTAACAAAGAATAGTAAAAGCTTAGTTTGGTCTCAGAAGTCTTCTAAGTCCACATGTGCATTTATGATTAATAAATTAGAGGGAGTGTACACCCAAGCTTGTAAATATCATGTTAAAAAATTCGGACAGTGAGGCTGCAGAAGAAAGGTAGGGCTTGGACACCAACAAATCTCTCAGCTAATGGCATTACCCTGAGAAAACTCCACTACATGCTCCAAAAAGCATCAGTTCCTTCACAAACGTGCATTAAAAAACCCAACAAAACCAAAGACCTATTCCCACTGATGCACATCCACTTCTGCTTGCACCACAAGTAGTCCCACCAGGAAGAATTCACACCAACGCTGCAGAACACCGGATCACGCGATGCACTGCCACAGTCCTCCATCATGTTCAACCTCTAATCCAGATCTTTACTTTAAATTCTAAAATGCTGCACAATCACCTATACCACTGCATTTCCTAATCTTTTAGAGGTCTTTCTACATTAAGGACCTTAAATATCAAAGCTTAATAATGGAAAGTGCTTTTAAAATTTTAGTTCTCCCTTAAATTACATAATAAGAAGTGGTAACAAAAAATAGTTCAAAAGACAGCCATAAAAAGTATGTATCAAGTTCTAAGCAAAGAAAACCCAATCTCCAAATGTGAATTAACAAACTGATGTTTACTATTTATACTGAACTTTCAGGTTCGTTAGTAATTGAGCTTTTAGAGATTAAAAGGGAAATATTTTTAAAGGGTACAGTAGTCTGGTTTGTTACTTTCCTCTCACACTGTGAAGGAAATCATTGCCCAAAAAAAACCCTTTCAAGATGAAAAAATGTAATTATAGATTGTAATTTGCAATGAAATTAAAGGGATTTGGAAACTCAATTCATTTTAGAGAGAAAGTTCATAAGTATTTTTGATAAGGAGGAGCCATGAAGAACTGGAATAAAAATCTCAACTTTTTTTGTTTTTTTCTTTATAGAACATTTAATTTTATTTTGAATTCATACTGACATGTGAGAATATGATTTACTACAACAGGCCATAAAAAACAGTAATAAAGATAGAATAAATTACAGATCTATTTTACTCTTTAACTTGCTTCTATGTATATAGAAAAAAATCATTTTATCATTTTAAAATCGTTTTAAAAGTTTAATATTCATCCAAGTCTTTCAAGGTGAAAAGGTTTTGCTCTACCGCTTCTATCTAAGCCTTTATATTTTAAAAGTAATTTTAAAAAAAGATAAAATAGGCCAGATACTCCCAAGACATTTTTTCCCCAAAAAAACCCCTATTTACCTACAACACACCTGGTACAAAACAAAACTGCCCCCTGACAGTTTTGAGAAGCAGCAGTCGAGCCAAGCGAGATGGGCACACCACATTTGCTCCCGGCGCAGCGTTTCTTCATGAACCAGCAAACAAAAGCCTCAAGTCTGCTGAAGCCGACAAGAGGAAGCAGAGCAAGCTCAGGTAGGCTGACTGGAAATTTGACTTTTGCAGATTAGCAGGTTACAAGTACCCAGGTACACAAACCCCATCAGGAAGGATTTTGATCTGGTTTCGGAGCTCCTGCCCAGTGCTGGCTGGGGCACCCCCTCCTTGCAGCACCATCTCCACATTGCCTGCGCGTCAGCTTGAAGACTACAAAGATGATGAGGGGACCAGAGCATCTTTCTTATGAGAAAGGCTGAGGGAATTGGGGCTGTTTAGTCTAGAGAAAAGACAACTGCGGGGAGATCTTATCAATTCTTATAAATACTTAAAGGGAGGGTGCCAGGTAGATGGGAACAGTCTTGTTTCAGTGGTGCCCAATGATAGAACAAGAGGGAACGGGCACAAACTTGAGCATAGGAAGTTCCATCTCAACATGAGGAGGGACTTCTTTGCTGTGCGGGTGGCAGAGCACTGGAACAGACTGCCCAGAGAGGTGGGGGAGTCTCCCCCTCTGGAGACATTCCAAACCCACCTGGACGCCATCCTGTGCAACTGCTGTAGGTGCCCCTGCTCTGGCAGGGGGTGGCACTGGGTGAGCTCCAGAGGGCCCTTCTGACCCTGACCATTCTGTGACTGTGACCACAACCATCCACAACTTGTTTACAGAGCCAGACAATGAGGGCTGGAGTTCGCTAAGCCCAACTGATGGTAGGGGCACAAAGCATCTTTAAGAGATGGAGGCTGTGAGGGTTACTGCTGCAGCCAGAGGACCTTCCAGACTGTCTTGGGATCAGCACTCTGCTGGCAGGGACTGTGCTGGTCGCTGCAACCCTGTTGGAGACCTTACTGGAGGCTCCTTCTTTGTGGTGACCAGACCTGATCCCCCCTGAATCAGCAGCTGGTACCTGCAAGGAATTATTTTCAAATCTTAGGCTGTTAATAGAGTTCGTCTTTCCTCCAACGCCAGCCCATCAGCAGGACACCATCCTTTCTCTGCTATCTCAGGAAAATCGTTTTTGAACTGCAGTTAGTCTCTAGTGCAATCAGCAATCGAGATGACTATTCCTACACAATGGATAAAAAGACCAAGACCCAAATGAACAAATCTAGGAAGACTGCGAGTGCATGTAAACTGATCTGCAGATGTGTCCCATGATGTCCCCTTGCACACCGATCACCTTGGATCACCCAGAGCTCTGTGGGCCGTGCCAGACTATCGCACTGAGTTTCTTTCTGTCAAAGACGGAGAGTGCAGAGGGGACACACTGGGACGTGAAGGTGAAAGGCAAGATAGGAGACAGGAAGCTCCTCAGACCATCTGCCACTAGACATCTTGGAAGACTCCATTGTGCAAGGGCACAGCGCTGGGAAGGAAGACGGACTGCAGGAACCAAACACAGAGCTGGGAAATTACATAAAATCGCCATCTAGAAATGGCTCAAAACAGTCTCACTCCCCATGAAAATTATACTACAGAAGTGAGTAGGGGTAAAGACACACACAGATGCCACTTGGTGCAAAAGCTCCCTGAATGAGCAAAGGGAGCATCCCAGCCTCACCGGCTGCCTCTGAGCTGTGCTCTACAGAACAGCATCCAGCCAAGAGCTTTTCAGGAAGAAGCTGGATGAATTTCATGGGACCACAGTGCCTGGAAAGCGTGAGGATTGAAATCTGTCCAAGTACCCCAGATCCTGGGGTTTCAGGCAACAGAAATCAAGTACTCTCTATTTTAGCAAATAAGGGGCTGATATCCAAAGACTAGTTACGAGCCAGTGCAGCTATAATAGCCCTTCAGCAGATGAAAACAGTATCTCCAAGACTTCAGTGAGATGCAAGTATAACAGGTCACGGTCTGCAGAGGACACGAGTACTTACCCATGCCACAGTTCTAGGGCATAATCTAACACAGACTGTGAGACCTTATTCTGTAGTGTGCCCATCTGACTGGGAAGGACCACTTTTAAGGTAGGGTAGGGGGATGCACAGTATCCCAGAGAGCACAACTAATGCCACTATCAGCAGCTCCCTTAGTGAATTAAGACCTGGACACTGGGCTGAGAGGCCCTGCCACGAGTCAGCCTGGAACAGTTCTCTGGTGAGAAAAAGGAATGGCTGCTAAATAACAACTACCATATTAAGGGCCTTGATTTTGTTACATTACCAGTGATTGTCATGATTCAGTGAAGCACCTCAACATACACTTAAAAATCTTATTGACTGAAGTACAAACTGCGATTTCCCTGAAGTGCTCTGCTGAGTCTGTGCACTGCCTGCTCGATAGTCATCTCTCTTCTTGGAAGAGTTACACAGCCCAGCTTGAAGCAAAACCTGCACATCACAAGCTTAATTAACAGAGTTGAACCAACACTACTTTGAAAGGACGTAGAAGTTGAAGAGGCGGGAGCCCACAACCTGCCTTGATTTCCCCACATGAGGTCTTGTAATTGTTGGTTAGCGCGTTGGTGCTTGTAGATGACTTTGAACCCATGAAAGACCCAATCAGGGGAAAAAAAAAAAACAAAAACAAACCAAAACCAACAAACAGGTGCCAAGGTCTTGATTACCAGGACAAATAGCAGCAGTAGCTCCCTCCTCCGCATAAGATCATGAAGAGACCAACCATGACCTTGGTACCACAGGCCCATGTCTGCCATACCAGCATAGAGATGGTAGATGAAGAACTGAAACCAAGTGACCTCCAACACTAGGTCGTTTTGGAGGGACAGTTATGACCCCTTTGCTCTGCTTACCTCTGGACATAGGACTCTTCTGTTCCACAGTCACTGTTACTCTAATAAATTGTCACAGGGCAGCAGAACTTGAATATGGCACATGACCAAATAGCACATTGCTGGGACATGTTGCTACACAGTTATTGTTAAGTCAAATTTACAAAATGACTGATGCAAATTCAATTAGCATAGATAATGATCCTATATTCTCCTGAAAGCATGCAGCATATGGACTCTGGAAAGGCAAGGACTACATTTTTTCATAATTTCATTTTAGCTTAAAAAAAAAAAAATACTAACTCTTTGATGCAACATAACTTTCAGAACAAACTTCATTCATTTGTAAAGACAGAGCACCCATAGGGCTTAAATGATAGCTCTTCTTTTTGCACTGGAAAGGATCTACAGCATCTAGCTGATCCAACCGTATTGTACCAAATAATTTTTTTTTCTTCTTTGTGGATCTGCTTTTCTTTTAACAATGCAGCACTTGTGAGCACTATTGATTATTAATTACCTACGCAACCTATATAGCTAGATATAAACCCAAGGAGGAGAAATGAAAGATTAACTCCAAGTGCTCTTTCACGTATAAATGAACTTGAAGATAAGGGAGAATAAAGCTTGGATTTTAAAAGGTCAGGCCTGGCAAGATTGTTGATTTTTGGACAGCCACCACAACCTTCTGCTCAGCCAGGCTAGGAAAGAAGGCTACCTTGGCACTTTTTGAAGAAGTTGAATAAAGTTCACTACCTTTTCTAAAGAGCAAAAGGAGGCAGGAGTTTGCTGAAGCTTCCTGCTCTTTATACTTTATTATTGACTTCCTGACATGAAACGGAAGGTTCTTAGCTAATGTCAATACTGATTTTCTTGTATTCAACAGTCCTCTGCCTTTTTTATTTCACCAAGTTATAACTAACTTATTTTCTCCCTCCCAAAAACACCTCCCAACTGTCTCCTGCTATAGGTTCCCATTGCAAACTTTGGGTTTGTCCCAACCTGGAAAAGGTAGTTTTAAGAAGAAAAACAGGATTATTTTGCATGCAGTCAGGTCCCCTGGCTTCTCCCTTCTCATGCGGCAGCAGAGGAGGAATAGCACATCAAATCAGGAAAAAAAAAAAAAAAACAGGTTTTATATTCTGAACATTTTTGTAGTTTCAGTGGGAGCCACAGAAAGGGGTTTCTTCAATCCTCACCCATTTAAGCTTTCCAAACAACCATGCTGCGATGCTACCTGTCTTCTCCAGGGAATACAAACTGGAAATAGCCTCTCTTTCAAGATGTTTAAATTTTAAGAGGTGGATTTTCAGAGAGTTTTATAGAGAATTAATCAAGTAACTTCCTCGCTGTTAAAGGGAGTTAAACAACCAACTCTCTGCTGAACCCCACTGAGCAGTAAGGGTGATTATTGCACTCCTCAAGAACTCTTCTCAGTTTGTCCTTTCCCAAGTGCATTTCATTATAGGTCTTACTTTCCAAATGATTGTATCTTATGAGCTTTCTACCTCCCCACTCTGGAAGGTGGCGACTGCCTGGTGGCTCCAGAGAACAAGACCAGGCCACGCAGGATCATTTCAGCTTTACCATTTGATGGCAGAGTCCAGAACTGCTTCCCAGCAGAGTGACACATTAGGACATCCAGGTGACCAGGAGCCACAGCAGCTTCTCACACCCACAAAGTCCTGAACAGCCACAGCTCTCACCAGCCCTTGCAACTTCACCCCAGTATGGACCTGTAGGCAATGGGCACTACTGCTGCTTGTGCGTCACACCAGCCCACCCCAGCTAAACAGGCTACAGTTAGGAGCATCGCTTTACCTGAGAGCAAGCAGAGGTCTGGCTCCCTCTATGCAGATGGGTGATTACACTTGATAAAAGATCCACCTAAAATGAAGGAGGAACCAGGCAGCAGAGGCAGGAGTCATCCAGAGGTTCCTTCACATCTTCTAATGGTTTATATGCGCCTTTTTCCTTCATCCCGAAGTACCCACCTTGAGACTAGTGGAGTTTCACGTGTACAAATGCCAGTGCAAGAGCCTAGCTCTGCATCATAACACACAACCGCAGAGGCGATCCCACTCGGCAGTTACCTGAGCAGAGGTACATTTAATTGTCAAGTTTTATACCCCATCTGCTGGTTGCATGCCTCATTATCTCTTATTTCACACAGAGCCATTTAGGGCAGAAGTTGCCCTCCTCACAGCACAACAAACCCCTAATTGGGATATTTTTGGACTGTGCCCTCAAGGAAAGGAAAAAATGCTGGAAGCCTTCAGTCATTCCTCCCATCCTCAGGCAGGAGCAACGGGACCACACTGAAGCCAAGACAATTAGTCTTGAGGAAGTGTTTATGGGTGTGATTTGATCCCAAGCCCCTGCTGCATGCCAACATGACACTGCAAGCCTGAGGTTGGCAAAGCTACACCATAATAAAGAGCAAACTCGGGGAGAGGTTTTACATCCTTGGGACAGGAAGATTGAGCTCCAATCCAAAGGAGGATACTCAGGTCAAAAGATCAGATGCAATCCTTTAGGCGATTTCCTGGTGGAGCACCTCAGCATCTTCCCAGAGACTGTTATCTACCTACCCTTCAGCTCTCCTTCACTGCCCTCCATTCCCCCTCGTACACCAGAACGCTGCAATTATTCCAACACAGTTTCTATCAATATTTCTTTCTATTGTTCAGTCAAATTATTAGGGACATCAGGCAAAATTAGGAAGGCTGAAACAGGTGATCTTTTCCAGTACCCTTTGCAGTTTACCCAGCATGGTCATGCAGTCTCTTACAGAAAGGGAGAACAGCAATGTGACACCAGGTGGGGAGCACCCAGGGTCACTCCAACTCTTTCAAACCCTTCTGTTGATACCAGGTACATCAACTAAGTCTTAGCCACTCGCCCTCAGACCCTGCAGAGTAATACAAGATTCCTCCTGCACAAAAAGGGATGGTAAAGCTGTTTCACTTCATACCTCTTTCTGTTCCCATCTTCTCAGAAGCACCCACCCCCCATCTGGTCTTGCAGATACGTTTTAAAGTTATTTTCCTTGTTGGGCTTGGATTGTCTCAGCCCAGAACTAAAGATTTTCAGCTGGGCTAGACACCTTTTGGAATCATTTAGGTTGGAAAAGACCTTTAAGATCACTGAGTCCAACCATCAACCTAACACTGCCAAACCCACCACTACCCCATGTCCCTCAGCACCACGTCTGCCCGGCTTTTAAACACCTCCAGGGATGGTGACTCCACCGCTGCCCTGGGCAGCCTGTGCCAGTGCTTGTTAATCCTTTCAGTGAAGGAATCTTTCCCAATATCCAATCTAAACCCCCCTCTGGCGCAACTTCCAGTCGTTTCCTCTCGTCCTATCATTCATTACTTGGTCTACTTTCACAGAGCAGGTAAATAGATTTGGGTAACCAATATATTTGAATAAGTTACTCCTCCTGGCAATTAAGGCATTAGCAAGTAAAGATATTCCTAATAGACTGCTGTTTCTAAACACTTATGAGCAACATATGCATTTATCGGTTAAGAACACTTAATAATGCACTCTTCAAGAAAGAGGAAAAGAAAGAAATTAAAAGCCAGCGAGGCTGGTTCCAATACTTGCTAAAATAAGGGGAGATAAATTTAAGTATCACATAAAGTCCCACGAGAGATCAACAGATAATTTGGCCCAGTGTATGTGTGTTTACAGAGCCGTACACAGGCAAGCACGCCAGGGACATCAGAGCTGGTTTTGAAAGCAGATTATGAAATCCAGCAGGAATTATGGCTGTTCAAACCAAGCGTTTGGTACTGTGGTTTTCCTGTAAGATCAGTAAACAACACTTGAGTGCATGTGTAAACACGTTAACTTTACATTGTTTGCAAAATGGTAAACAAAGACAAGAGAGACATGAGAAAAACACAGAAGAGTGCAGATGTGCAGAGGAGCTGGAGCTGTTTTGGCACCAGACCTTGGCAGATACATCCCACCTTGTAGGTAACACTGTGATAAACTACAGGAAATCCAGGACTCTCCTCTGGATGCTCAGTCCAAACATGCTCCCACCCCATGGACACAGGCCAAACAAGCCCCCTCTGCACTGCCGGCTCCCCACGCTCCACAGAGGACCATAATTCCCAAGTCTGGAGGCGCAGGGATGCCAGCTACCTCCGAGGTGACGGACAAGGACCTGGCGATGGCTGTAAGCATCTCTGGCATCCTTGTCACACCTGCAGCTTCTTTTTTGTGTTAAGATTATACCGCATTACATCAAGAGCTACAGAAAATTTGGACTTTCCTATTACTAGGCTTTGGCCAACCAGTAGAGCATCACTTCTCCATTACACCGACAACCATTAACAACTTTAAACTCTTCAATCATTTTAAAGTGATTATTATTTCTTTGCACAGCTTGAGCAGCCCTTTACTGTAACCTCCGGCTTTGCAAATCGAAGTACCTCACAGTGACGGGTAATATTTTGTCTTTTCTCACCAAGGCCAAAGTCCCAACACAGGTACTCCCCCCACTCAGGCACTTCTGTCCTGCCGCTTGTAGGTACGACAAACCACAGGCTCCAGGCTCGGGTTATGCAGAGGCATTTCACATTGTTTCTGGATGCAAGAAGCGTAGACCTACATTGACTCTCTTCACTACAAAGGCATAAAAACTAGAGTTTCCATGCAATTTTCCAATCCAACCAGCGCTGCGAGATAACCTACCAACATCTCTTATTGATGCTTAGAACCTCCTGAGGAGCAACATTGAGGAAAAGTCAATAAAACAGTTGGGAAAACCCATCAAAACTGGAAAGGGCATGAAAATACTCAGTCCCAACTGGGCAGTACAGCCAACGCAGCTATAGTGGGCTGAGGGTTGTCAGGTAATTACAGTGGAAATACAAAAATACTTTCAGTTCTCAAAAAAAATCAAGTTTGTTGAACTTACTCATTGATGATGTTTTCTCTTGTCATTAATGACTATCAGATTGAATTCCCTAATATTACAGTATTGTTAACATATTAAAAAAGGTAGAATTTTGTAGGCTTCTTCCCATCAGGCAAGAATGTAATTATCCCTTATCTTTCGACGCAGCCAATCCCAGTAAATACAATTACAAAAATTTATGTTCACTGGAGTGTGAAAAAATAAGTCATAAAATTAATATTGTATTTATCCCGTTGCTTTTAGCAGTTATTAAAATGCACCAGTGATTTCTTGACTCATCCTTTTTATAGCAGCTTTTCGCTGGAATTAATTTTTACTTTGGTTTCCTGCTTGTTTACAAAGTTTTTCACATTTCTCAGAATTAGACAGGCTTTCAGCCATAACCAAGTTCTTTCTTTTTTTCCTTTATAACAAAATAAGGTTGCATCAGTTGTTCTAGAATTGTTTGCCGCTAAAGTGGGAAAAGCTATAGTTTCCCTTCAGTTGTTGTAGATTATGCTCATTCCATCCCCCAAATACACAATTTTGACAGTCTCATACTAGTGAGACGATCGACAATTGCTACCCAGCCCCTTGCCATGGATCCCTGCCCTATAGATCTCTCTCATACCCCTCTTGGGTCTTGTATCAGGCTGAAAATTGTTTCTAGGTCTTTCCCTGCAGAGACCTCTCCGTGGCTTGGGCCATCCTTGTCAACAGCCCATAGAAGTGCCCCTCTGTTCCTCCCCAGAGCACTAAATAAGGGACTCCTCAGCCACTCAGAGCTATGGAAACTATACCTAGTGGCAAACCCAGGGGAGATGTGTCCTGCTGGGGCAAAAGCACAAGCAGCCAGGAACACGCTGCGTTGGAGAGCACTTGCTACACCAGGTCCTCCGTCATCTAATAAGCTGCAGTCAAATCAGTGCCACTAAGTACACCAAGCAAGACATTTCTTCACTAAAACACCACTAAATGGATCTCATTTATATGCTTGGCTTCAGTATTCGGAAACAGCAGAAGGTATGTTCTCAGAGGAACATTTTAAAGTTGATAATGCACCTTTATGAAGTTTTTAAGTGTTATCCAGTTAGTCAAGTATTAAACGAATGCCTCCATTTCATCTCCGTGTTTACAGAACATAAACTCCAGCAGAATGGCATTTTTCAAGCTGTCACGTTTGACTGTGATAAAGAAAAGCACAACGCAACGACAAGGAAGCAAAGTCTTCATTGTAATTCTCTCTTCTCTCCTCTGGTTTCCCAATGCAAAAGGGGGGGGGGGGAAATTGCTTTATTACATGGAGACTAGTAACACTGCTGCTGCTGAGTTTACCCATGTGGTTATAACTATTTGACCATCTTGAACTTAAAACAATTCCAAGAGGTGTGATCAGAAGACAGCAAATGCTACAAGACCAGAGGCTTTGCCCCACTGAGTTTTGAACATCCTTAGCGACTGAGCTACCACAGGCTCCTTGGGCGGTCATGCCAGTGTTTCATTGCCTTCAAGAGTTTTTCCTAACATTTAATCAGATTTTCCCCCACTGTGACTTGTGTTGTTGCCTCTCCCCCATCCCTGCACCACTGAGATGAGCCCACATCTCCCGCCAACACATCCCCATCACGTTCCTGCTGCCAGCAAGATGATGCCTTATTATAAGGCCCAGCACATCCTTTTGTCTCTTTTGTACCAGGGCCCAGAACCAGACACGGCGCTCCAGCCATGGCCTCAAACCTTGCCTCAAGGGGAGGGATGGTCCCTCAGACCCACACCCTGGCTAGAACAGCCCAGGTTGGGGGGACACGGGGAGACCTCACCTGCCCCAGGAGCTCACTGCGGACTCCAGACGGAGCTCCTGACACACGAGCTCCTGCCAGTGGAGTCCTGCAGCACTGCTGCCCTTTACAACACCTTCTGCTGCCCCTCACCACCACCCCCTTTTTTTTTAACCCCAAATATTCAACTCCTGTGAACTCTTTTACACCCATTTAAGCCAAATTTTTAAGTTCATATCAGATTTCTGTCATTTCAGGGAAAAAGTCCTCCTGAAAAGAAAAAAACATCAGTACTGGCACCAAATGAAACTATCAAAGAGTTCCATTTTTGTTTACTCCCACTTTCTGGAGAAGATGCTTCTCTTATCCCCGCCCTCAACCAGCATCAAATCCAGCCTGTTCAAATCCCCACTGTGAATCAGACACAACACCTGGGCTGTAGCTTCCAGGAGACAACAGACCCACTTTGAGAAATCAGCTTTTCTTTGCAAAGGAGAGTAAGTTTTGGGGACATCGTTTGGACTCACATACACGTTTAAGTGTGATGTTGAAAAGGGGTAAATTGCTGAGATACTTTTTGTTTCTGAAGTACACCGCCAAACCAGGCACATTTGGATGATGCAAGTTCCATTCACTCTGAGTTCACTTTTCTCTGGGTCTGCTCTAGTTGTTCTCAGCTTTATCCAGCACCACTGTTTGATCCCATGAGTGAGAAGTGACTACCACAGCCTCCATGACGAGCAGCAGTAATCGGACGTACACGATGGATTGTACTAATCTTGCCATCCACACTGAGCGAACACCCACCAGAAAACACTGTATAGTCTAATTACAAGGCTTTAATGTTACCCTTGGCCCAACAATTCTATAGCAAGCACTGACAGAGGAGAAAAAAATATTAGCAGAACTTCTACTTCTGGCACCAAAATAAACACGATGGGCTCAAGGAGTCCAGCATCAGCCACGTGCTGCCGGAGGAGCCGCCCCCGCCTGGTCCTTGACCCCTTCTTCAGCACAGAGATTCATGCCAGACTTTGCTAAACACAGGCCCAGCAGGCAGGAGATGACAAACACAGAATGCTCTCTCCCCGACAGTCTCATCTGTTCCCAGTGAGTTAGAGGCACTGCAGGAAACAGCCTTTCCTAGCCAGAATGTGCCATGAGTGATGGAGCCACCATGAGCAGGTGGATGAGTTTGTATCCATGCCTGCGCACTAAGACCACAAAAAGCCAAAAGAGAAAAGTCTACACGAGTCCTCTCAAATGGCTTCCTCACAGCTCCCCCAAAATCAACCTCCTTCTCTTTTCTCTCCTCCTGTGATCACCTACCCCAAAGTTCAAGGTGTCCATCAATATGACACCCCAGGGCGGCAGGTCCTCTCTGTCATCGCCCCTTCAGAGGTCCCAGTCACCGTGAACACCACCCACAGCCACACTAAAGGCTTAATTGTGCTCAATACTCACTCGTTCAACTATTTTTGCCAAGAAGTGAACCACGTGTTTCTGGAGGCAAGGACACAGATAACCTGCCAGCGGGGAAGTTCCCAGCTCCACCCGGGCCCCTGCCATCCCATAGTCAGGGTTTACCAGGGAACAGCGTCTGGCTTTCTGATTTGGATAATACAGACATCACCCACTTGCCACCACGCGTCCTGGCTCCCAGGGACATTCCTGGCTTTTCCAGTTCAGACACAAACGCAACACATAGCTTGCCAGCACGGCACCGAGCCAAGCCCTCCCTCACAAGAGGAAGCCTTGCAGACATACTCTTGTTTTTCCAGAAAACCATTATACACAAAACATCAAGACTACTCAAAATGACAAGGCTCCAATTTGAAAAGCAGAGGTGCCACCAACAAGTCATTTCCATTACTGTTGAGAAAAAAAACCCAAACAACTCTCTTACCGTATTTCTCTATAAATCTATTCATTTTCCTCCTGCTCCCTGTAGTCCAAGGATATACTTTTGTCATAATGTGACATATACTTCTACGATGGCCACGATAACCAGGTTTCCTTTTTCTTTATTCTTGCCTTTAAACCTCATCCCAGTTTCATTAACCAAAAATAAGAATAATAAAATAATAAATTCATGAGCAAGACACTTCCCATAAAGGAAGACAACAATGCTAATGGTCCTCACTTTGAAGCAAACAGGAGAAGTAGTTACACAGGAGTGATTGATGTACTTTCTTAATTAAATCAGCTGTCATCAGAGCACTGAAAGAGAAACGCATCCCTGACGGAAATATATACATTGTGCAAAAAAGCATCCAAGACAGCACACGTGTCACAAGCTCTGCAGGTAGCGATTCTTCCCTTGGTACTGGGGGGAGACCAGGCAAACAGCAGCTGTCAGGGCATTAGCGGGGGTAGGAGCACACACGTCCATTTGGGCACAGCTCAGCAAACAGGCAGGAGCTGGTGCCAGAGATGGAGCTGGTGGTGGGTCCAACAAGCAACACGACTGAGTGCCTGCACAGGGCAGCCAGCGTGGGATGGAAACCTGACACAGCCTGGCTTTGGTAAGTCCAGGAAAAAATGTGTCTTTTTCTCCCTATCTATAATTACACTTTCCTAAAAGATCAGTACAAAGTTTTGCTTAACAATGCCAGGTGAAAAGCCTGTAGCTGCAATGATGCCTTTTCTTGTCCCTTCTGAAATGAAGATACCATATTTACAGCCCTCCAGTCTCACAGCTCCATCCCTATATTCCTGTGAAAATACCCAAAGAAGCTGAGAGAAAAAAAAAAAAAAAATCCTCTATTGAGCTTATTACCAAAGTGCAAGCTCCTTCGGAAATCTGGAGAGGAGATGACCAGACCCTCCAGGAACAAACACATTAAATTCCTTGATATTTACTTTCACCCCATTATACCTAGAAGACCAGCAATTCCTCTCTCAGTTTATAACCGCCTGCTGAGCCTGCCAGGAATTTTGTTTTATTAATCTTGTCTGGTTTGCCATAAGCATACTGCACAGTGTCTAGATGGGTAGACTAAAAGTGATCTTAACCAATAAAGTTAAAGTACCGCTGGTAAATATTGCTTTTAAAGAAGTCATTTACAAGCTAGACATTACCCAGCAATGCCTTAAATAAAACAAAGCACCTCATTGTATGGAATGGTTTTGAAGGAGGCAAAATAAGTAAATGGTCTACGCCTCTGAAATTCAAAGCAAGTCTTTGCATTTATCAAAACTTTAGCTCGAGCACAGCTCGCTCCCCACCAGCCCTGCCTGGCTTAGTGGTGAGCACTGGTCAGTACGGAGCCGGCGCCGGGCACTTTGCACCTCCGGCACAAAGAGCTTTTCTATAGCCTTACCAGAAGGGCCACGCAGAGATCAGCAGCGCTGATGACCAGGGGGTCACTGGGGTGGGAAGTGTCCCCTCCTCGCGCCACATGGTTCTGGCTGCACGGGTGGATGTGCCGCACACCAACACTTGAGGGAGGTGTATTGAAAAGGCAGTGCCAAAACAATGATTTAGAAAGGTACGTATAGTTTTCTCATGTCATCTCCTCAAAGGTAGCAAAGAAACCTATATTTAAGAGTGTCTAAGAGCGGGATGGGAGCTGTTGTCACCACCCGTAGCCTTGGTAACGTTATCAGCCTGCAAAGAACGCTGCTTGCACACCCACAACATGAACACAGAAGTTATGATTCTGCAGCTTTGCGGTCACCCTGCTTTTGTTTTCTGTTGCAAGATGTCCCCAGAGCAGCTCTGCAATTAGGACTCAAACATTCTTAACGCACTTTGTTCTTCTGAAGTTTTCCTCGAGTTCCATGAGGTTTTAACAGCAGCTGAATTTCTGCTCAAACATTCCTATTTCGTACATAAAAGGCTTTTTTGCTACAATAGTTTGGGTTTTTTCTTAACTAACTCTTAAATAGAGCCTTTAAACTTAAGCAAACCTTAAAGACGATGCAGTCTCTTCACTTTAGTAGTCCTTAGAGAGGTCATTTTCATCTTTGAGATTCATGAAATGGTTATTTTAGCATTGCTAGATAAGCAATTAATTCCCCAATTAATATAAATATTTTATATGCAACTGGGTTCTTATTTGAATAAGCAATTATGTTAAGGTCTTTTGATCCCAAATTATTGCAAAAAACCTTGTGGCGTAAGGAAATTATTCCAGAAGTTTTTGTTTGGATATTAACTATCTGCATGTGCAGAAGAGGATCGCATATTCACATTACAGAATTTATAAGAGTAATTCGAGTGCTTCAAGAAAACCCTGCACGGGTTTTCAAAGGAGGTGCCTCCCCCTTCCCCTTCAAGGCGCTGGAAAGCATCCACCTTGATGATATCACCCGCTAGAACAAAAGTCCAGCGTTCACGTTGAGAGTGCTGCTTTCAAACAGCCAAAAGCCGTAATCAAAATATATCCATCTGTCATCTTCTAAGAGAATTTGGATGAGAGAATCCACACAGATATGTGTTCTCAGTCCAGAGAAAGGGTTCCCAGGCTGTTTTGCATCATTTATAGGGAAGGAAGCATCAGGATCGTGCTTTGTTTTGAATAAAGCAAGTAGCAAGCACAGACAAGCATGTGATGCGCTGCCCTCAAAGCGGCAGGTGTATGCTAATAATAGTACTTCGCTGCAAACTTGCTAAAAATTATTATAATCTATGTTATGGTTTCACTAATCGCCTCCAGTGTGATCCCACTGTGGTCCACTCTGCCCCAGCCAGACCAAGCCACCTATCTCCGACCCATCAGCGGGCAGTCCCAGAAGCAAGGAGAGGGATGCTGGTCACACCAGCCTACGCTCCAGATGGCCCCAGAAACCCACCCCTTGCCCTGGGAGGCACTGCCATCTCTTCTGCAGTGAGGGACCCCGCTGGAGCGCCTTCGCCAAGAGCTGAGGCGCAGCCTGTTCTCCCCACCACTGTGGAGGAACCGGCCTCTGCACGGGCTGACCCAGCCCAACCCCCAAAATGCTTCTCCCCCTTTCCTTTGACTCATGGAGAGTCAGAACTCCCAACATAACTGGGTCACAGGAGTGGAAAACCTGCCAAGAAACCTTCTGGGGCCTCTTTATAAGCCCATATTGAATTTACAGTTATCTCAAGCATTGAGCTGTTGATGCTAAAATGCTTCCACAGCTGCCACGAGCAGGTGACCGCAGAGAGGGGTGAAACGCAGTATGAGTGCTTTGGCTTTTGATAGATTTACACACAACATTTTAGTTGTAGATATGAAGGACTTTAGGGCCATGAAGATGCTCAGGGACTGGAGCATCTCTCTCTGAGAAAGGCTGAGAGCCCTGGGGCTGTTCAGCCTGGAGAGGAGAAGGCTGAGAGGGGATCTCATCAGTGCTGATCAATATCTACAGGGCGGGTGGCAAGAGGATGGGGCCAGACTCTGTTCAGTGGTGCCCAGCGACAGGACAAGGGGCAATGGGCACAAACTGGAACACGGGAAATTCCATCTCAATGTGAGGAAAAACTTCTTTTCCTTTGCGGTTGGCGGAGCACTGGAACAGGCTGCCCAGAGAGGTGGGGGAGTCTCCCACTCCGGAGACGTTCCAAACCCGCCTGGACGCCGTCCTGTGCAACTGCTGGAGGTGACCCTGCTCTGGCAGGGGGGTTGGACTAGATGATCTCCAGAGGTCCCTCCTGACCCCTGCCACAGTCTGGGATTCTGCAAACAGGACCAGGACAACTCCTCCTTCAGCAGCGCTCTCCCTCTGGCCCGTGGGAAGTGCCCACGGCTTTGCCTTTCATTTCTATTTACCGCACACAGGCAGCTTTGGAAGGAAAAAAAAAACCCACCCACTAAAAAGACCAACCCACCCACAACTGGACTAGCAGTTAGCGTGGATGTCAGTTCTCTTCCATCAGTCACACGGGAAGCAGGAGTGCAGGCAGGGTGATGGGGATGGGGTAACGCACCTGCGAGCGCACGGGCAACAGCCGTCCAAGCCTTCGCCAAACTGCTGCGTGTTGCCGGGGTGAATTGAAGGGAAGGCAGCGAATTGCGGGTCAACGCTTTATACAGGTAACACCGCACCACTGGGCTCCTATTAGGCACTGCCTTTTTGTGCCCTATTCCAGAAGGGCATTTCACCAGAGAGAAGTAGGCTCCCAGCAGTAACATTGGACTGTTGGCATATCGGCCCCTTCCAGGTGTCAGAGTGCCATCATTACTATTCCCAGCGGTGACCAAGAACGTGCACGGAGCTGGAGCTCCCCACCCTGCACCCAAGAACACATTGATCTCGCATCTCCCATCGATTTTCCTAAACAGTACCCACCAATGGAAAATAACACATCTCTTTAAACAACAAGGCAGTTTTAAAATCTCGCTCTTTGACTCCTCTTCATTCTGCTACACTTCATTCATTTCTCGCTTTCACGAGATGCTGATGCACCTACAGCAAAGTCACCCGGGTGACAGCTAAAGCACCACGTCAGGAATTTCCACCAAATTAAGAGCTAACCAGCCCCAACCAAGCAACAGAGACCTGGACCGCAACAGTGTAGGCTGGTGGCTTTTCACAGAATCACAGAATTGTCAGGGTTGGAAGGGACCTCTGGAGATCATCTAAGTCCAACCCCCCCGCCAGAGCAGGGTCACCTACAACAGGTTGCACAGGACAGCGTCCAGGCGGGTTTGGAATGTCTCCAGAGTGGGAGACTCCACAACCTCTCT
>VZSZ01011235.1:36322-164303 GCA_013398815.1 Ibidorhyncha struthersii | reverse complement strand
CATCAGCAAACTTGCTGATGGTCCACTCCATCCCTTCGTCCAGATCATCGATGAATATATTGAACAGGACTTTTAGACCTACAGAGCACGTATCTCTAGTAATAAACTCATCTGACCAACAATACTGACTGATGGAAAAGGGGCTGAGGGCTCTCCCGAGCCGGCTCCCACTGCACAGCACCGGCAGTGTTCTGCACACAGCCACGGACATGGTCCCCTTGGATTTACTCCATTAAACCCCCTTTCTCTCATTTCCCCAAGGTTCACACTTAACAAGTTTAATCAAGCCTAAGAAACCAAGATCAAAACCCAGGCAACGCAAGAATTTTAATTGAAAAAAAAAGAAAAAAATAGAATACCCGGTTTCAAACAGTACCTTGTGTTATAATTATGCTTGAGGAAAAGGAAAGAGACACGATTTCAGCAGCTTCTTCTGCAGACCAGAGGATGCTTCTTAACTTGCTAGAAATAAGTTTTAAAGCATGTGAAGTATTAATGATATACAAAGACCTGGGCTGCAGCCTGCACACCCACCTGTCCCAACTGCACATTTCCCTCATCAAATAATGCTTTTTAGTCTGTCAAAAAAAAAAAAACAACAACAAACTTTGGAGAGAATAAATTTCTCTCAGTTTCAGTCTTTGCTCGCAAATCTAACTTTTTAAAAAGCACATCCCATTTCATTTAAATTGAGACTGTACACACCTCCTCTCAGCCAAGAGAGCTGCACAAAATGCCAGTGAGCTTTCGGAGAGCCAGATGGCTGAGGCTGGGTAACAGACTTCTTGTTAGACACTGGGTCAAGAAAAGGGGAGAGAGTAGTCTAAATAAGCATCAGTGACATGCTGTAACTACTCAGCAAATAAATCACAGTTCATCGTTTCCGCTTTCTGAATCGTAAGTAGAGATTACAAGCTACAAAGACTGAGAAACTATTATTGTTTTCAATCTTTAAACCACAGTGAAAGGCCACAAAGGTAATTGCTGCAAGAGGAGATCACAGGTCAAAAGAATTTTTTTTCACTTGAAATAATAAGTAAAGAAACTGGCAATGGTAGAAATTAAAGAGTATACATTTAATTTTGTCTCAAATCCACACAAAATATTTTGTGTATATATATATATGAAAAATCTAGTTGTGAAAACCACCTTTCAACCTTTACAGCTCTCGTTCAGTTGTGCAGGAGCCGATGCTGTTTGGGGGAGACTAGCAAGGTTCCCCGGGCTGTGGAAAGCAATACTGTCAGAAACGCACAGACGGCGCTCAGTCTCATTCCCTTCAGCGTTTTGGGATGTTATCATACATACCTGCTGGCAGCCACGAACACCAGGTAAAGCCAGTGTGGAGGAAAACAGAACACAATTGCAGTGTGACGGTCTCAAACTTAAAAATACCCGAATTTCATCAGTGAAGCTTGATTGTTAAACAGCTTTTGACTAAGTGGAAAGTACTGAAGGAAACCCTGGATATACTGACAAGCTGAAGCCCAAGTAAATGAAAACTTTTGAGAAAAAAAGCATTCAGGTTCTGGGTACTGACCAAAATAAGACATTGTTTTTAACATCAATGATTTTCATTTTCACACTATATAATTCAGTTTCATCACAATCTAATACTTTCCTCAGTAAGTTGGCGAATAAAGGAAATTAACAGTGGCTGATATTATTGAACACAAAAATCCTATCAAGACAAGACTACATTCATTTTGGCAGAGCTTTTTTTTTTGCTACTGGGTTACATTTCCAAGTAGTATCAAGATAAAGACATACCTACATAATCTCATAGCTGTTCTCTTTCCCATGAAAGGTTGGACCAGGTAAGCTTTTGAGGTCTCTTCCGATCTGGAATTTCTTTAGTTTTCAAGCCCACTGTGAATCTTAATCTAAAGACAATGACACCTCCCCTCTGAGGACAGGCTGAGAGAGTTGGGGGGGGTCAGCCTGGAGAAGAGAAGGCTCCGGGGAGACCTTAGAGCCCCTTCCAGTGCCTAAAGGGGCTCCAGGAAAGCTGGGGGCGCCGGGGGGGGGACGACGACTCTGGATCAGGGAGGGGAGCAATAGGACGAGGGGGAATGGCTTCAACCTGGAAGAGGGGGGATTTAGATGAGATATTAGGAAGAAAATCTTGACTCTGAAGGTGGTGAGCCCCTGGGGCAGGGTGCCCCGAGAAGCTGTGGCTGCCCCATCCCTGGAGGTGTTCAAGGCCAGGTTGGACGGGGCTTGGAGCAACCTGGGCTGGGGGGAGGTGTCCCTGCCCAGGGCAGGGGGGTGGCACTGGATGATCTTCAATGTCCCTTCCAACCTAAGCTATTCTGTGTTTCTTTGACAGGCTTGCCATTTAGAACAAGAAGTTTGGTCTATTTGTCCTCGCTCATTTTTCCACAAAACTGAAGGCAGTAATTACCAGTCAGATGTCACCCAAGTACAACCAAACAGCCACATGGGAGAACCAAGGAAAGCATGCTTGACTTTGTATTTTTTTTAAAAAAATACTAACATTTTGAAACCATAAAGTCAAAAACTTAAAGCTTACTGAAAGTTTACAGTTCATTGTAACTTGTTTAAGGTGTTTTCGGTGCTGACCACAAGCTGTTTTACAAAGGGCACCAGGCAGAGCATGACTGGAGAACGGCATTGACACCACTGCAGTTGAACCCCACCACAGCTGGCTACAGCGACAGGCAGTTTGGCGCTCAACCGTGAGACACTTGTCCAGGCTCCTTCTGATTTCTAGAGACAACCAGGCACCTGAAGGGTAGGGAGGACAGGGAATGGACACGCTCATTTTCTTTCTTCCCTGGGCTGGCATCGCATAGGCCAGCTGCTGAGGATCCATCTCTGAGCTCGCCAGGTGACAGCCACCTCCCCACTCACAGCTCTCGGGGGAACGGGATCAGGTCAGAGCAATACACAGTCCCCAGGTAAGCAGGAGACACAAAACCATGGCCATGATGAGAGGGGCCAGCAAGCGGGTGGGTCTGCTCCGCATAACGGCTGGTACACCCCACCCCACACCAGCCCAGCTCTCTTCTGGGAAACGAGATGGGGTCTTGTGCTTTCAGCACTCACCACGCTGCCTGCGAGGCCACCAAGAACTGAGCACGTGAACTCCTACCTGCAGGAGCAGGACTTCACATAGGAGTTCCTAACTAACTCGGTTGCAGAACTGCTCTCTGTTTCACTGCTTGCACCACAAAGAGGGGGGTTGTGGATCTGCTATGGCAAGTTACTCCCCAGAGGAAAAGTGAACAACTGCTGCCTTCATTTAAGTCAAAATGCACCACACCTGCTGCAACTTGATCTGCAGTAAAGACAGATTCTCTTAAGTTACATGTATAAACACCAAAATGACCGTTTCAGCCCAAGCTCCAGTGCATGAGGGGTTGTCCAGCTCATTGCCTTCCCCACAGCCACCAAGAGCAAACCCCGCAACCGCCACCCCGAGCCGATTAGCCACGGCAAGGTGACAGTGCCACTCTTTTGGAACGCTCACTGTCATTTCTTCTTAGTAGCCTGGAAAAAAAGAAGCCTTCCCCCCATCTTAACATTGTATTTTCCTCCTGAATTATTAAATGAAAACACATTTTCACTCTGCTGAAATTATTAGAAGGAGACTTATCTCATGAAGTGAATTGCCAGTCCCAGGGCTGCTGTATGCTACGGGCTCATCTGATTAACATTTTGAGATCCTACATTAAAAAAAGAAAGCACTAAGTATAATGTGCCTAGGTGCCTCTCTTCAATTCCAGAGAACGAGAGCTGCAATACCCAAATGGCATTTAATCTGGCACTAAAAACATCAACACATAATACCCGCAACAGCAAGAAGCAAGTTCAGGGGGAGCTCAGCCTCCCCTCATTAAACCCAACCATTCATTCTTGCTTAGCACATAAACACATGGGGAAAGCTGAAATGCCAGAGAAAACACAGAAGAAACGTCAACCAGAAGAAAAAAAGGGGGAAAAAAATCCCACACAAAGCACAACACTTACCAGGACTAATAGACAGCAGAGAAAATCTGCTGGACAGGACTGCACCCAGAACACCCACAACTCCCCCATCCCACCAGTACCAACCCAGCCCCATACCCTGATTTTATGGTTTCCTTGATGACAACTGAAAGCACCTGGGTTTCAATTTCAAGCAGAGTTTCAGTACAACCATTGGCCCTACTCCAGAGCTTGCTGCTGCTGGCCAGCCCAGGCTGAGCACACCTGGGGATTGCTGGGCTCCCACCGGGTCTCCTGCTGGGTGCTACAGGGTGCTCAGCACCCTGCTGGCACTTGGGACCTCACACGGGATGTCCAGTACATCCAGTTTGCTGGTCAATAACTCAAAATCATAGAATCACAGAATGGTCAGAGTTGGAAGGGACCTTAAAGACCATCCAGTTCCACCCCCTGCCCTGGGCAGGGACACCTCCCCCCAGCCCAGGTTGCTCCAAGCCCCGTCCAACCTGGCCTTGAACACCTCCAGGGATGGGGCAGCCACAGCTTCTCGGGGCAACCTGCGCCAGGGGCTCACCGCCCTCACAGCCAAGAATTTCTTCCTAATATCTCATCTAAATCCCTTGTCCTGTGGCTCCAGTCCCTGATCCAGAGCGCCCCCCAGCTCTCCTGGAGCCCCTTTAGGCACTGGAAGGGGCTCTAAGGTCTCCCCGGAGCGTTCTCTTCTCCAGGCTGAACCCCCCCAACTCTCCCAGCCTGTCCTCCCAGCAGAGGGGCTCCAGCCCTCAGAGCATCTCCGGGGCCTCCCCTGGCCCCGCTCCAACAGGTCCATGTCTTTCCTGATATTTTAAAATAAAATATTTTGTTGGTCTTTAATACACCCACTTTAAAGGTGGTTTTGTTCTGCATGTGCTCTTGGTACACATTTCCCTTTGTAGTGGGAAAATCCTTGTCAGTCACCAGAACTCCCAGCAAGAGGCATGGCCTGATTTATACTCAAGGAGAAAATCGCCAATAAAAACAGGCTACAGCAATTTAGCAGTTGGGGAAATAAAGCTACAAGGAAGATAATCCACGCTCAGAGTGCCTCCTGTTTGTCAGGATGGGTCGGAATAAGACTCCTGTGCGTACCCTGGCTGGTGGGGAGAAGCCACCGATCTCTTTGGGGAAAGGCTGAGAAAACAACCTGTGATTGCATTTGCTCTCACGCACCACGCGGCTGCTGCCCCACCTCACCGCAGCATCACACCCCCAGGATGCACATTCTTACATTTAAGACTAAAAGGCCCACCGGTATGAGAAAAGTTTAGTGCTCCTCAGCCATCTCCCAAGCCACAGCTAACTCTGCTTCTGTTCCTTAAATGTCTCAATTTGCATAAAATTGTCTGCAAACAATTAAAGTTAATTAAGATAATTTATCACTTGAAAGTAGAGCATCTTATCAGCAGGTATCAGCCTGTAAAGCAAACAAAGAATTAGTTCTAGGAAAATAGTTGGGGCCTTATTACCCTGTTAGACATGAAGTGACAAAAAATAATTTCTTTATGATACTTTCTGTTTGGTCTGGGTGCTATGTTTTCAAAGTAATTAACTGCAATTAGCTAATCATCCTCTATAGTAACTTCATTTGTGACTCTGCACTGTAGTATTGACTCATTTACACTTTGGCAGCCTTCCCGCATATAAATTGTGATAAAAAAGTTTTGATAAGAGCCCTAAGTTCTTCCCTGTGAGCAGCAATCGGATGTTGGAAAGAGCTTTGACTGCGTATACAGTGGTACCCGTTCCGCCCCGAAAGATGGAAAAGAAAAAGCAAAATATTCTGATCCATATGAGGAGCTGGGCTGTGCATCATCGGGATGCTCCTCTTCCACGCTGCCGCCCCATCTTTGTGTCAATACATTGCCTCTTCTTTTGTTCCACTGCTTCCAATGAGTTTCTGTTGCATCCTGATACACGGAGTCTTTGCGATGTGGCCGAGAGCTTCGTGTGCAAAATGTGTTCCCTGTGTCTGAAGGGACTGTCAAAATAATGCACTTTTATGAAAAAATAGCCTCATAAACAATCCCAGTTCCCCTCTCAGAGATCAACACCACACACGAGCAAAAACAATGCAAAAAGAGTCACCTCTTTCTCTGGACTGAACAGTGAGAACTTGTTTAATCAAATTATGATCATAATAATAACAGAGACCATATTTAACTTTGCATTTGTGAGATTAGTTACGCATTAGCATTCACGAAGGCATTAACCCGTCAGGGTAAACCAACTTAATGCTGTGCAAAACCTGCTAAAAGCAACCAGGAACAGTAATTTTTAAAATTAATTTAAAACAATGCCTGGAAGCGGCATGGGAAAAGGCAAACCATTAAACGGCCACATCAATAGTCACAGCAGCTGCGATGCAATCAGGAGCCCCACACCAGTGTTCAAAACAGCCACGTGATGGGGGGCCCTGGAGGGGTCTCCTGGGCCAGGTTCAGCGCATGGGAATAGATCATCCCCCAAAAAGGCCCGTTCCTCCCCTCCGGCTCCAGCTGGTGAGACCTTATTCGTTTCCACATGGTGCTGAGGGACATGGTTTAGTGGTGCATTTTGGCAGTGTTAGGTTGATGGTTGGACTTGATGACCTTAAGCCTCTTTGCCAACCAAACCAATTCTGTAATCCTCTGATTTCTCTTTCTTTGCCTTCTTTCTTCCATTTGCTTCTTTCTTCCCTTTGCTGCTGCCGCAGCTCTCCGCAAGGGCCATACGAGCCCAGCCCGGACCCTACCCTAACTCTGCCCGCCCTGCCTGTACCTCTGCCCGCTGGCCTGCCCTCAGCCCCGCTCTCACCGGGACCTGCCCATCCCTGCCCAAAAAACGGAATATGCTTCCATGCCTGTGCACCTCCGGAGCCTGTGCGTGGCACGGGGCTGGCTCTCGTCTCTTGGCCATCCTCCTCGGATGCTCCCGCTGTTCGGAGCGGGGACCGACGGCATGTAACAGAGAAAGACAAGATGTGCCGGCGAGATACGCGAGGGGGAGATTTCTCAAGCACCAGGCGAGGACAGGCAGCAAGCCAAAATACGGTCGGGCTGCTGTGAGTCATGTCGCTGCGGTGACACCGTGTGTCCCTCGGTCTTCCTGGTGGAATTGAACTGTCCCCTGCGGAGCAGCTGGGGGAAGAACAAGAGAAGAAGGATGAGCCAGTCAGAAATACATCCTGGACCCGAGAACAACGTGCACTGAATTTATACCACTCCTTCCACATCCGCGGCTCCTCCTGGATGTCTTACTCCTGCTTTTATTGCTCAGGAGGGAAAGAAACGTTCTGAGAGAAAGAAACGTTGCTGAGACTTCACTTCTGACCTTGCCACAAGGGGTTAAATGGTCAAGATTTCCACTTGCTGGAGCAGCAGGTATTTCAGAGCAGGGACCACCCTGCACTGGTGGGATGCCAGCCATCTCCCTGCTGCGCACACGGCTGCTGGGGGGCGGCTGTGCTGGGGCACGCTCCGAGTCAGCCCCGTTCACATCCCGTGGCAGCTTTGTCATCTGCCCTGCAGACCAAAACCTGCTCCAGAAGCACTCGGCACCCCCCTGTCCCTGCCCTGTCTGAGCACGGGGACAAGACGGCGGCTGTCCCGGCGTGGGGAGCCCCACCAGTGTCGCGTGTGTCCTCTGGAGCTGCCCTCCCACCCCAGCCCCTACCTGCCCCACGGTTCGCTGAGCATCCTCCTGGCCAGGATCACCTCCAGAGTGTCCATACGAGGGGACCGCCATTCCCCGGGAGTTCACGGCCTCTGAATGCGGAGACCGCAGGAGAACAACCAGAGAGGTTTTCTCCCCGGGGGGCTGTCGGCGGCAGCGGTACTGCCAGTGCGCTGCTGCAGGAGCTCACCTTGGCGCTGCGGTGTTCAAAGATTCTTCCCAACCTGTTCACACAACAGCAACGTGCTTGATTATCTCTTCTTCAGGCACAGTGGGTTAGTTTTGGAAAATGCACCGGGCAGGCTTATGCATAATAATGTACGTATTTTTTACTACTGCCACCTCCTTTTACCATATGTTCATGTGGACCTGTACTTAAAAGACAATAAAACAGGGAGACTGTGGGATGCCCACGGATTTGTGCATGGCAAGGCTGAACGCAGGCTTCAACAGGCACGGGCTGTGCACGCACAGCAGTGCCGGGCAGGAGCAGACCCCGCTCTGAAACCACACGGGGCTCTCGGAGGACACCCTCATCCCCCCTCCAAAATCCCGGTGGGGAGCTCTAACCCTTTCACACCACTAAAGCCATACGCATACCTCTATGCCAAGTGGGCTGCCGTGCTCCAGCCAGCACTGCCATCATCTGCAGTGCCTTAATCACTGCATGAATTGTGGGGGTTGGTTTTTCATTTTTTCCCCCCAAAGAAACAAAACAACAGGAAAATTTCAGGTCGCAGAGCTGCATGTTCAAGCCATTCTCTTTCAGCTGAACAAAAACTAACGGCATTTGCAAAAACAATACTAAACTGAAGGAAAGCGAGGAATGACCCTCTCATTGGGCCCAAGCATCTAAAGAAGGAACAGCTTAATTAAGCATTGCCCTGATGATGGAGGGGCACTGCATTGCCATGGCAACTGGTCTCGGTGCTCCACCTGGACCAGCCCCGGGAAGCCAGGCTGCGGACCAGAACTGCGTGACACCAGGAGAAGGGGCTTTCCAGGCAGCAAAGCAAGGTCCTGATGGCAATTCACAGGTACAGATAAAAAGATATTAAGATACATCACTGAAATATCTACAGCTACTCGCAGAGAAAGTACAGCATTACAGTGCTGAGACACAGATTTGTTTGCGGCTCTGATGCGTTTTTGCAATATTAGCTTAGGAAAACAGACAAATTTCCAGAATCCAGTAATGACTCAGTCTTTCAGGATTCACCTAGAGACAACCAGACCCACGTCTGGCAGTAACGGTCCCTTGTCTTCTCCTCGGAGAGGTCGGTGCTTCTCCACCTGCCGGCACGGCAGACACGAGCCCAGGGCTGCACGGACTGACAGCAAAGGGCTTCCCGCTGCTTTCAGAGGAATAAGGAGATATTCAGGTTTGTAAATGGCTTTTAGTAAAGACAAAAAAAAATATCTTCAGATTGCAAATGGGCAAAAACATTTTTCTACTCTTCCGTCCAAAAAAACCTTCCCCGCACTATTTTAGCTTCCCGGCGTATCTCTATTTCCCAGTTCACGGCAGTTTAACACAGGTTACTAACGCAACTTAGCTTCAAGTCTTTGCTGTGGCTTATGTTTTCCCATCCAGCTGTTTTGAATCGTAATTGTGAAATGCACACACCACCCCCATTTCCCATTTAATTTAAAAGCAGACAACATTAAAGTCATGGATTTTATTTTTAAAGACAGCTTGCAGTTCCATCTATTGAGAAACATAGTTGTTTTGTTTACTTTTTAACTGGGGTCACCACCTTCTCTGCTGTTGTTTCAAGGTTGACAGTGATTTAAACTTGGTGTATTTTTACAGCCTGCACCTAATCCAGGGTATAAATCATTCTGAAGGACATTTATTTCTGCCTGTCATTTCACAGGAAGATGCTATTAAAGCTGCGCTCAGTACAATGTGCAATTCAAAAATTTGTTGCTGATGACTTCAACACGCATTACATTTTCATTAGCTACAGAGAGAGGCAGCGGCAGGAAGGAACGTCAGCCGATTCATCAGAGTAAATGATAATTGCTTTCCCCGCATTTAAGAGCATGTCACTGTTTTTTCTTCATTAATAAAAGGACATCTGCATTTTAACTGCACCCCATTTTTTTTAATAGAGTCCAAGCAGACTGGGCTCAGTGGACACGTATGGAGGAAACGAGGAGATATCGGTCCGCTTTCCACCATCGCCTTCATTCTCTCCCCATGATTTCAGACACACGTGAGCTCAGGTTTTCAAAAGCAATAGCTGAGTCGGAGTGTGTGCACTTCTGGAGGACCCTGTGAGAAGCTCAGGTGTTTCAAGGCGTCCCAGTGCAGGGGACGGGCTGCGATCCCCCACGCCAGCGCCACGGAGCATCCACCGCTGGCCCCGCATCCCTCTGCCTCGTTGGCGTGCACACTGACACCCGGCACCTGCTGGGCTGCTAGAACTGCCCGCCTGCCTCCTCCTGGCCTGCGGGATATACATTTTGGAGATGATCTGCCAGGGTGTGGGCAACAGTGAGAAAGGTTTGCGCCACACCTCATCATCTCCCGTCTGTGGCAAAGGCAAAGAGCGCAAGAATGTCTTACGGACGCGCACAGCACACAGCATTGCTGGCGGACACAGGCTCCCAGATAGCAACATGGCCATGTCTCACCTCAAAACAATCCCCAAACACCAAGTTGTCTGTCTGTTTTCAAACGGGTCCTGAGAAACCCTGAGGATACTCTTCTCAGAATCATAGAATCATTTAGGTTGTGTCCTGGTTGGAAGAGACCTAGAAGATCATCAAGTCCAACCATTAACCTAACACTGCCAAGTTACCACTAAACCACGTCCCTCAGCACTACATCTGCACGTCTTTTAAATACCTCCAGGGATGGTGATTCTTCTCCAAAGGAAATTCCACCAGGGACCCTTCACCTGAGAGAGCAAAAAACCCAGCAGCACTCTGGGGTGCGTGCAGACCCCCGAAGCTAGGGTCTCCTTTAGAAATGGCTTCTTAAGGTTTCCCATCACCTACTGATGTGGGTCTCTGATGCATTGCCTATGGCTCTCTGCACTGCAGGTCCCCACGGGGCAGCAGGCATGGCGGTGACTCGCAGGTGCTGGTGAGGGACTGCTGTCCCGCCTCTTTCACCCGTTCTGCTTTTTAGCACAGCCACGGGCTGGAGACGCAGTGGAATGAGAATCTTCTAACCCTTGCGATATCTTTGAAATGAACAGTAAGGCCATGGCAGATTGGAAAGAGTATTGCCACCGGAGCATCACCATCATACAGTGGGTACCAATTTAACCTGGCTGCCAATTTTGTTATCACCTTTTATGTCTCGGTGGAGCTTTGCAGTGGAGACATTCTCCAGGGGATAATATCAATAATAACAGTAATAGCATTAAAAAAAGCACAAGGCAATAATTTTAGTTAATTACCAGGCTGCTGTTGAATTTGCCAGATGTAGTGCAGCCCTCACTTTGCAGACCCATCATATCCAGGCCAAGTCTTAATGTGACGCCCGACAGATACCTCTTGACATGCCTGAATCAATTAAATTAAATGCCAATGGGAGAATTTCTTATATTATTTTTAAGAGCAAAAAGCAAGAGTTCCTGGTACAAATCCCATTAATAACCAATTTGAAACTATAGCCTGCAAAGCCCATTAAATCCAGAAAGATATATTTAAGGCAAAAACTACAACTATTTGAACTTTGCAGTGTCTGAGAGGCCAATTTAATTGAACAACAAACAGAGCATTTCTAATCCAGCCCAGATGAGAAAAGAGAGAGCAAAAAGGACACGCATTTAAAAGAGAAGGAAAATAAATAGCAGAAAGGCACGGAGAGTAACAGACCCAGGAGAGCGGTGCAGCACGGGGTTTGCAGAAGAGACTCCAACACAAGACCAGCGTTAGATCACCGCCACTTGAGCAGACTTCAGAGGCTGCTTTGAAACGGTTATCCTGACTTTCAAAGGTCTCAGGGGGTTCACGGCCTGGAAAGCAGCCTTGCTACGCAGCCAGGGGCGGTGGACACCCGCACCCTGTCCCCACTGACTGCTCAAAAACCAACCTGCCCACCAAAGGCCCCAACCAAACCCTCACCTGTGGCAGCAGCAGATGACCTGCACCACAAGTGCCCCCAGCACAGCTGGCACCCCCCAGCACTGTGGAGCATCGTTCAGGTTGCCCAGAGAGGTGGTAGATACCGGATGCCCAGAAACATTCCAAGCCAGGTTGGATGGGGCTCTGAGCAACCTGGTCTACTTGAAGATGTCCCTGCCCATGGCAGGGGGGGTGGACTAGATGGCCTTTAAAGGTCTCTTCCAACCCAAACCCTTCTACGACTGTGTGATGCCCTGCTGACCCGGAGCCCCCCTGGGGCGCAGCTCCTCGGCACAGCTTGGCTCCCGCACACCTCAGGGCTGTCCCCGAGCTCGGACATGGCTCCGGGAGCCAAGGGGACCCTCTTACGCTTGTCTGGAGGCAGGACCAGGGCATGGCCACCCCGCAGCCCTCCAGACCCTGGGCAAAGCTTGCTGCAGAGCTGGCCTTCCGCATGATGCGGAAAAGTAGGAATATTCAAGCAGTGCCTTTGTTTTTGCAGATCTTTTGTATCCGGTAGAGCTCCTCAACAACCGCGGTTTGCTTTCCCTGCACTTGGCACAGCTCGGAGACGGGTCCAAAGGCTGCTCTTCCCGGAGCTGGAGGAATGGGGCTGCCTACGGGATCGCTGCCGCAGCGCCGGCTGGTGGTGCGGGCACCGGCTGCCTCCTACATACAGCAAACCTCGGCGCTCTGGGAAACCCCAATGTCCCCTTCCACAGAGAAGCCATCGCCAAATAAATGGCCAGGCCTCCAGCGGACTGGGGACTGGCCACATTACAAGGATCAACTTCAGTAAAATCCCTGTTCACTTCTCAGCCACTGTCTCCCGTGACCAAATATGCGATTCTCCTTTTCTATTGAAAAATGCTTGGTTATCTGTATTGGAATGCTTGGTTATCCTTATTGGCTGTGACGGATTTTGGAAGAGATCGCTAAAAATCCAGAATCAACTGTCGCCAAACCCACAGTTATTCTTCCTTTATCGTTTTTCTCCTGGTCATTTCAAACGATGTGATTTTTTGTAAAAAATAATGATTCTTTTCCTGCTTGTAATTCTGCAAATACTGAGTGGTGCCACTTAATAAAATCATGGCGGGTTAAAACCTGAATGAGAGGAGAAACAGAGCATGATAACTGTTCCCTCCGCAAAGGAAAAGCGCATACATTCAGGCGGGGCTGCAGAACACAGACGAATAACAATACTTTGACTCTGATGTGCATCTGTTACGCACTGGCTCAGAATTGCAATGTTTTATAAGCAGAATGCATCAGCTCCTCAGCACTAATGCTATAATGAATACATCCGTGCTGATAATGTATATATGAATCCAGAGGTTGCCTCTTCAGATAGGTAGTGTCATCAAAACAGCACTTCATGGAAAATTCCTAATATCCTCCTTGATTGTAACACGCTGCTGACTAAATGAAGCAAGAAGAGAGCTCGTGCCGCTGCTCCTGACTGAAGCGCAGCCCCTCCAAGAGGCGCACGCCTTCGAGGAGGTGAAATACTGAGACGGGCTGGGAGAAAGTCCTGGTCGCATGCAGGTGAGTCTAAGGCGAAGCCCATCAGCCTTCCCCGTTTCAGTTTTGGGATCACGGAGGCACTCGCAGCGTGACTTCACCCTCGCCGTGCCCTGGGAATGCTGAGCCATGAAATAGCACTGCTCCTTGCACGAAACTCGGGATGCCCGGACACACCCCGAGCCCAGGGCCCCCACAGAACACTGCCTTGGGTAGATTCCTTCAGGAAACCTTCAGGTCCTCCAGCCTGGCAGCCAGCAGCAACTCCTCCCCCACACTCTGGGAAACAAACCCCAATTCAGGCCATTCGCTAAAGTCTTCTAGAAGTGCATGGCTACGTCTGAGCCCTGGCAGCATCTTTCCAAATCTGTGTCTGCTGCCTCCAGGCACTCCACGGCAAAGGAGCTGTGCCAGTGCCACCCACCTCCCACAGCGCCAGAGGTCCGGGACCTCTGTGACTAGGACACGGCACCGACCGGCACCGTCCCCTCTGGCTGCCGCTGGGCTCCTCCAGCGAACAGAGATCCGGGACTTCACTAAGTGTAGTGTCACAAGCAATAGCCCCTTCTTACAGGAAACACTTTTCTGCTAGAATAGCAAGATAAAAACAAACAAATAGACCAAGCAATGCTTAAACGCTAATTAGGGAATGGGTTTGTGCTGTCGTCCGGGGGATTCAGGGAGAAGATGGATAATGTGTTCCACAACAGTGCTGTGCAAATTTAGCATCTTCCTGGCCTGTCATCAGAATTATAACAGCAAAACTTGATTTCCCTTCTTTCAGGTAATATGGCTGAGCCGGATTTCTTTACGTTATTTATTTCTATTTTCCAGGTAAGAGGACAACAAGTGGGAAAACTGTTCTCAAACTCCCCCCGACTCAATGGCTGGAGTTCAGGCATACAAGGTTTTGCAAAGTTGTAAGGTTTTTTGTGGAACCGCGGTATGTTTTGCACACACCCCGGTCCCTCAGGGGCAGCCCTGAGAGTCCGCCTCCACTGCAAGCCCACAGTTAGAAAGCTGCCACGAAATTGCTGGGCTCAGTATAAATCCCCCCGTACTACAAATTTCCGCTGTCACTGGAAAAGTGTGGCTCTGCAATGCAAACTCGGAGGTCCCGTGAGAGCAGACCCAAAAAGCCCATCCCATGCCTAGCCTTGCCATTAGCAGCTTCGCTTCGGAGCACACGCTGCGCCATTACGGTTCGCAGTGAAAAAAATACCTTTGCCATTCAGCGGCTCGACGGCGCGCGCTCAGCTTCACACGTTACCATAGCCCGGCATCGCTGATGAGTTCTTTGTGCATTCCATTTACAAAACATAATTATTTCAAGAGCTGATAGTGAAGCTATCCATCAAACCATTAATGCTGCTCTGCTCCCTAATGAATGCTTGAAATCCACATGTTCCACTCCGTACGTAATTTTAAGTAAGGACAACACTGAACTTTCGCAGTATTAGTGCGCTATGGAGACAGCCATGGTAAATGATCCTCTGGATAGTCCTGGAAGTGCTTGCTAGTTATTCCCTGCTGTAAACTTTTTCTGAAACATTGAAGACTTTGGGGAAAATCATTAAAAAACATATTTGGTTCCCAATGACCAAAGTGGATGTATTTCCAATTCCCCAAACAAGAAAAAGACTCTTGAGTCTACTGAATAATGACAGATGACATGCTCTACACAGTATTTATAATTAAATGTAAATGTCAATGCATAAGAGAAAATAAAAATGGACAAAGGAGATGAGAATTTCTTAGTGTGTGACTGCCACTGCATTGCTACGCCCGAGAGTGCTTTAGATGTAAAGATTTGGGGTTAGAGGAAGACACGGATCTTCTGCTGACATTCTGGAAAGTCGTTTTGTGTGCAAAGTAGAAGTAACATAAACTACACATCTGAAATTATTTATGAAAATAATTAGCATGTGTTGTACGGGCTAAAAGAGAGAGGGGGATGTAACTATTATAATAATTTGTTTCAATAATACTAATTACCTTGGTGCAATTAAACATACACCAGAAATGCTGTGTGGTGGCAGACTTGTCTAGGATTAAATATCACGAAAGCTAAAATAAAGCCTTTAAAAGATGCCCAAACAAGGTGATAAGCAGCTGCCCTGTCCCCTCCAGTGAAACGCTGCATCCCGCGGGCAGCAGGGACAAGGGGGGATAAGGACCGATGCGGGAGGAGAGCGGGTGGTCTGGGGCTGGGCGCCACGCAGCATCGCACCTCGTCAGCCACGGGGCGACAGCAGACCTGAGACAGGGCAGAAAAGGGTTTCTGGAGAACTAACGCACTCAGAAATTGGCATCTTTGTCAAAAGCATAATTTCCTTTTCTCCGTCCAGCAAAATGGGGAAAAGCCACTTACGTCTGAAGGACTCGGAGACAACCAGTGCAGTTTCCCACCCGTCGGCAGCGGGAGCGGGGGCGCACCAGCGAGCGGCCCGGTCTGCAGGATGGAGGACAGGCGCCCACCAGCCAAAATGAAACACGAGGGATGGAAACGGAACAGGAGCCGCGTTGCATTTTCTCTTGACGCGTCTCCTCCCGTCCCCGCACAGGCGAGGAGCCGGGGCCGGGCTGCTGAGGGCAGCCAGCGCCACGGGGGGAAAGCCCACCGCCCAGCCCGGGGCACATAAAGTCTCGGGGAACCAGAGCCACCACCAAATCGCTGCAGGTGGACAGTGCCGATTCTGAGAAATACAGGAAAAACTTTCAGACGTCACCTCTGAAAACCACAGAGGCCTCCGTTTCAGTTTCCATCGCCTGACCCTGGAGGAGGAAGCGCAACCACCACCACCCTCAGCTCATCCCGCTCCTGCCCCGCGGACACCCCCGCTTCTACCGGCCGGCAAAAGCCTGAAGGCAGGCAGAGGCTGTGCCCACAGAGCATCCCCAGCGCTGCAAGGAAGGACGTAAGCGTGACGTTAATGACTCCTTGCTATTGCCAGCTGAAAGACTTACACTCTGCACACAGGGATATAAATTAGAGGAATTATGTACCAAATGTCAACACTGTATAAAGGAAATCAAATAATTAGCGGTGAGAAGCTAACCTAAAGTATGAGTATCAATTTTAGTCCAGTCTCGTTTTGCTCTCGTATAACTGACCGATGCAATCAATACGTGCCACGAGAGGACACAATTCAGGGAGGGGTTTAGCAGCTATTTCCCACACACCCCTACAACAGCTCTGCTTTGCTGCAGCGGTGCCTCAACATTTACTCACTAATCCCCCTACATTTAGCCAGACTCAAAGAAAAAAAAGATCCAAATGGCTGGGAGGGAACGGGATTTCAGATGAAAAGTCCAGCTGCAAAGAACCAGAGCTGGAGAGGGAGGAGAGATCAAAGCTTCCATTCAACCCCGCACTCTCCACGAGGAATTCACTACAATTTATCGAAGCGGCCATGGACATTTTCAGTGCAGCTCGTTTCAAACCAAACTACCTCAAAGCTTGTACGTGAACCTCTAGGTTCTGAATAAGAAGGCGGCGGGGGGGGGGGAGGGGAGGAAAAACACAACAAAATAAAGGAAGGTTTCTTTATGGAAAATTGGTGATACACTTTCAAGCATCCCTGTGTATTTCTCACAACGCTGGAAAATATAAAAAGGGGCCACTCAGAGACGAGGCTCTAGTACAATTCCGAAGCGATGTATTATTTGGTTTTCTTCTCATTCTTCCCTTTCACACCTCCTCTCCTGTGGCTGGAACAGATGCAGAGAGTCCGTCTGACACAGATAGCACCAGATGGCATTAATTCATTCCAAAACGGTTTTCTTTTCTAGAAAGACTTTGTTGATGTCCCTCACAACTTCAGTCAAGTTCACTTCATTAAATCAGCTCCCTGTATTAAAATCTGGTCTCTGGACGTAACAGCCCACCACAACGAACTCTCAGATTTAGAGACTTCGTTTTAACGATTAAACAGAGTAATGGGGCTGGATCTGCAACACGACCTTGAACGGCGTTAGGCAGGACTCTGGTTGCTGTCAATCCGTCTCAGGGTTTACAGAAAACTTACTTTCCTTGACAGAGGGAGCTTCTCCATCACCCAAAGGGGAAAAAAAGTGCATTTGTCCACTGCCTTTTCCTGGGCAGCGTCCGCTGATTTGATTTACAGGTTCACCGCTGAGCCAGGGAAGGCCTCCACCAGCTGAGCGGGGCTGTCGCCCTCATACAGGCATATTTCTGAGAAGATCAGGGTCTGCACCTCTTCAAATAACACGAACTGCAAACTTCAAACACACCATGTGCAAATGAAAAGAGCAAATAGGCTAAGAGTGTCAGAGATGAACCAGTGAGCAAGTACCGGAGCCCAGGAGATGGTACTCCGAAGTGGACTGCGCTGATAACATGGGGATGTGCTACGGCAGGAGAGTTTTGCAACTGAGGTTTCAGCTTCAGAAGACATTTTTAGGCTGCAGATGTAACAGGATAAGACAGCGAGGATACCAACAACAAGAAAGGAAATGAATGGTCTTATTGAACTAAACTGTAAATACCAAGAGAGATTAGTGAAGAGATGTATAGCATCGAGGTGAAAAATTTTAAGAAAAATGAGCTGAGGTTTTGGCAGCAAAAAGCTGTCGATTAACTCTTTTTTCACCATATTTAATCTCAGATAAATTTAATTGAAAAGAGGTTGCATTTTAGCTGAGGCAAGGAAAGGGTACACTGCAATTTCTCATCAGCAAATGTCTCCCCCCTTTCATGTTCTTGGGACCTTTCCACCAGGCGGGGCAGGAACTGGCTGAGGGTTTCCTCAACTGCAGCTTCTCAAGGACTCAGTCCAAACTGTGATTCGGGTTCTCAAGAAGCTGGTGCCAACCAGCAGGAGCCTGGGACAGGCACATATTTAGCAAGGCCCACGTTCTCCTCGCAGCACCAAAAGCACTGTCTATGCCATCGAGTGTCTCACCCTGACTGCCACAGCAAGTCCAGCCTACCTCGTCACGGTAACAAGCTCTGCCGAGACTGGATTTCACACCTAGACCCAGCTTCTGGGAATACCGGCAGGGCTGGGGCTTCCCTCCTTGGTGAACAGGCTCCTCTTACTCTGCGCTTAAGCACGTAATGCAAATAAGCACACTGACTATTGCAAGTGTCATCATCCTCTTACGGATCACACAAGTTTACGAAAGATGGTCAATCAAGGAAAATTAAATTTAAAAAAAAATGCAGATAACAGTTTTTCCTTATGAAACTCCTCAGCTGCAGATGTCCAGCAGCAAGACAGATTAGTGGAAATATCACTCTAAATTTGTCTGCCTCTTTTCTTCTCTACATCACTGTGGGAATGAGGATACCGGGAGAGACGGAGTTGGGATCTGATGCAAATACAAGTGATCTCAGGCTCTGATGACCGCCACACACAAAGTTTTAACAGCTACACTATTGAATCATTGCCAAGCGACCATTCTGTAGTTATTAATTTCTAAATAGGCCTTAAAAATCCGGTGTAATTTGCTCTACAGCAATAGCCAAACTGTACATCTGACTCTAGAAGAGAACCCCCTGTGACTCGAGAGCGCAGCACCGCAGCCAGCCCAAAGCAATTATCAGCTTCCCAAAATAGGAGCCAGAAAGGACTGTGCCAGCTGAGATACCAGAAACTCTGAACTGAATCCTACCAGATCCAAATTACTCCTGTAGCATGTTGCAAACACTTTGAAGCCAAATGGAAGATTCCCTCTGGCTTATAAAAATTCACTGAAACATCCCCCTTGTTAATTTGTTGGCAAAATATTGCAAACTTGACAAGTACCACGGGGCAAAAGTCAACCATTTCATACCATGTGATTTTTGTTAAGATATTAAATTTGCAAGAGAACAGCCTTTCCCATAACCTTAGAGATTAAAAAGATGGTGAATATTTTCCTATAATTGGTCTTATTCCTATTTGTACTGCATTTATGAATAATATTAATTCACACACAATTTAAGCCATATGGTGGAAAGAAAATTAAAAAGTTACAAAAAGAAAATTAGCTGTTGATATGTTTTGCATGTCCGGAAAATGTTCTCGCTAGGTTTCAAGCTATAAATCTTTTTTTGCTTTAAATAAAAGCAAATAATTTTTTTTTAAGATGGAAAACTAATTCTTCATTGTCTCTCCGGAGAGAGTGATGTGCTTGCCAAGATGTACCAACTCAGCCCGTTACAGACTGGCTGAGGTTGGCCCTGGAGGTGATCTGGTCCACCCTCCCAGCTCCAGCAAGGTCACCCAGAGCCAGTTGCTCAAAATCATGTCTGGTTGGGTTTTGAGCATCTCCAAGGATGGAGAGTCCATAGCTTCTCTGGGCAACCTGCGCCAGTGTTCGACACAGGAAAAAAGTGTTTTGTTGTGTTCAGATGGAACGTCATGGTTTTTAATATGTGCTCATTACCTCTTGTCCTGTCAGTGGGCACCACTGAGAGAAGCCTGGCTCCATCTTCATCATTCCCTCCCACCAGGTGTTTATCCATGTGGATAAGACCTCCTTGGGCCTGCTCTAGGCTGAGCAGTCTCAGCTCTCGCAGCCTCTCTTTAGTAGCAAGATGCTCCAGTCCCTTCATAATACTTATGGCTCTTCCTACCAAAAAAACCCAACAAACTAACCCAACCCTGTCCAGAAAAGGATACTCATGGGCAAAGCAGGTGTTTATAAGAAATACATTTCCAAATCATTCTCCCCTCTCTCAGCAGATCTTTCAAAGAAAGACATCATGTGAATATAGTCCTGGGCATGCTGAACATCCATGGCCTGACAACTTCTTGATTGAATCTCTACCAAGGTGTCCCTGCAGGGGTTATAAGTGGTTATACATATTCCCTCAGTACCTGACTGGGGGGGGGGTTTTGTCCCTTTGTAGCAGAACTGCAACAACCCATATGAAGTGTATGGGAAAACAGCAGAAGTTCACCTGCCGTGAGAGTTAAACCTCCCAGTAAATTCCCAGGAAGCTTACAAATGGAGTTTAACTGTATCCTTTTAAACTCCTCCTAGTCAGCCTAGATGAACATCAACAGAAATCTCGGCTGGGTTTGCCTGCTTCCTACATCTACTTAAGGGAAATTTCCTCTTGCTGTTGTCATCTACCATGTAACATGGATTGTACTCAAAAGGGCATTTTGGAAAATAGACCCAACCACATCTAAAGAACTCAATTCTCTTTGTGTTCCTTTAAGTTGAATTAAATGAGACTAATGTGGTTTAAAAGTTCTTGAGCAGTACAATTAACGCCATTACAACTCAGTAGTTTGCAATACTGACTTCACAACTGAAATGGAATTGCTTTTCTCAGGACTAATGGGAATTCCTGCATTTCTAACGGGACACATTTAGCAGATACATACACTTTCTAGACATTCTCTCTCATTTGTAAATATTGTAAGGTATTTATTCCATGGGTGAAATGCAGCTTTCGCCATAGCACAGCTGGTTTTTCTGGTATTTGTCCAGCAACGCTTCTCATGGACCCATTTGTGACTTTGCCGAGCTTTCTCTCCGCCTGCTGCTTGAAAGCTCTCAGAGGTTTAATAATAGATAACAACTCATGTAGCATTAGCATGATTAAATGCTCAAGCAAAAGATTACCCAAGTTAAAATGATCAGATATCTACATTCAGAAGGGACAATTCGAATTTTCCTTGCTCATCAGACTGACTTTTCCAAGTATCCGTTTTGTCTCACTTTTACCCTAGGGCTTGCCTTTGTCTTAGCAGCCGTCCTGTTTTTGTAACTGCCCTGCCATAAAACACAACATGCTCCTCAGTTCCAGCCATATTCCAGCTTCCTCACCTTAGCAGTAGTTATTTTACAGAACTGTTCAGAAGTCTCGGGGTGAGACCAAAGTACCTGGTCCTGGTGACTTCTCACATGTCCCTGTGCCGTCATGGTGCTGGTCTGATTTGCCACTTTCTCACCTAAAACAGGGTGTCCCCAAGACGTGATGCAGCGGGGTGCAGGAATAATCAGCGTAGCTGCGTGTCCCTCTTGCTGTGACGTACAGGAACACAGCATCTTCAGCCAGGTCGCTTCTGTTCTGCAGGCGTCGGGTGCTGCTCTGTGTCACACATTGCGTGTTCCTAAACAACTGCCCATCCTGGGGGAAGGGAGCCGAGCGTGGCCAGCTCGGCCGCGGTTGGGCTGCCGAAGCTCAGCAGAGCAGCCCCTGCACGGCCAGCCTGGCTGCAGCCGCGGTGCTGCTGGTCTCCACCGTGACCATCCATCCCTGCTCCACACCATGAGCTGCCTGATGGCTACAGGGCACTTCATCTTCAGCAGCATCTTCCAACCTCATCCTCATTTTTTTGCAATGCCAGTGGTTTCACTGAGTCACTTTGTTGTAAACGAAGGCAGAACCATTACTGCAGTGGAGTACTCCATTGAAAGTACTCAGGTGGGGACCTTTGACGGGTCCCACCAAGAAGAAATATCTCCTAAAGGGAATGGGACTCACAGGCAAGCGGGAGCAAGGGCAGCTGCACACTAATGGGGCCCAAGTCTTGTAAGTCCCTCGCTCTCGATGTCATTCCTGACCACGTTGTAGCAAGGGTGAGGAGAAATGATGAACAGGAAAGGAGCTGACTTCTTCTCAGAGGCTCAGGATCAAGATAATTAGCGACCTCATTACCCCTTTCCTGAGCACAGACATGCCTCCTTTTAATCTTGTACCTTGGTTCGAAACAGAGGACCTTTTGGTAAAACAAAATGTCAGTAAGTTCAGGATACATAACGGGGAAAGCTGCTTCACACACTACATGAAATTGCTGCCACCCCATGTCATCACAGTGTAGCTGCTCTTTTGGTTTTTTTTAAGGGATAGGTAATTTCCATCCCTCTCATATATAATTTCCAGTTCTCCGACCATCAGTCACCAGTCACATTTCAGGGTGACGCTGATCACCAGCTGCCATGAAGAGAGACTTTCCCCGTATAACATGTAATTCTGGTCCTGGCGACTGCAGGGGGGTCTCTGGCAGAGCTCACAGGCTCTTGATGAAGGGGGTATTGAACAAAACAATAGGAAGCCAAAACCACAATGTTAAATCACTGGAAATTATCATGGTTACAAAGCAACTGTCAGACTGTATTTGCTAGGAGCGTTCTTAATATAAAAAAACCTTTCGAGGCAACGTGGATTAATCAGATACTGCTGTTAACGGGTGGCTGCAGAGCAGCCTGAATACGTGCGATCGAGAGTTCTGCATAAAAGACACAAGAAAACCCTGTTGCTTTACACCGTGTCAGAATGACCAAAGGGAGTGCTCAGAAGCTGAAGGTGGCTTTTGCTTTGTGTTTTTTGATTCATTAAAAGGACCAGCTGCAAATCTTGGCCAGAACGAACCAGCCCCCGTTCACCCAGACCTGGTACCTGGACCAAAGTAACACCACCGTTATGCGACAATTCCAGCTCTGCTGTCCCACCTCTCCTACTGCATAATCCACAAAGCCGTGAACAACGAATGCACATTCTTTGGGGCTCTCTCACCTGACCAGCCAGGCTGCAATTACTGTCTTTCATGTCCTCCTCCCCTTCCCAGAAATGCAGGGATACCACCTGGGCCAAAATCCATTTGAAGATCAAGTTTAAATGTGTTGTTGGCACTCAGTTCAACCCCATGGGGAGCAATTCTGCAGTGCGCTACACGCCTAGGTTAGATCATTTCAATTCATAATCACCGCGCTCTCCGCTGAAATCCCTGTGAAGAGAAGGTCAGCAAAAGTAGCCCTTCTCCCTGGAAAATCAGCCTCACAGCAGCAATACACCAACGAGCCGCAGGACATTCTTCTCATCAGCAGTGACATGGACCAAAAGAAAATCTTATACAGAATATTAGAAACTTATTAAACATATAACGTCACTGCCCAGCTTGGGGGTGATTTTTTGAATGGCTCATACTGTGCACTGGTGAGAGAGATTTTCCTGCTCTGAACACGCTGGGCACGTGCCGAGGTGGAAGCAGAGCGCTGCCAACTGCTACTTTTACATTTGAAATACGATGCGCTTTAACACATTTGCAAACCTGACTACTGTAGCCCCTGCGGGTATTGTCTACACGAGAAAAACTGAACGACACCAGAACACACGTTGCAGGAACTGGTCCCCGCGTGCCCGGGTGGGCACCTGCGTTGTCCCCAGACAACTCACGGGCAGCTCTGGGGGACAGACATTGGGAGCAGCCCCCAGCCCCTGCCGAGGTGACGGGCCAGCCTGCGAGAGCGGCCACCAGCGCTTCCCAATGAAGCGATGGGGCAAACCTCAGCAGCCGAAGATGGAACCCCAAGGACTGCCAGGTCAGCGTGACTGCAATTTCTTTATGAGCCCAAACGAGCTCTCCACGAACAAACCAGGTAAGGCATACTGAGGTTCTTACCCTGAGCCTGCTGGTTTAGCACTGGGACCATGTGAGCTGACTCCTTGCATCTAAATGTATGGGAAACCAACGCCAAAAATCACGAACGAATGGAGGTTCCCAAAGCCCTTTTAGGAGCTCACCTTTCCAATGACTTCACCTGCAGCTGAGCTGCTTTTTATGTTTTTTCAATCTGTATAGTAGGCTTAGAAATGGAGTCTGCTTATTTTGGAGTCTCTGTATCATCACTCCAGTGAGAGATTTTGTGTCTTTTTGCCACACCTCCTATAAAGGATGGAGCAGACCTTTTTTATCAATTTCAAGAAAATTACTACACGGAGTTTCTAGCAAAGCAATTTCTTGCATTTCTGCTGCAACACCAGGATCCATATGAAGCCGTTGGTCTCTGTGTTTCAAATATTCCTAGCTAAATATGGACCCAAGAGGTAAATGCTCATCCTGTGAGCCTAATGATTCTCCTGGAGAGGTGAAGACTTCCCTAAAGAGTGTCTGCATAGAGCTGTCGACACAGGATAACTGCATTTCACAGACTACAATTAGGATGGGAAGTGGAAAAAGGTGTCAAGAAAAGTAATGAATAGGGCAATTTATTTCTCCTTTTTCTATCCCTGCCTTCCATGCTCCTCTTTAGGCTCACATTTCTTCACAAGCAATTCATTCTCGTGATATGTCATTTTAACAACTGCTCACACTTTTAAAGAACATTTTCAGTAAAAAGAAACCCATGAAAAAGCACTGCTTCTTTTAAAAATCTGCGGTGGAAAATTGAAATATTTTACTTTTCTCATGAACTTTTAACGGATCTCTTTTTTTCTGTTTCATGGGCTGTGAGAGTTGTTTTCCCTTTATCAGTGATCGAATTATCCCCTGCCAACCAAATTATCTCTTTGTTATTAAATAACTCATTAAGGATTCAGACAATTCATGACATGCAGGGTTTCTTCCCAGGGAGCTGAATTCGGTCCCCCATTCATTCATGTCACTGGGACGCAGAATTTGACAGGTACAAGTGAGTTTTTGAGCCTAAAGGAGGAGAATTCTGTTGTCTGTCATAAACTGTGCATTAAAGTTTAAGCAGCCACCATCAGATTGCTGTATTTGTCGGAGAAACACGTACATATATTTCAGACGTTGCAGTTGAATAACACAAGGGCGCTCATCCCATAGCACACTACAGGAGACTGAAGAAATGTATACTCAGTACGTGGAGATGAGAACTTTCAGATATTGAAGTTTTCCATCAACTTAATATCTCAATGGGCTTTATCAAGTATTCAGTTGAAAATCACATATTGGGAAAAAGGAACATTATCATACCAAACTTAAGTATGCAATACCACACCACCAGCTTGAAACATTACTGATTACTTAATTTTTTGCTCAGTAAAACTACATAAAGCTGCACAACAGTAGGTCAGATGATTCAAATTAGATGTTAAAAAATGCTGTTCTCTTAGGCAATTGAAGGCACTGGAGTGTAAAACAAGATCGTATTTGTCTGAACCGGCTAAGAGGGAATTCTGTGCTTTTCCATTATGGTGTATCTCTTCAGACAGAGCTGCCGCCTGTCCCAGCCCGCTTCACACACTTTGTCTTCCATGTGCTCCGGCTCCTGACAACTCACAATAACTCTCACAGATCAGTTTTTTAAATTTTCATGCATGAAGGAACATCGCTCAAAAGCATTTATTTCTCACCTGCCAGTTAGGCTACATTACATACAACTGCAATTATAATTTGGAATTGAGATACAGACACATTAACATTTGTTCTTTTCCATTGCAGGGGTAAGCACTCGGACCCTGCTATGCCAGAGCCCATGCTGCGACTTTGCTGATATTCTTTAGTGCTCTGACAAATTAAACGACCCTAAGGTTTCCTCCTATTGGCCATGAATGCCATAAATCTTTTATTATACTCTTAAAAATGAAAGACAAATACTGCAATACCTTGTTTCTTTCATATAATGTACATCACCTATGATAAGGGGATTGAAAATTGACTTAATGGATCCAGTTATTTGGACTAAACCCCTTTGAGGCTATTTTCTGAACACAAAGAGAGATTCTTACATATGAACTTTTCCTAACTCTTGCAGATCAAGTGAAGCAAGGTCTCCTACTACACACCGTAATTTCCCATTTGTCTCTTTTGCTGTCACTCATTTGAAAACTTCAAGTAATCTTCCAAATCTTCAAGTGCCCAAGATTACATAGTTCCAGGCAAAGCACAAAAATGGAAAAGCTCAGTTCCCTGGAAAATCGTGTGCCCCACGGTGCCAGGTGCTGCAAGCCAGTCACAGCTCCACCTTCCTCCTGCCTCCACAGCTCCGAGGGCTGGCGGTTCATGCACAGTCAGGAGCCCAATGGAAAGAAGACATCTGGAGGAAATGCGTGTATAAAAGCGAAGGAATAAAGAATGGGGATAGAAATCAAAAGGAAAGCTGCAGGGACAATCAGACTAAAGGTCACTGATAAGAATTAAGAAAATGAGGGACTCCCAAAGAAGAGAGAAACTGAGGAACGATTCTACAAAGTGCATCAGAGACCTGGGAAGAAGAAACTGGGTAAGGTCATGAGTAAGAAAAGATTAAACAAGGGCCATGAGAGACGGTCCAAGAGTCAGTGAGCTGCAAGTGGCACGTGAGAAGGGAAGTAAAGAGGCAAGCAGGGAAGGGATGCTAGAGAGACATGAGATGCACAGCGACCTTGGGGTTGCACAAAGGGAGGACGACAGTTCCCTGGAGTTCCTGAAGTAGACAGAGATGGGAGGACAAGTGATGGGGAACAAACCATGCCAGAAGCTCCTTGCGGGTGCTATGCAGTTATCTTAGTAACTTAGATACTTAACTTAGTATCCTAACAGAACTAAGATGTGCTCTGCTCCTAAGATAAATGTCTCGGTTTTGTCATTACCCTGGAGATGCAGCTCTCAAACTGTCAGCGTTTTAGCTGCTTCTGTATTTGCATCCCAAATAACTGAGCTCAAAGTGTTTTGGGAATTCTGGGGCTTAGTTACCTGGGAAGTCACAGTAGCTGACAATAAACAACTCTGAGAAGGAAAGACTGGGAAATCAACTCTCTAAGTAAAAGTAACCAGTGCCAACATACATGATCCAAATAGCTGGCTCACGGCATTATTCTGCTACAGCCTGCACCAAAAGCGTGCTTCACACCCAAGAGGGGACCACCCTACACCTAGGAGATTTTCTGCTGTGAGCCCTTGCAAGCCACCACTGCCTTCCTGTAATAGCCTGGACGGAATTTTTCAAACACAAGCCAAAGCCCATAATTAGCTTAGTGTGTAATTATTTCTTTCAGTAAGTCTGCAGTTCATATTCTTTGAGGAATTTATTTCCTGTAGGGCTTCTGAGGGTTTTGTAACTACAGAATTAAATATGTTAACTGTTGATAACTACCAAATTAGCTAATTCATTAAGAGTTAAAAATAACTCATCTATGTCAACCTCAATCAACAAGTTATCTGTAAATTCAAAACCAGCAAAGAAACAAAGAATATATTTCTCTAGTCCAAGACAGTCAGTGGGGAGAACAATTGTTACTGGTGAGGATGAGAAATTGCAAAGGACATCACAGCCTCGCTGCTGTGCAACCTGTACGGACCCAAGAATGGCTGTTGAGCTCTTTAGTTGCAAACACGCTGTACACTGCCTTTGCTGCCTTAGCCTTCCCTGAGCTGGAATAGCCTCCTCTTTCTGAGGTCTCAAACCCCTCCTCCTAACCACTTTTTTATTCCAGCTGATACCTCTGAGCCCTGTTCCCCCAGTGAAGGCAGACCACTCCATGCGTCACCATTTCCCACCCACTGGACATGTCCACCTTAGAACGTGCACCACAACTTCTTGTCTTGCGACACTCCTGTACACCAGGATCACTCCTGTCCTCTCAGAGCCTGCTCACCAGTTAGTGGTATTTTGGGCTTTTCTTTTTTTCAGCATTGCACGAGGAATCGTTTTAGAGTTGAGCTCTTTTCCTAACACGAAATGACAAGATTGACTGATTCTTATAGACTCCCCGGTGAACGAGGACACTAGATGATGCCAGAAGCTAAGCGGAAATAAACGTACAACTACTGTGCAAATCATTCCCATTTATGAGACCTCTGGATAAATTTGCAGGTCCTGTGGATGCTAGAAAGCAAGTCCTCGCTGTGTGCTGCTCCTCTTCCCCTCTACAAATGTCATTTCTTTCTTCTGCTCTCCGATGACCACTGTGCCCTGCCTGTGCATAAATATTTCATCTTGAAAGTCATTTTGTTGTACCCTGTATCGCATGGTAAGGCATCTGAATAACAGACAGACCGAGGGAAGCAATTTAACAGAGGGTAGCATCGCAGTGGATGTGAAAAGATGATCACATTCACTCAGTGAAGTAAGGAAAGCAAATTGACTGCAGGACTATGGGGGAAATCTCTGAGCGTTGGAAGTCTAATGGGTTTATCCCCAAATATAACCAGAGCAGTTTCAAGGGGCTGTAGCAGCGGTGACTTTAGCGGCAGAGTGTTCGCTAATTAAGAGCACAGTCGCCGTGTGACTCGCTGCTGCGCACAACCCCTCTGACCTCCCCTGTGCTGGTGACAGTCAGAAATGCTCCAACTCTCAGAAAACTGCCGCTCTTTTGCAAATGTGTGAAGGAAAAGTATAAAAGAAAACATGAACCATAACCTATCATGCAACATGTGTTTCAGATGAATTTCCAGTCACTGCAGCCAACTGTAACTTCATTATGCAGCACGATCCCCCTGTAACTCTGCCAGCAATGCACCCGTGCGCCGTGATGAAATAGTGGAGCTTTATCTCTAAACGCAGACAACACAAAGCACCCTGATAAGAGTAAGGAATTTGTTTACTTCTAATGGATTTCTGCCACTGGAAAGAGAAATAAATGTCCTGTCAATTTTGAATATATATATACCTACATTATCTATGGTATTGATCTGAGGAAGCAAAAGCTGTCTAATAAGAAGCTATAACATTTATTTAAACTTCACAACATACTCAATGACAAAGAGGTACATGCATATTCACAGACCATATTCCAACTTCAAGGGTTTTGTAATCAATTATTTTGAAATATTATTTGAGGACATTTGTTATGTCTTTGGTTTAAAACAGAAATAGGGTCTTACAATACTGTTCCATACTGTAAATACTGTAGCTGGGTCTAAAACAAAAGGTTACAGATTTTATAAAGCTTTAACCTTGGTAAAGCAGATACTGGGACTCCTCTCCAAGCAGTATCCAGTAGGATGATCATTCCTTATCTGAGAACTCAATTCAAACAGCACCCAAATCAGTAGCAAGACACCTTTAAAGATAAATCTTTGCCAATTATCTGAAATGAGAGTTACCCGCAGAGAGACCTGTCAGGTCCTAATCTGCTACATGGAGACCTATAAGAATATATAACATGAAAATCTATCATCGCCAAGAGTACATCGCCAAGAGTACTTTGCTAAGAAATGGCTGCATTGATACAGGAGAAGGAATTGCAACTAAAAGCGGGGAAAGAAGTGCAGGTAAAGGTTTGGAAAAGCGGGAGCAGAGAGGAATTGGGTGCTGATGGTGTGAAATCCACAGAGGGGAATGAAATGTGCTTTTTGTGAAGCAAAGCTAAGGGCCCTTCCTACAGCTCAGCGCGACTGGTAAGTCAAAGGAGGTATGGGACTCAAATCTCTGCTTTCACCAACTTTGAACTTTGAGCGGTCCCTCTGCCCCGCAGGGGACAGTCCCAGCACCATCCCGGCAGGTTTTATCTCCTCCTGTGCCTGTTCTGCTCCTGTTTATAGATGTTTTGAGGGGATGAGGCTCGTGTGCTTGTGTAGCCTGCCCGCTGCCATCTGTCAGCCCCCTGCTTTTGACTCACTCGCACCAAACACAAAGGGGCAATAGGAGGATCAAAGGTACAACGTCCATAGGCTTTTGGTGAAAATCAACGACTGAAGAAGAAAGAGCCCAAGAGTGGTGCCCAGATGGAGGCAAATGCAGGAGAAACTCACTCATTATATTGGCAGCTGCCAAAAGGCCAATTAGCACGACACAGGCCAGCTAATCAGTACCTGGGGCTCTGCGAACCAGCTGGGACCTTGTGCTGTCTCTTGCCCAGAGCCTGCTAAGCGACGCGGGTGAGGGCCTGGGGTCCTGGCAGCGAGGGGACGTTGCGGGGCAAAGTGACAGTAGGTGGCCAGGCACCGTGTTCTGCAGAACTTGTCGCCATCATTTCCCTTTTACCTCTGTCGCTCCCTAACCAGGGTTCTGCAGGATGCACACCACCTTTCCATCTGGATTATTCTCTTTCTTAAAATCTCATCACCATACTGATTCAATCATATCTCCCTGAGTCGGGGGTTAGTCAGACTTTGCCAAAAGAATATTTTCTGTGAACTTTAAACATTTTCCAAAAGAGAAATCTGGGAAGGAGGAAGAGAGGAGCCAGCACAGTGGACATCTGCTTCTGCGGGCAGCTCCTGGCTGTGGTGGGTCTCCGGCGGGAGCTGACTCAGGAAGCATCTGCGGTCCCGTTTTATCTGTTGTTCAGAGCCTTTCCTAGGGACAACTTGACATTTTGGAGCTTCTGCCCCTCCCCATGACACCGTTCAATGGCAACTGTCACATAAAGGGATTCTGCTTAAAATTCAGGTTTAGTAGTTGAGTCATGTTGAGAAAACCTCAGGGTGCCTGTAAGATTTAAATTCGGGAAAACCGTCAATGTCAGCCCATCAAACTGTTTACAACAAAAACAGTCTACCTCAAATGGCAAATGAATTGTTTTATCTCCTTTGTCAGGGGCTTGCTGCATATAATTTAACACGACAAAGCACAGCACTGGACTTGGAGAATAATAAAAACAGATGGAGCACTTTCTCATTTATGTGACCTTTTTGTTCCTTGACTTGAATCAGGCAGTAAATTACCTGCACTAAGTAACTAGTGCTCCCTATACGCACCTGCTCACTTTCCTAAACACATGCAACCTTTCCTGCTAGGCTGTTTAGTTTAATGGTATCTCTCTGACATCAGACAGATGTGACTTGATGCTGACGGTGCTACGTAAACTGTGCTAATGGAACCTCAAGGCAACCTTGAACAACAAAAAGCAACCTTGAGCATCAAGCTGACAAATAAAAACTCAGCTTTAGCTGTTACAACTGCAAAGGAAGCCTTGAAAATGCGAGCAGGGTGATCCCAGGCAAGTCCCTTGCTCTCTTCTAAACTCCCTGTTGACAAAACAGTTGATGCGGGAAAGGGATGGAGATGAGCAGAGATGGTGGCATGGGTGTGACTGTGATAATCAGTGTTAGAGAGGATGAAAATTCCGCTTCTTGAGGGAGATTGGCCATTTGTTACAACCTGCCACAAACCTAGACCTTTCCGGTGTTTTCAAGCCGTAATGATTTAACATGCGTTTGGGATCAAGGAAGACATTTCATTCTGACGTGAGGGAAACAGTGCTGCCCTTCTTACTGTGTCACTCTGAAAGAAAAGTCATTTCTAAACTCAAAACACTTTGCCACTTTTGGAGCAAAGGGGGAATCCTTTGACAGTCTCAGAGAATTCGCAGACACTGCTTCCATTTACAGGCAATGCACCTTCTGATAGGACACTCTTCCAAACTTTTTTGCAAAGAGCTGTAGCTCTCAGTGTTACCCATCTGCATGGCCTGCCCAAAAGCTCTACAATACTTTCACACTTCCATCCAACTGTGCAGCTCTCATTTGAACTTTTTAAATGGATGCACTTAGGAAACTAAACTTTTTATATCTCCTTACTCATTAACTGCAGAAGACTGATCTTTTGTCTTGGCTCAGTTTGGCTTCTTTGTGCGTGATCCCTCTGAGCTGAGTCCGGCTGGCCATGGCGCCCGTTACCTAATCCAATTACTGCAGTCCAATTACCGCACTGTGTTCTTCTTCTCCTTCTCATGGACCTCATCACTTCTTCATACAAGATGAAAGACATCCTTTAAACCTTAGCACAAATTAGTTGACGTATTAATATTGCCTAGATCTGCCTAGATCCCTCCGCCCCATTACTGCCTTTGTACCTTTACACTAAGGTTTCTGATAAGGGTGAAAGTAAAGCACACTTACAGCAAGTGCACGAAACCGCCACGCTTCAGCTTTTGTACAGGATGCCGCCTGGGTTGCTATGAATAATGAATATTACAGCACTGGGGGGGGGGAAAGCCAACTGTTTTGTTTTGGACTGAAAGGAACAGTATTGAGGCCATCAGATTACAGCAGCCAAATGCCCAGGGCAGGTTACTGTTACCAAATTCTGCAGAGCAAACACAGCCTGCTTAACCGCCAGGGACCAAGTCATTATCACAACCTAACAATCACAGCAGCGGGAGCCCTATCCCAGCAAAGAAGCAGGATGAAGAACTGTTGGCTATAGGAGTAACACTGGGAGACGAGAATCCTCACCTCTGGTCCTTGTAGGAGAAAAGCCATTCTTTGACAGACCACCGACAGGAGTTTCCTTGTGTGTGCCCACGTTACACAAAATACCATAAAGAGAACCATACAATGCTCTAGAAGCCATTGATGAAGGAACCCAGTACCTGGTGTCCCCTTTACACCATCCCGCTCTGCTCCAATGTCCCTTTCTCATGACCAAAGCACTGAAGCTGCAGTGGCGTGGCACGGAGTGCTCATGAGTTCTTCACCGAGTGCTGCAGACTGGTCCTCAGGTACAGCTCAGTACATGGCCATCTCACAAGACTCGGGCAGTCAGACCTCCGTGAGATGACTCACCTTGCAACCATACCGGCACATGAGGAGAGGGATGGGAGCTCCGCTCTAATCCTAAATTTTTTTGTTGATGGGTCAGCCACTGGAGAAAAAATTTAAATGCCACAGACCTTCTTTGGGTTGCTGTTAGAGATTTAAAGGTTACCGCAACTATTTTTGTAAAGATGCTGTGAGACATAGAATTCATTTTGGACCTAAAACTAAGAATTGCCTGATTAACATTTGTTGATTACAATATAACATGATTACAGCTTCTAGACAACACCGCAATATATTCCACGAAACAGTGGGAGCCCATAAACGTACACCTGTTAATCAGGAATGAAATTCCACAACCATAAAAGCTATGCAACTGGGTCCTGATCCAAAGCTTACAGAAACCAAGGGAGATGATGCTTTTGTTTTCTATGAGCTTGGGACAAGGTTTCCATTACCTCATAACATCAGCATTTAAATCATGTGCATTTCACACCGTTCTTTGTACGTGGTTTTGTTCATTTAGAGCTCTGATACCAACAGCGTAAACAATATTCATTAATAAGAAAATAAATGATTTGCCAGTACTGTAGGGATTTCAATGAATTTTAAATTTTCAAAGCAATATCTCTTGGTCCGTAAGAATTACAGTGGCAAATCGATTTGCCTTGATTCTGGGTATCCATTTATTTGGTTTCTTCTAATAAAATGAACACCAAGTATTTATTAGTCTAACAGTTTATTTACACCACTTTTCACAAAGGTATAAACAGGCTGAAAGCAAACTCCGTCCGTGGGAAAGCGGTTATGAGTCTGAGCAGGCATTTGGTGAGGCTGGAGCAGTTCGAGGAGGCCAGGGAATCAGCACCTGCTCCCGAACAATGTCAGGAGGACTCGGGCACATTAATTTTCAGGTTCCTTTGAAACATCATCCCGCACTGATTGAGGGGATGCTGCTGGTAACGTTAATGACTCGCTAACGGCAACACATTAGGAAACCTTTCTGACTGTACACCCACTGTCTATGCCCTAAATATGCTGCACACTGACAAGAAGAAAGTGCTTCTCACTCAAGCAAAGATAATACTTCGACAGGCAAGAAGAAATGGGGTGGCCGCCTGCTGCTTGTATTTGCATCCAATCTGCACGCGGCGGGGGAGCGCCGGCCAGCAGCGAACACTCGCTTCGCACCACTTCACAACTTCGCTCGAAACAAGAAGTGTCTGCGTAAGCTAACGAGGTCAAATTCATCCCTGATATAACTTTGCTCACTGCAGGGGGATCTCGCTGAGACTGGTTTTGGCCCATTACTGCCTTTAATATTTCTCAGTCCCCTATTTCTTCTTTTACTGAGCTCTGCTCTAAGTGGAAGCCAAAACCTGCAGCTGTGTTTTGTTCTAGATTTACGTTGGCCATGGTACAGACTTATTTGGGTGCTGCTGAAACCGTGAACACAAGCAACTGAGTAAAATCTGTTCTTTTCTAGATCTGCTGTTGCAGTTTTCCTCACACTGGGCTTATTCCCCATCCCTGGAAACATTCCAGGCCAGGTTGGACGGGGCTCTGAGCAACCTGAACCAGTGGAAGATGTCCCTGCTCGTTGCAGGGGGTTCGGACTAGATGGCCTTTAAAAGTCCCTTCCCACCCAAACCATCCTGTGATTGTCTGATTCTTTTATGTTTTATTCTCAGGGGTTTAATTTGGAGCTGAAACACATTTTGGAAAAAAAAAAAAAAAAGAAGGATAATAAAAAATCTGAATGTATTGCAAATCACTGCCCTGTTCTAGGGAGAAAGAGAGAAAGATGATAAAATATTTTTACATATAACAGTTGGAAGACATGACATTACATCAAGTATTACTCTCAGTATTTTCTTATTGACAATGCTATCAGGTTGTTAAAAGAGGAAAAAGTTCCCAACCACTTCCAAGCAACAGTTGGCTACTGAAAAATATTTTCTGGGAAATCCACCGACACGCAGGTAAGCATGCTGCTGGGAAAGGGCACAAGCGGGAGCATGAAGTTGAGCCTTATAAAGGCTGGCACTGAATTTGTTTTTTTTTTTTTTAAAGTAAAGGCTAGTTTTTGCCTTCAGCACAAAACCATAAAACATTGTTTTGGCAGTGGGTTGTGCAGTACAGGATCTCAGAAAGGAAAAAGAAAAGAATTAAGATCAGAGCAGAGGAACACTAGTATCTAAGGGTAAGCTCCCAACACACACTTTCCCACAAGTCAACATTTGATCCTTCTCCTCTTTGTCATCTTTGGCTGAAATATCCAGAAGATTCAACATTTATTAACTGGGGACAAACAGCGTCTTCACAGACATCCCATTTCCTTAGAGATCTGGGCTGAAAGCAACAGAAAATGAAGCACAGAGCCTCAGTAACTCTTGTGCTAGACTTTCTGTGACAGACTGTTGGAAATGCTTTGTACTTGTAATATAATATTAAAATCAATTAAAAAAACTCCTCTTTCCTTAATTAAGGCCAAACGCATGTGCGAAACTATTTGACAGATTTTTCAATAATTTAGCTAGAGTGGAAAGATGGAAAGAGAAAATAGCATTTGAAGGTATTTAAAGCACAGCATGATAAGCAGCTAATCTGAATAGAAATGGCAGATGTTTCTCCTCTGTGTCCAACAAGCGTAATTGCCTGAAGATTAGGGAACAAACACTGCGGTGCAGCTGATGGGAACGCAGGAACAAGGATGGGCAGATGGCACACTCCACCTGACCGTACGCTGGATCTGCCGCCAAGCGGGCTCCTCGGCGCTGCTCTCCATCACCTCCTCGCCCGCTCCTCCACGCTGAACATTGGCCCTTGTGGGTTAGTGCCAGCTGAGTGATTCTTCCAGCCATCCCTCTACACAGCACAGGAACACTCTCCACGGGTTTCCATGGAGGTAAGGACGGGCAGGTAAAATTCTTTGGCTTCTGCAGGTTAAATTTTTCCACCTGCTCAGCCAGAAGGAGCAACTAGAGCAGTGCTTGTGCATTTTCTTTTGACTCTTCTAGGGATGTGCCAATGAAACTCATGGGAACCGAGTCAGTCATTTTTACCAGCTTCATCCTTTAAGAGCCTATTCCAATTTGTGCTTCATGCTCTGTTTTCTACTAAGAATGATTATGTGTGAGAAAAACCCTAAATGTCACCTGTGTTTTCACAAATGCGGTTGCACAATGGAGCTCTGTAGCAACAACATGCAGCTCAGATTGTACTGCCAATATAAATCAAGGATGTTAGTCCAATTTAACTGGAAATGAGATAAACAAGAGAATTTCAAGCACAGTACTTCTCTTCCAGAGGACACATTCCCAAACGGATGTTTGCATTCCCTCAGAGTGCCTCCCCCGGCACCAGCCCGGCGCCTGGACAAAGCCCACCTTGGCTCCACCGGTGGATCTGTGGTCCACCCCAGGTCCTGCCCCCCGGCACTGCAGGCACTGTTGCAGTACTGAGGAGAAGGTTGCCCCATGACAGAAGGCAGCGGGGGGTTGGGATACAGCTGAACGGTGCCCACTTCATGCTGCCCACAGACCGCAGCTGATACACCAACATCAACAAATGTCAATATTTCTTGCAAAATGCTCCCCAGAGGTGAAGTTAGGTTCAGGACTGCACGACAGACCCATGATAAAACCACCGCAGGAGTCTGGGGATTGACAGTCTAGGGCCCACTGAAGTGCGAGGTGCCCCACAGCCTGCAGCCTCCTGCCTGGAATGGACGCTTCTTCAGAGCCCAGCTCTTCGCAGATCAACTTTCAGAAGTTAAAATACCAGTCTCTACCTAGGATCCAGCACGAGAGGCTGTAGTTAAAGAAACGCAGTGGGACCATAGAATCATAGAACGGTTTGGTTGGAAGGGACATTAAAGACCATTCAGTTCCACCCGCCCTGCTATGGGTAGGGACACCCCCCACTAGACCAGGTTGCTCAAAGCCCCGTCCAACCTGGCCTTGAATCTGTGATCGACTAAATGGAAACCCGAATCCAGCTCCCAGAGAACAAATGAGAGACTTTGCATCTTCACCAGCTTTAAACCGCAAAGGAGCCAGTGGAGAGAGCATTTGGAGTCCATGACCATGAAAAGTCAGATCTCTAAAGCCGCATGCCTCCGGGACGTATCTACAGCCTTAATGGTACCTGTATGTTGCCAGGGAAATGCTCAAGACGAACTCAGACAGCAGCTCCCTTATCAACAAATACTCCTCAATCAAAGAGCAAGGAAACACGCGACTAATGGAATGAATTTTGCCTGCCCAGATGTTTGTGTGTATGCGACAGAGAACTCGCCCTTAACGAAGGTGCTGCCCTGCCCTGAGCAGGCTGATGAATATTAATGGCCATACGCAACAAACCTCCCCAGGAGCTGAGGAGCAGTTCCAAAACACGGTGTAAGGCTTCCTAGGGAAGATTCACAGCCTTGGGCACTTCTCTATCCAGTTCAAACAGGACAGGCTGCCTGACAGACTTAGACCACCTCAACTATTTCTAGAGAAGTTGCCAGATCCCCGAGACAAAGTCGATCCATCTGGACCACGGCTAAAGGTTGTGGCAAGGCAGTGGCTCTGCACGGGAGGACTCATCTCCCACTTGCAGCAGACTCCAACCCATCCTGCCCCACCACCTCCCTCTGCCACTCTCTGAGGACTCCCAAAGGTGGCAGGAGATAGGTACTTCAGGCTGGTTTGCTGCTATTCTAGTAAACACAGTTTGAACCCTCCCTTTGCACATCCACTGTTTCAGAGAGGGGAGCAGGAACACTTCATTGGAATTGTTTTGCTCCAGAGTCAGAAGCCTTTGCAAACCAAGCTGGAACGGATGAGCAGCCGATGGAAAATGCATACCCTATCTGAAAACCAGGCACAGGTTGTCTTAAATTGAGCCCCAGCAAAATCCAGGCTAGGGTTTATTGCTAGATTCTACCTGATCTGTTACTCTATAATTCGACTTTTAAAAGATTTACATATATTTATTGTGTATGGCATTGAAAAATCTTGCATAGGAAAGACTCATTTCAAAATTGCCATTTTGTCCCACATTTGCGCACACGTGCATTAAAGTATCATGCCAACAAAATGAAAATTCAATGAGAGTTTCATTTCAAAAGCAGGAAGCATTTGAAAGCAATAGCCTAGATATTTCTTCAGAGCTCTTGACTTTTGAGTCTAAGAACTAGTCTAAATGAATTCAGAGTCCTAAAAGGATCTTATTTTATAACTTACGAGCCCTGAGCTGTTCAGCCTGAGTCATGCCCATTAATCAAAGCTATTTAGTTTATCTAAAATCTCGGGTGGTTACGATACTATTGTTCTGGTGATTTGTGCACAAACCACACACACTCCCAGCACACCTCACAAGGCTTCGCAGTGCCACTTGCTTAGGATACAGCAAGACGTATCATGGATCATCAGCCCCGTGTTTAAGCTCTTTATCTGCACTTTGCCAATAACGTATGCCACTGACAGCGCCAGTTCTCCAGCTGATGTTAACCAGACTGAACACAAACCTGTTTGAGGACCCACAACCCTCCTCTTTTGTGTAACACAGTGGTTGGTAGCTGACAATGTTCTACACTCTGGCTGGGAGGACAACTGTGAAGACACAAGACTCTTCTGACCTGAGAGAGGTGGCAAAGGAACCCAACACTTCTCCAGTCACTGAAACACCGACCAAAGCACACAAACACTTTTTATTCCTGTGTTCTGTCTTACAAAGATTTGTTATTTCAGGCAACATTGCCCTTAATCTATAATAAATGCAATTCTAGCCCAACACATCTGTTTACTCTTTGTGTAATGAAAAGTCACGAAGAAACCTTAAGCCATTTTCAAAATCATCCATTAAACGCTGACTACAAATCAAGGGCCTAAACCAATGAAGAACATTATATGATGAATTGCAATAGCATTTCTAGGGTCATCTATTTCAAAGTTCTATGAGGGGGAAAAGAACCACTCCTACAAAAATAATACATTTTTCTCCGCAGCAAGTGCTCCCAGGCACGCCGCCCTCGCCCTCGCCTACTGCTCCTCTTCGTCCTTCGTCCAGCCTTTCAGTTGCACGATGGCCAAGATTGTGCTGGAGAGTTTCAACGTGAAAAGGAAAAATAATATCGCCGAGGCAGCTCTGATAGGACAAAATAACCATTTTAATGAATTGTTAATTACAGATATCTGATGCATTGGTTGCCCTTTTTGGATGACCTACGCCTGTAGTAAACTGCTGAAATCTGATGCTATTTTGCTCAGAAAATCTCTCTGTGTTCGTTTTCCAAAAAAGTGATGACTCCACCTCTACTTCTGTTCTACCATTTGCCCCTTAAGGCCTGATCTTAAAAGCTACTGTACAGCTCATCATAAGACATTTAACACTATCTAACAATCATAACACACAGGGTTGAAGGGAACCTCAAGTGGCCAACTAACTTCTCCCTGCACTCCAACACAGGATCAAGTAGACTTTGGCTGCCCTTACTGGATGTTTGCCCATCCATTGCTGTAAAACCTCTAATATTTATGATTTCTGGGTCTCTCAATACACAGTAGAAAAATAACATTTTTTCCCCCTAAATCTAACTCAGCTCCTCTTTGTTGTAATTTTGGCTTATCGCTCCTAGTCCTGGCTGCAAGAGCCTCGGAAAACAGTTCATTCCTTCCTTGGTGGAGGTATTGTAGATGTAAAAGAGACTGCTGTCCTGTGTCCTGGAGTCTCTTTTCTCCAGGCTAAACAATTCCAGTTCTTTTCATCTTTCCTCATATGACATCTTGACTAGATCCCTGATTGTCTCTGCCGTTCCCCGTTGGATCCTCCCCAGCTGACCCACATCCCTCTTCACATGCAGTGTCCAATCTGGACAGGTTGCCTGGTGTTCCTCAAAGCTGTCAGCAGATCACCTTTATATGAACACACAGGTTCGTCTTCATATTAAAATGAGGGATCTTGCCATTATTTCATGGGTGAAAAATCACACTACCCGGTCCCCACAGATAACAAATTTGCGATGCAGCACAGTGATGCCAGACTATGTTGGAGGGGAGACACTTCCTTTCTTTTGAATTCCTCCACTTTGCACAAACAAATACCATGAAGCCAGAGCAAAACATATGTTATTTCCACTGGAGGAAGGAGGCACCCAAAGCTGGGTCCTGCAACACTGAGGCATGTGTCTCAAAGATCAGAAGGTGAGGTGTACCGTGTGGGGGATGACAGCTAGGGCAGGGACTGAGCCGAGCCTCGGCACCATCACACTCTCTCTCCTCTACACCAGCGGTTTCCAGTCGTTTCTGGTTGTGAAATCTGTTTCTTTGGCATTTGAGAATCTGGCTGTTGGCATAACCAAGTGCATTTCTGCAGATTGATAATTCCTTCACCACTGATCCAAGCTAATTTCTGACCACAATGTCTAATGGGAGAGCTTCTGCACTGAGTCATCCTGCTCCGGAGAGGTTTAGGCACCGCCAGCCCCGAGAAGGAGCGGGACTGGGGTTCCTGTGGGGAGGGCAGCACTCACCGGGGCTCCCTGCTGCTGGCAATGCCCTGGATGGAGAGCGGCACTGGGGCTAAACTGGGAGGGGAGTGGGGAGAGGAGACTCTGCAGACCCTCCCCTCCGGAGGAGCGGGTGACAGCGGTGCTTGTTTCTTCCAGCCCTGTGTGACTTAATCCCTTTCAAGCGTTGGCTGCTGCCACGTTAAAGGCTCCAGCTCTCCCTCAAAATTGCTCATGTTCAAGAGGAAGATAGTGCTGATCATTACAGCACAGAAGTGTTTCTGCGATCACACGTGTATCTGCTTCACAACCCTTCAGTTCACGCCAAAGTTAAAGGCACAGCAACTGCTGCATTCTACCCCGCCAGCCTCCTGGCACGCTGCGTAACGAATCTCTGCGACAGCCTGCGTTTAGGTTCACTCCAGACTATCGAGAAGAGACCTGAGCTGAAGCAGCTACAGTAAACAGAACAGCACAAATCACTATTTTCAAAGAGGATTTATTTTTGAAGTCAGACAGGCTCTTCACGGCACCACAGTAAGTCTCGGTTTAGCTATTTCAGTGGCACCAGCCACTGTGCTTGGAGCTGGAGTATGATTAGATCCTTCTCCTTCCCTAACTAGTAACAGATTTATGGGGCCGAAAACTTAAAATTTCCTGCAGGCACAGTTGCCACAAAGCTCAGGTAACTCTTTTGAGTTCTTAAACAGAAACTCATTCATTTATTAAATAGTATACTTACATCCCTGCAAACAAATCTAGCAGCCGTAGGTTCAATAACCCTTAATTAAAGATAACCATAACATCCTTCCTGTACTCCACTTTATTTGCTCATCTTATCATCTCAGTCAGTGTTTTAAACCCAGTAGGGTACAAAATCTGATCCTTGGGCTTTCCTCAGCTGATAATACCCACAAACAAAGCTCTTCAGCATCACTTCTCTGCAGATGTGGCTGAGTGCCATGGAACAGCTTCTTGCTCCACATTTGGCCCTTTGATTCTTGAACCCTCATCAGCAAGGAGGCAAGAACAGCATTTGCCATCTTCTGGAATTTTAAAACAGAGAACATTGAGCACCTCATACAATTTGGAATGGCATTAACACCACAATGTCGCTGCTGAACAGTGTTACTCATGGCTAGACCTCTCTTACAAAAGATGAAAATGTCATCGCTCCTCCCCACCCAGGCAGGTACACCCAGCCATGCTCCCGCACAAACCCCAGCGGGCACACAGACATGACAGGAATAAGAATCATAGAATCACAGAATGGTTAGAGTTGGAAGGGACCGTAAAGACCATCTCGTTCCACCCCCCCTGCCCTGGGCAGGGATGCCTCCCCCCAGCCCAGGTTGCTCCAAGCCCCGTCCAACCTGGTCTTGAACACCTCCAGGGATGGGGCAGCCACAGCTTCTCGAGGCAACCTGCGCCAGGGGCTCACCGCCCTCACAGTCAAGATTTTCTTCCTAATATCTCATCTAAATCTCCCCTCTTCCAGTTTAAAACCATTACCCCTTGTCCTATGGCTCTACTCCCTGATCCAGAGTCCCTTCCCAGCTCTCCTGGAGCCCCTTCAGGCACTGGAAGGGGCTCTGAGGTCTCCCTGGAGCCTTCTCTTCTCCAGGCTGAACATCCCAACTCTCTCAGCCTGTCCTCCCAGCAGAAGGGCTCCAGCCCTCCAACGCCCTGGGATGGCCCCAAGTCAGCAAGAATGAAAGCGAAGACACCCGAGTCCCAGCATGGTCCAAGCAGGAGCAGTTGGTGGGTCTGGGCACCTCGGGGTCAGGCCACATCTAAACGGAGGGTTTTCATGATCAATTTTGTATTGATGCATTTTCAGCCCCAGTTCTGCTCAGGATGAATCATTACTGTTCCTACTTTTCATGCTAGTTTCTAGTAGTAAGGGGGAAATATTATTTCTTCCCCTTCCCTGGCTGCTGTTCTCTCCTCTTCAGCTGAGTGGTTGAAAAAGGCCACCTCATTGCCCTTGAGAGCATCTGCTTTCAGAGAAAATTAGCATGCCAGCTTATATCGTAGTCAAAAGCACCAGGAGTCTGCCTGGCTGAGCGTGGGCTGAAGCAGATCAGGGAGTGCTCGCAGCCGCCACGCTCACAAAGCAGAGCCCAGCTTATCCCGTAGTAATCCGTACTGAGTAAAGTTGGCACAGATTTTTCCTTAATGGCTTATTCTCCAAGTTTATACAAATAGACCTCTTTTGCTCTTCATTTAGTAACATTGAGTGCTTGCAGAGTATCTCAACACGTTCAGTGTTTTGCAGTCACTCTGGTCTTTTCAGTGAAGTACATCACCTTTTCATCTCTCTCTCTCTGTGCTCAGATGATGCAGACGTCCATATTTCAATTCTTCAACTTTTCCAACAATCACGAAGAATGGCATATCTGCGACACAGCTTCAGAGGATTCGTGTTCTGTTCATTTTATCACCTGCAGGTAATCTTAAAAGACATTTCTTCTCCTGACACATATCAATAAATTAGTCCTTTCCACAAGGACAAAAGCAAAAATCCTATTTTTTTCTGGGTCCGCCAGTCAAAGTTTTGCCCTCCCCAGTTATTCACCAGACAATTATTCTCGGAGCTTTTCTAGGATAACTAAAATTTTCCTTACTCGTGCTGGAGACCACTCTAACCAACACAGTTTATCACAGCTTTGACACCTCTCTGGCCTTTTCCATCATCAGGAAGATCAAACACAGAATTGTACTCATGACCTTCAGCATATAATACTTGTGACCAGCAAAATTGCCCATAATGTGCCTGAAGCACGACACTGCAAAATTTAAGCGCTCATCTTTCTTCGCTGCGTACGAGAAAAATTACTTACCCTGAGTTTTTCAATTAAGACGGCTATTTCTCAGGATCATTCACAATTAGTCACTATTCATCTATTTCTCCCACAAAAGCACACTAACCCGTTGTCCCCAGCAAATGAACCTTACATGACTTCACTCTCACCATCAAAGACATTTCTGGCAGAAAGAGAAAATCCCCAGAGAAACTTTGCCCACTGTAGGTTTTTGATCTGCAGGGGCCATCCCGCGTTACTGCGGCTCTGGAGTTCATTACAGATTGCACTGCCCCGGTGCCACTGTAATTCGCAAGCCACTCTTTTATTTTAATACAGGGAGATCTTATCCACGTGGATAAACACCTGACGGGAGGAGAGGAAGGTGTCGGAGCCAGGCTCCTCTCAGCGCTGCCCACTGGTAGGACAAGAGGCATAAAGTAAAAAATACAAAACTCTGTCTCAACACAACAAAACACTTTTTTTTTTTTCCTGTGAGGGCAGTCAAACTCTGATGCAGGTTGCCCAGAGAAGGTGTGGAGTATCCATCCTTGGAGATACTCAAAACCCGACCAGACACAGGTTTTGAGCAACTGGCTCTGGGTGGCCCTGCTGGAGCTGGGAGGTGGACCAGATCACCTCCGCAGGTCCCTGCCAACCTCAGCCAGTCTGTGACCCTTGCCCAACAGCCAATCTGCTAAAAAATAAACAAAAGCACAAAATCACATTTCAAGGAAGAAAGAGATTACGAAGTACTTCAAATGTTTCACTAGATGGCGAGAGAAGATGGCCAGGCAGGACCCCCACAGCCTGGCAGCCCACGGGCTTTACTGGGGTCCCCTCGTGCCAGACAGCGGGCAGCCAAGGCTTTGCTTAGCGCGGGTAGATCCCAGCACTGCTTTGTCTCTTGCTGTTTGGCACCTTGCACAGCACCTTTCAGTGGGAGCTGGAAACTCCATACTGTAATGGTCAGCTCAAGGTAAAAATGAGAAGAGACGTCAATGAGCAGAGCTTCCAAAATAACTAAGGAACATCCCTTCCCTTCCATATAGGGCAACGGGCACAAACTGGAACACAGACAATTCCATCTTAACATGAGGAAAAACGTCTTTCCTGTGAGGGTGGCAGAGCACTGGCACAGGCTGCCCAGCGCGGCTGTGGGGTCTCCTGCTCTGCAGAGATTCAAAACCTGTCCGGACACGATCCTGTCCAACCTGCTCTGGGTGACCCTGCTCTGGCGGGGGGGGTTGGACTGGATGATCTCCAGAGGTCACTTCCAACCCTGACCATTCTGGGATTCTGTGAAAGAAAAACCCTTCCATGGTTTTGCATGTCCACTTTCCCCATCCAAGCCTTACCATGCCCAACGTGAGAGAAAAAGCAGCCTCCTGGACCGGCTGCATTTTCTGTGCCTTTCTACACAAAGCTAAAAGGAATCCTAAGGCATTATGCTAATCGACTTGGAAATATTAAACTGACCCCCACCGTGCACACACGTCTTTGTCTCATCTCCGCTGAGCGCAGGCAGCTTCCAGCTGGCATGGCTCACATCTGGGAGAAAGGCAAAACTGAGGCAGATACCCCCTCACTCCTTGGACCGCCGAGACCCCTCATTGAACAGGGCTAATTGAGAAGAAGTTGATGATTTCACGTAACGCAAAACGGAAGCGTCGGCGCCACAGGGAAAGCCCTCGATGGAGGAGTGCAGAGACGGGCTGGGAGCGGGAGGCAGCACAGAAAACACTGCTCACGTCTGCATTTCCACCAGCCAAACTGCTCCGTATCAGCCAGCCCCGCAGGCCGTGCTGGGGAAGCTGCCTTCTAGCTTATCTCCGGTTCCTAGATACGGGCAACACCACCCGCTTACCCGCCTCATCGGTGGGGAGCTGTGTCATGTTCAGCACAGAGGGGAAAAAACCATCTGAAGAGAGGAACAGGCTCAAAAGCAGAGCTGAGAGCTTGATGTAGTCTTCTAAGAATGAACCCCTAGCAGAGAAGCAGAGTAAACCAACACGGGGAGACTACGTCTCTCCAAATGCCACAGGCCACAGTCACTTCCCAAAAATTTCGTACTGCGAAACAGCAAAGGCCGTAAGAACACACCAGAAGGAGCACGGCTCTCCCTGCTGCGCTGGGGTCCTGCGGGCAGGCTGGGACCATACCCCCTTCCAAACTCCATGGGGGCTTGAAACCGGGCGTTCAAAATCTATGCCAATTACACCTTAATGCTCATTAACATAACCAAACCTTAGATTTTTTAATGTATTTCATCTACTGCTGGAGTCTAACCTTTGGTTCGTGTGCACTGCAGACACAGGATCTGCTCCAGCGAGTGTAAAATTTACAAAGAAAAGGTAAAGCAAGACCGGGGGAAAGAGACACAAGAACCTCATGAAACGGTCCTGTTGAAATATGCACACACTCGCCAGGCAGTGGCTGGTAGAAGGACCGGGTGCTTTTTTTCTTTTAACATTAAACAAACAAATTCCTTTCCCTCTGCCCTTCAGGTCACAGATTCAATTTAGCATTCTTATCCTCCTGCATCCACAGGGGAGAATAATTGACTCACAGAGTGAGTGAATGGACTGCATAAGCATATAATTTTGTTAATTTTTAGGTCATTATCTGCTAGTGAATATACGAGCCAGCTAGAGCTTGCAGTTGATATCAAATTCTGAAAGCAAACGCTTTTTAAAATAAGCTCTTAAATGATTAACTTACAAACACAAGTTTAAGCCACCAATTACAATAATGCAAAACTTTCAACTATTACACAGAGAAGTCATCAAGAAAAACCTGCTGTTCCTCAACAGCAGAGACTGAAAACCCAGTATTACTTAATAATACCTTATGTCATAGTTATATCCAGAGGTGCTTGCCTATGATCTACTTTTGGGGAAAAAAATGGGGGCAGAACAAAGCAGAAAGCAGCATTAGACTCTGCCTCTTTTTCTATGTCTGTCACGTCTCTCTCTGTTTTTGTGGGCATGAAAATTATCTGTGAGCAGATAAGCTGGGTGGCTTCCATATGAAGGTCCTTCATAGCCCGGATGCTCTGGTGGCAGCTCAGATCTTCTGCTGGGCAGGCTGGCCAGGAGCCAGCAGGCTGCCCTTGCAGCCATGAAGGCCAACCACACACTCAAGAGCAGCGCAGGCAGGAGGTCCCGGGAAGGGGACTGCTCCATTCAGCACTGGTGAGATGGCATCTAGGGGCCACTGGCACTCCAGGGAGTTACTGGCATCAGGGAGAGAGCCCAGGAGAACTAGACCGGGGTGGTCAGGAACTGAGCCCAGGAGAAGGACACTGGGATGGTCACGAGCAGAGATTAGGGGAACCGAGGCTTTTTCACCCTTGAGAAAATACAGCTACAGAAGGATCCAGTCACCATATTCTCTGTTGAAACAGAGTAAACTTCCATGACTCTTCTCAGAAGGACAATGTAAAGACTTTGCTACCTGTTCTCCTGCCCCATCTGGGACTTGGAGAAAATCCCCATCAACATCCACAAAGCTATGCATGACTTCTTTCATCCCTCCTTACCACTCCGCTTTGCCACAATGCCTACAGCGGGCTGCCAATGCCTCAGCCACCTCTCCCCACGCTGAGCTGTGGGTCTCCTTACCTTCTACCCCTCTTTACCCGCAACCGCCAACCTCGCCGTGTCTCGCAGAGGCACCTCACCCTCCTGTGCTTGTACAAGGCCTGGGACTGCCAGGGGCGGTCCGTGAACACCACTCTGGACACTGTGGCGATACAAGTTGGGTGAGCTCATGAATATCTGTGTACTGTGTTGTGCAACTGCGCTTGACTAAGGCTGCATGTACAGATATGTATAATGGCAGGATAAACAAGAGTAGAGAAATATGGACTATATGTCACCCGGACCCTTTCGTTAAACCTGCAGGAATGCCTTCTTAAAATTTAAGACACATTTTGACATAATAGTGGCTTCCAATCCTGTCCTGAGTCATCAGCTCAGTTCCCCTCACACCTTGATGGAGGAGAATAGCGGCCCATCCATCAGAGACCGACTGCTTCACTGACGCCAGTCACGCCTCTGCTTTGCTTCATACCTTCACTGTGGCATTCCACTTGCTTTCTCCCTGACAGAGAGGAGAAAGGGCTACGGACACCTTGCCACAACTTCTTTACTAATGGGCCTCCAAAATGAAGGGTGCCCCATGAAGAAACGCGGATTAGGGATGTAAAAGACAATCAACCGGCTGACTTCTCCCTGGCTCTGACGGGTTTTGTATCACTCCTGGAATGCATGACGTAAAAACACACAATGTTTTGAAGTAACGGGAGCATCAACTTTCGCACACATTATGGCGTGCTTAATTAAGCACTCTTAAGTATGAAAAGTTCTTCAATACCTCAACAGAGGAGCTCGGTGAAAATTTTAAGATCCTATTGATTCACATTGGGATAGCACTGACACCCAGTGGGATTTGGGATGCTGGGACAGCGCGATCCCAGCTCACAGCAAGGGTGACATCCCGCCTTCGGAAAGGCGGGCTGCTAACCTGGGCCACGTTGCGCACTACGGCAATTTGCACTGTGGCAAACCTCAGTCTCGAGTGCCCGAACGTGGGGTGCCAGATCGTGAGAGACCCCATCTCCGGGGCGCTGTGCTGCGGTCCGGGCAGCATGGATCCAGCTGTCCAAGTGCTCACCACCTTCCCGTGCACTTCCCATGCTCCAGGCAGTCTGACGCCAGCGACGTGCCAGCCAAGCGGAGAGCAGCAGCTTTCCTGGTTTGCATTTACTGCAACATTTCGCCAGACGCCTGCCAAGATGCTTTCCCACCTCACCCCTAGAAAAGTCTGTGCATTTTGAGGAAAGTCACTGGTCTCCCAGCGAGTCCCCCTGCCTGCCTCTCCCTCCCCGGCAGGCCAGAAGTAACAGGGCTTGGATGGGGGCTACTGGGCAGGGAGGTGGCAGAGATGGACAAGTGCCCGGAGGAAGGAAACTCCTGAGCTTGGACCACACTGCCAGTTGACGTCCTGCGCTGGAGGGGATGGGAGAGGCAGCAGCAGAAGCCGGGAGGAGGAGACGTGCTGGGAGAGAGGAAAGGAGAAATCCTTGCCCAACGTGGCCTCTCGAAGTCTTCCAAGCACACCTGAAACCCCCGTCCCTTCCCAGTCGCCCTCTCCCCGAGCCGTACTGCCCACAGCAAGCTGGAGCAGCTCTGCAAGGAGCCGCTGCACTGCTGCGTGGCGCAGGGCTTTTTAGCCAGACTGCAAGATGCAAACCATATTATTTTTGGATCAGTAAAACAATTATTAATACTTGAAAACAAGCTGTAATCTATTCACATGTAATTTCTAGTTTCGCTGTCAATGAGCTAATTTAAATTTTAAAAAACTTTGCAGCTCCCTAATTAAATTTGCTAAAAGCATTTCTCTTATCAGAAACATAACGACTGGCGTAATTCAGTTTTGTCAGTTGCCTAAGTGTAACAACCTCCCTTATGGTAAACCCAGGAGTTACGGCTCTACAGCAGCAACATTCAATGCATATCTCAGCGCTTAGCTCGAACCATCGCTGACCCAAACATGTTCTGCACACCTCCTAGTTACAACAGTTTGCACATCATTTTCGCGGAAGTTTTATGATGCCGCAGTAAAACTGACAACCATTAAATGAAGTCTGTGTTTTTATGCAAGCTCACCAGGTACTTCACTAAATGTTCAGCTTTAATAGCACTTTGTTATGAATAATGGTGTGAACAGACCTTGATCAAAAACTTCGTGTCTAAAGAGTCTGAGCTGGCTGGATGCTGCCCGGCTGCTGCCGAGCAGGGGTTGGGGTTGGACTTGATGGTCTTAAATGTCTTTTCCAACCTATGATTCTATGCGTTCAGCTTTGGAGTCCTCAGCACAAGAAGGACATGGGCACGTTGCAGCAGGTCCAGAGGAGGCCCCAGAGATGCTGGGAGGGCTGGAGCCCCTCTGCTGGGAGGACAGGCTGGGAGAGTTGGGGGGGTTCAGCCTGGAGAAGAGAAGGCTCCAGGGAGACCTCAGAGCCCCTTCCAGTATGTGAAGGGGGTCTACAAGAAACCTGGAGAGGGAATTCTTACAAGGCCATGAAGTGATAGGACGAGGGGGAATGGTTTTAAACTGGAAGAGGGGAGATTTAGATGAGATATTAGGAAGAAAATCTTAACTGTGAGGGTGCTGAGACAATGGCCCAGGTTGCCCCGAGGAGCTGTGGCTGCCCCATCCCTGGAGGTGTTCAAGGCCAGGTTGGACGGGGCTTGGAGCAACCTGGGCTGGGGGGAGGTGTCCCTGCCCAGGGCAGGAGGGTTGGAACTGGATGGTCTTCAAGGTCCCTTCCAACCCAAACCATTCTGTGATCCTATGTGTGGAACTTTGAGAAGATGTCACATTTGGTTCTGCGGGGTACGCAGGGCCTGGGAGGTGGCCAGCCCCTCGCTGCCTGGCAGTCACCACGGGCTGCGCCAGGGCGAGCAGCCGGCAGCCCAATCCCACAGCGCTGTGCTGGGCGCTTGCTGCTCCCCACCAGCCGTGCAGCCTGGGGGCCGACCCCACACCTCTGCCCACCCCAGTGCTTGGCGCAGCGGCCACCCCCAGTGCCAGTCCCCGTGGCCACTTGACTCCTCCACAAGGTCCAGCAGGACCCTGGGGCACGAGGTGCAGGGAGTCACGGTGTCCCCTTGTAACCTGCCGCCGGGACTGGGGGTGCGAGTGCCCCTCCAGAAAGGGGCTGGGGGGTAGGGGGTGGTGGTGGACTTCAGGCAGCTGCAGCTGGGAAGTGAAAAGTAAAGACCTGCAAATTACACATTAGAAATTCGCTAGCAAGAGGTGAATAAATATTTTATGAACCCGCCCTTCATTAAGTCCAACGTGTGTATCACAAATCAGTTTGCAAACAGCCCTCTGACTCTGACCGTACCCCCTGAAATGTTCTGAATACATATGCATGGGTCTACACAAAGAGAAACAGAATGTGCTTTTGCCGTTTGCTGGGTTTAACATTTCTACTCGCTGTTGCTCAGGTGCTAAATCAAACCTACGAGACAGGCAGAGAAGCCACCATCCCGGTTTATAACTCAGTGCTGCGGCAGGACACTGCCTGGCCACGCGAAGTGGCTGGAGGATGCTTCTGCAGCCATGTTAAGGGCAACAAATAACAGTACAAGCGGGTGAGCTGACACTGAAATTTTTACATAGAAATGCAGCTGCTTAAGCACTTTAAATAAAAAAAATAGCTGGGGTTAGAAGGTGCTCTTTAATACTGAACTTCAGACGATTTCACTCAAAAGGAGGCTATTAACTTCCACTTTAATTTGTAAGTGGCAACTTGTGTTCCCTGAGCATTGTTCCCTGATAGCACAAGAATTATGACTGAAATACAGGGGCACACCACACTTCTCAGCCCTGACAACAGACTCTGATTACTCCGGGGCAGTTTGGCGCTGCACGCTGATATACTGTACTCTCTCAGGAAGGCAAAACCTATGCATCAACACCGGCGCTAATAACTGTCCGGCCCTGACGTACCCAATCTCACCGCTACTCCCGCTACTCACAGCACAGGAGGGATGGGGAACCGTTCTGACCCATCCCCACCGTAACCCGCTGCGCTCTCTCCGGCTCTGCACTGGCATCCTCGGTCACGGAAAAATTCATCAGCAAGAGCAGCCTGTGTAGCAGGAGGTGGTGGATCCCGCTCGGCCGCCTCGCCGCTGCGCTCTAGGTCAGTTCTACACGGCAAAAGCCCCTCTGAAGTCGTTTTTTGAGGCTGTCCTGAGGAAAAGGCTTAAGGATGAAGATAACGTTTCTTGCATTTCACCAGGCTTCAGCTCTCCTGGCAGCACGTTACAAATGCACACGGCCATCCTCTGAACTGGACCTTTAGGTCTTTCAGTTCACCGTCTAGCTGCAGAGAGCTCCCTCCACCTGCCTGTGTCCAGCGGTGGCACAGGACAATTTCAGCCCCAGGGACTCTTGGGAAGGACGCCTGGAGCAGGTTCTCCCATGCTGCATTCCCTGGAGGTCCCTGAGAAGCCCTCTGCCCCGGGCCGGGCTGGGCTGTGGGCACCTCTCCCTGCTCTCTGGCCAGGAGAAGATATGCTCCTCCAGCTCCTGGCACAGGGCACACAGGTGGAGCCTTTCCAAACCTCTGCGTTCCCTGATGTGGTGCGCATGGAACGTTTGCTGGTCCTTGCCATGCCTCTCTGCGACACAGCCCCATCCTCCTTCCCCTCCCGCCCCCAGCTTGTGACAACAGGTCTACCTGCATTCTCTGTGCTGGTTTTCCCATTCCTCCCGTAAGTACATGCCCAGATCCTGGATCTGATCCATCCTCTGCTTTTGTCCCTGCTCCGTCCATCTGGTGGCATCTGCCCCAGCCCTTTCTTTGGCTCTAGTCCCACCATCCCCCTCCAAGACTGCTAAACTCTCTGTTCGCCGTCCCTGCATAAAGCTTCTCCCCCGAGTCCCTAACCCAGGCTGTTATCTTCAGCCGCACTCAGAGCCAGACAGCATCTAATTCCTGCTCACTTTTTTTCTCTTGAATAATCTCTCTAAGTTACAGCTCTTCACATCCACCCACACAGGCACGACTATCGGCAGGGTTCTCATCTTCATCGTTGCAACATCCCTTTTGGGACCTTGACAAATGCAAACTCAACCTATTAAAAAACTGCAGCAAAGCCCATTTTTCCAGGCTCTCCCATCCATCGCATCTCCCTGGCAGAGCTCTCTTCTCTGTTACGAGCGTCAGTGGAGTAGTGCTGAACTTTCAAGACTTCACAAATTCTCCGCACCCTTCCCACCCCCAGCTGGAAAAGCAACTTCTGCTGATATGTGTATATGTATTTTAAAAAAATCAAAATTAATACTAATGTTAGTATGTGCAGGGTGACAACCCAAGATGCAACAGGGGACGAAAAGCCGGCTGAGAAGCTCCAGGACCTTGCAGGTGTAGTTACTTGCGCTGCCGCGGGGACACAGCCCGATTTCTCTCCCCACGGGGATGTGGCACTGCAGTCAGGGCTGAGCCCCGCGGCCGCGGTGCGTTGCCTCTCACTCACCATCTCACACAGACGTGGGATGTGTGTGTCCCCCAGTACCTTATAATGATTAACCGTGTCAAAACTGAAGCTGTGTTAAAATTTGCCTGCAGTGAACTTCCCCCGAGGTCCGCGGAGCTGCACTGTCCGTGAGGAGCCCCCTTTGGCTTGCCAGAGCCAGACCTGGACGGTGAGCTGTGAGGCTGGGGACAGGTTCCTCGGAGCCAGACGGAGTTTAGTTTGGGCTTCCCTCGGGTATTTTACAGAGCAGTGCTGCAGACAGGAAACACGTGGGTTTTGTTCTCTTCATAAGATGCCCTGGAGCGTGTCTCAGCTCCTGATTAAAATCAAATGACAGCTTGGATTCTTTTTCAAAACTTTTCTGTAGATCTTGATCTTTAGATGTTTAACAGAGCACATCACAAATTATTAATAAGCGAATTATATTTCCCCATGCCCTTTTATTAGACTGCTCATCAGAGCCAAGCCTTCAAAGTCCAGAAAGTGTAATGATTGAAAGGGACGGGTTATTTACACTGCTATATAGATGTTGTCATTAATGACGGTTTAAAGGCAGTGAGTGTATATACAGATAATTTCTCAGACATACTGGAAGTAGCCCAGACAATGGCAACGGCATCTCTAATTATGGCATGAGATCACAGAATCATAGAATTGCTGAGGTTGGAAGGGACCTTTAAGATCATCGAGTCCAACCATACCCTAACCTGACAAAACCACTTCTAAACCATATCCCCAAGTACCACGTCTGCCCTTTTTTTAAACACCTCCAGGGATGGCGAATCCACCACCTCCCTGGGCAGCCTATTCCAATGTTGGATAACCCTTTCAGGGGAAAAATTTTTCCTAATGTCCAACCTAAACCTCGCCTGGCTTAACTTGAACCCATTTCCTCTCATCCTATCACTTGTCACCAGGGAGAAGAGGTCAGTCCCCGTCTCTCTACCCCCTCCTTTCAGGTACTTGTAGAGAGTGAGAAGGTCTCCCCTCAGCCTCCTCTTCTCCGGGCTGAACAGCCCCAGTGCCCTCAGTCGTTCCTCATGATGTTCCTCCTAAATGACCAATTAAACTTCTAAACAGAAAGTAGAAACAAAAAGCTCACTTTCTGGCGAGCTTGCAGGCCATGCACCAACAGATGAAAGGAAAGGCTCAGCAGACAACACCCTCACACTCCGTGGTGCTTTGGCCCAGGCAAGCTCCCTGCCCTGGAAGGAGCAAAGACGGGCGAGTGCTGCCCTCCGCTCCCCGACGGTCCCTCCCCCTCGTAAGCAAGGCTGGAAAGATTGAGGTGTCAGGAAACCCACCTCTTTCTTTGCAATTTTCTTTCGGTACCACCTCACCCAACTCAAATTCCCAGGAGAACACATTATCCTGTCCTCTACCTTGCAAAACACCAAATTAAAGAAATCTTGTCAGTGTCATTAAGAAATTCAACAACCTCGCCATTATAAAAGACCATGTTAATTATTCCCGGTTTTCACCTTTTTTATAGCAAGTCTCTTCATGAAAATGACAACCAAGAGGTTCCCGTAATGAAATCAGAGCGCACACCGTAACACACCACCACCTTCCCTACCCGGGACCATCAGCTTCTTTTATCTCATTACTTCTGAGTAGGAGATGCGCATGCTAATAGCTTTGTAGAGCAATTTATGAAGAATAATAGACCGCTTAACTGCAACAGTGCAGTTGAAATGTAAGCTTTGAACCTTCACAACGATTATACTGTAGAAGGAGAGAAAATTAAAGGTTCGTTATTACAGAGAAAATGATGATAAGACAAACAGATCATGTAGTTATTGATGGTCCTATCATTGATAAACAGGCTGTTAAAATGAGCACTGAGAAGGTTTGCATCAAAGTGAGCACGGTCATGGGTAACCTACTGGCAGAGATCAATAATATCCACAGCGGATAAGCAGAGATAGGCTGTATTTCCTCGTCGTTAATCACTTCTCCATTGGAAAATGCCATGTTTATCCATGTAAATGGCATTTCAATAAGGCAAACATTAATTCCACACACTTGTTTTTCCCTAAAGTCTTACAGAAAAACTATGTGCAGAAACAGCAGTGTTCATAGATCTCTCTGAATACAAAGTGTGTCTGTTGGGGTTTTCACAGCCACACATAATTAACAAATCTAGATTTGTCAGGGCTTTTCCCATCCATAGCAAACTACCTTGAAATATAAAGTGCTACTTTCCATTGATGGCAATCGGTTCCACTACGAACTGGGCAGGTTTGTTTCATCTCAGCTTTCTTCTTTTTGACTTGCTGGTAGAATTTTTAGTTTCAAATCTAGTTACTATCTCAATGTATAAAATGCTCTGGGGGATGGGGTTTGCAGTGAAATAATTACGGCCCCTCGGTAAAACCGCGAGTGCCAGTACCGCAGTCCCTGGTCACACACGGAGGCATTTCCCAGGGGAGCACTCGGCTTTCTCCAACCCCAAAGGCTGTCCTTCACAGGACCACCCACCACATCGGGGTTTCCTTCTCCCACCCGCTCCTTGATGCGAGTTTCCAATCACACTTCACCAGGTTTGCAGTCTCTCTTCCCTGACTTTGGGCATCCTGTTCGCATATCCATTACTTTTAATTTTTCAAAATTCATTTCCGAAATGAAATATTTGACTCTCCAAATGCCAAACTCAATTCTTTATTACATATATTTTTAAAAGCAGCTTTTTCTGATGAAAAACATCCCCCTGCATGGTGTTTGATCAACTGCATGTGCTAATCGTCTACATCCCAGCATGTCCACCCAGGCCACTATTTGTTATTTTTACTTCCTCAATTTCTGGATATAATAATGGAATACGATGTCCCATTTTAGAGGTAGCAGCACCATTTTACTCCCGGGTTTTCACTAAATCCTGCCCCTTGTTTGACACGCTCACCAGCCTTTCCTTCAAAAGAGGTTTCTCTGCTTGTTTTCTGTTCCTCCAGCCATGTCCAGACTTTTGCCCTTCTGTTCACAACACAAAGGGCTGCCAGGCACCGAGGGGGTGATCCAGGACTTCTCTCCATCATCTCCTGTGACCAAAACAGGGACAAAACCATTTACCTTTTCACAGCGTTATGCTAAGTTTGTGTTTTTCCTATGTTCCCTTTCATAGGCTAAAGGGTCAGTCTGGAGCTGCACTCTCCTCCTGGCGTGCATACATCCATCCCATCCATCACCGGATGTCCTAACCTTGCTCCTTGGTTTCCCACACCGAGCGTTTATGCTATTTTTGCTCAGGATGAACTTCACGCGGCAGGGAGTGGGGCAGAGGAAGGTGGCTGTGTCAGGGAGGGAGGCTCTGCTCTCCCTGGCAGTGCAGGAGGGACGCCCACGGCCCCGCGCGATGGCGACAGGGCGCTCGCAGTTCACGAGCACGCTTGCGGGGACACAGCCCAGTTCCAGTCGACCAGCTCCGAACAATTTGAGGTGCTCAAGCGCCAGAGATCATCCACCCCCAGCATGCCGCTGTGCTGCAGCAGCTCTCTCATCCCCTGTCCTGGTTGCGGCCACCCTCCTGACCTCTGAGGAAAGTGCCCCTCGTTAACATTGGGGTTACAGCACAGGATTTGGATGTTTACTCTGGACTAGCCACAAGATTTCACCAGCAGAAGCTCACAAAGCAGCAAATCTGTCCACAAACCCCCAAAGTTATCACGGTTGGGCACTAAATCCACTGTCCGGGTGTCCCGAAAGCCATAGGCAGCAACGCTATGAAAGCAGCAGGGCTTGCACGGTGCCTCTTCCTCCGCTCCAACAAAAGATGCCAGAACCATAGAATCATAGAATTGCTGAGGTTGGAAGGGACCTTTGAGATCATCGAGTCCAACCATTAACCCAACCTGGCAAAACCGCTTCTCAACCATATCCCCAAGTACCACGTCTGCCCTTTTGTTAAACACCTCCAGGGATGGCGACTCCACCACCTCCCTGGGCAGCCTATTCCAATGCTGGATAACCCTTTCAGTGAAAAAATTTTTCCTACTATCCAACCCAAACGTCCCCTGGCTTAACTTGAACCCCAAAAGAGTCAGCAGACGCCTTTCAGCTGCCACCAGAGGATCCCTGGCAGAGTCCCTCTTGGTTATCGTTGGCTGATGGCTGAAATGAATTAAAGTCAGGCGGACGAGGCAGTCCTGGTGGCAGGGACAGGGGACGATGTCTGCACCATCTCCCGGTGCCCAGGGACTGGGCAGCGGCGCGTTGGCTCCTCCTGCGCACGGGCGGATCTCCGGGCAGGAATCGGGCTGGTTCAGCTCTGCTGGTGGAAAGTTCACTCTGGCTTGTTCAAGGGAGAACCATGGTGATGGCCTCAATCCTTTCAAATGCCACCTTTTTTTTTTTTTTTTCATTTCAGCGCAACGGCCATCTTGACATTTAAAATCCCTGTTCAGTCACGTCTTAGATTGAAATTGGAGGTCATTCAGGGCTTACTCGAAATACCTGCAGGACTTCACACCTGTTATCTCTGCAAACTCTATAAATGGTATAAAACAAAGGAGGAGCATTTCTGAGAAATTCTGATGCCACTAATCCAATTAATATTTAACCCCATTATATTAAAATTATGAGATATACATACAGATTGCAAGGTTAATTGTATTTTACAAGTGGGCCTCCTCTGCAAGCAGCGTAGTACGTACACTGCTGGAAATGTGCGTGACTGATTATGATCAAAACCAGTATTTTTCTCTCATTCAAATTCAAATTATTAAATGTTTTGTAAATTCATTTACGCAGAAAGCACCTGACACCTGTTTTGCATACTACAAAGGTTGCATTTTATAATAAGATTGTAAATTTTATTATAAGTCTGGAGAACTGTAAGTCTACAAGCAAGAAGAAGCAGCCTCATGTTTACAGCAGGGGTAGAAGTGGTTACATATCCCCGAAAAAACCTAGATCAGCTTCCCCTCGAGTATCCACAGGGATGAGACCAGCTGAGGGTTGAGTCCAACATCGTATTTGTCAGCTGCTCCATCAGCTCGACGCCACTTATCCACTGGACGGTGGCAACCACTGGCTAGACGAGCTAGCTATGAAAAGTTGGTGTAGTAAGTCAAAGAGATACCAACTTGCTCAATCAAAACAATGGTAAAATTTGGGAAATCTTATTTTCTTCCCCATTCCCAGTTTTGCATTACCGTGAATGACAGCAGATCGGCATCAGGGTCAATGAGAGGAATGAAGCAAAGCAGTCACGGAAAGTGGAACAGAGAGTTCAAGCCATCCCCATAAACTACACTGAAATACAAATATACAAACCCAAAACCACGGAGAACAGAAGCACTGCACCATAAAACTTCAGAAGAGCTGTTGGATCAAGCTGATTGCTGCCTGGAGAGATGGAAGTGAAACTTAGAATCATAGAATCATAGAATTGCTGAGGTTGGAAGGGACCTTTAAGACCATCGAGTCCAACCATACCCTAACCTGACAAAAGCATTTCTAAACCATATCCCCAAGTACCACGTCTGCCCTTTTTTTAAACACCTCCAGGGATGGCGAATCCACTCAATTTGCAAAGGATAAAACAGAGAGTCTGTGATCCACAACCCCCTTTACATTTTGCAGAGTCAGTCTCCTCTGTACTTTTTACCACTACTTTGTTTATCATTATAACAACCTTAAAGAACCCGTATGAGCAATTCATTGCCTTAAGTACAAGAAAGCAAGCATTTACTAAAGGACATCCCTGACACATCCACAATGCCATCAATAATCCTGCAAAGCAAAGAGGACAAGATCCCTGTCCTGAACGGGCCACAGGTGACAACAGAAACTGCGCAGGGCCAAAAACCTGAAGTTCAGGTCCCTGGACTGCAGCTGCCAAACACTCTTTCTAACAGCAGGTGTAAAAGCTTCGCACAGAAACAGGGGTTTAGAGGGGTCTGGTTAGATGAAAAAATAATTGATGCTGACAGAGCAGGCAGGGCAACGCAGAAGCTGCAGTGTAAAAGGCGCTGCTTTTCATGCTTCCGGACAGGTATAACAACTGAAAAATATACAGGCTGGCTGTGTGAAAGAGGCAGTGATCCAGCACCGCCAAATAACGAGGAACGTAACGTTATGATGACAGATAGGCACTGAGAGCTACCAGAAAAGTCACATAGGTCCAAAAAATATGGAGCGCTGCTCCAGAACTAAAACTGGACTCAAATCCTCTAATCTGCCACGGCTTGGGAGAAGGGGAGAGGGAGGAAAATCTTTCTTCTGGCTTGTAACATCAACAAGTTGTAACTTCGTGTCAGATCATCTGCTGCACGCATCAGGGTAACGGGTAATGGAGCTGCAGCCCTGTCCGTTCACCACCCGCCCCGGCCATCCAGGTGAGCGCAGGTCCGAGTCCTCCGTCAGCCTTGCAGAGTCCTCCGGAGCCCGTGACAGGGAGCTTTGCTCACCGTCTCACCTTGCAAGAGCACATACGTCCACATCACAACTGCATCTTTCCACTGCAAACTCTCCAGAGGTAGGTGCATCTAATTACGTGTTGGGAAGGTGCCGAGCATACTTTGGGCACTGTAACAACACCCACAAATTAATGCTTCTAAGGTGTGAAAACTGTCACCGTGCAGGCACTGGAGAAGTACGAAGACAAATTATTACAGTCATTATGGTTCTCCGCACACAGCCGCACGGTGCAGCTATGCAGGGAGAAAAGACAAGAGGGGGGAAAAAAAAACCAAAATGGAATTAAAACTTTGAAATAGTTAATTTCTAATTTCTTCTGAACAATCACAGAGCTGTTCCCACAAAGCAATGCCACATGCTACTCCTGCCAAGTGAGATGCAATATTCTGCCAGTGCTGCCGAAGGTTTGATCTGCTGCTGTACCCTGTTTGTGAGCTGGGGCTGGGAGCGGAGCATCCGCGGGGGCCCACGAGGCTTTTCCCTCCTAACCTCACAGCAACTCCGACAGCCCGGCTGTGAGTTACCACCGCTGCCGGAGTCCGGCTAGCAAGGGCTGTAGATGGCGGCAGGAGACAGCTGGTGATTCCATCAGCATCACAGAATGGTTTGGGCTGGAAGGGACCTTAAAGACGATCCAGTCCCAACCCCCCTGCCCTGGGCAGGGACACCTCCCCCCAGCCCAGGGTGCTCCAAGCCCCGTCCAACCTGGCCTTGATAAACTCTCAAGTATGACCACAGCCAAGAGAAACTGCTTTTCAAGGACACCTGCCTTGTCAGGCCCAGGAAACCAGCTATAGAAAACCACGAAGCAGAAGAAAACCCATGCAGAAGTCAGGGTTTGGTGCACTCCCTGGGGGCTGGGAGGGACTTTAGGTTGCAAGTGGTCCCACGCGTGGCCGGAGGAGCAGCGGGGCAGACGCAGCACCTCCCTCCCTGCGCAAGGCGAATACAGCCCTGTGCTTTGCTGGCTTGATAAATGCAAACAAGAGTTGGCCATTGGTTGCCTTCAGAAAACACACACCAGAATTTTCCAGTTGGATGGAAAAGCAGAAAATCAAGGTCTGAATCTGGCAAACAATTTGCCCTTTAACTTCTTCTGTACGAGAACTGGAGATTTTGGGCTGTCCGTGGCAGCTGAGAAATGAATTGCAATGGGCAAGAGAGACCCCCGGTTGCCCACTGCCCCCGCCAGCCCACCGGCAGGGCTCTGGTGAACAGGTTGCGCAAAGGGAAATACGTCATTTCGTGTTTTCTTGGCCCGTGAGTGGGATGTAGGCAGCAGAAGAGAGACATTCACTGCTTCATTGTTCTCAGTTCTTCAAATCCTCGCGAGATGCCTCTGTTTCTTAAAGTCTCAGAGAAGAAGAGCTCTTTTTACTGTCTTAATTTAACCCCGCATTTAACACCAAGCATTTGGGCTGAGCACTGTAACGCTTATCTGCCTGGAGCCGATTTCCCGGCTCAGGACCAGCAGAGCTGTGGCCGTTCCCCGCGCCGAGGCAGGAGCGGCGCCGGTCCCTGGCGAGGTGGCGGGCACGCAGCACGCCCCGGGACTGCGGCACGCTCCAGGATGGAAGACAGGCGTGACGGGACGCACGAGCGCTTCTCAGAGGCTGCAAATCCTCCTACGCTTGTCTGCGTTATGTATCCAATATTAATAATGTTTTCCCTGTATTTTTCCATGCCTTCCTTCTTTCTAAAACTACTTGTTTTCCCGTCCTGTCCACACCAGAGAGCAAGACTGCTTTCAAGGCACGAGCGTGGCAATGGTACACTTAAAAGGCAGAGGCAATTCCAGCGGGGGAGCGTGGGAAGAAGGTTGCTGCCCACATCAGACATCGTGTCAGCCAACTATCACATTTCCTGCGCGGTCTGGGATTGAAACTGCCGTTTCTGTCTCACTCGGCATCGTTTCAAGGTCGCTATACAGCCCACGCTTATGTAATACTACCATTTACATACTCAAGGGGCAGAAAGCAGCAGATAATTAAAATCAAACTTTTAGCAGTTGACAACTGATCCTTTGGCTACAAATTACATTTGTAACATCTGATTGTCAACAATGTATGTTTATGCCAATTTCTGTACACAAACCCAACCTACCACTCAAAGGGTCCGTGCTCTTGGCCGTGCAGCAGGAGAAGGCAGACTAACGAACGGCACTCGTGCTCAGACCTGCCTGGGGGATGCTACTAAATTATGTGAGCGGTGCAAGGTAGAGGCAAGTGCCTTCCCGTCCCCATCTCATGACACGCTGTTGGTGCGCTCGAAAGGACTCACTCAGGTGCCTTTCCCAGCGCTGAACCTGCTGCAGCGGAGAGGGAATGACGAAGGCACGCTCCAGTCTGCACCCACCACCTCTAACAGCCCTTCTGGCTTTTTTTTTGTTCTTTCTTTTTTTTTTTTTGTCTAATTTAAAGGAAAACCATTAACAAAATTAAGCTACTTGAATTACTCAGGATTATGTGCCAATAGCTGTCAGAAAGCAAACACTGTATGACCTGTAGCCTAGAGGAGGATGTAGCATTAGGACAGTAATGGTTGCAAGATGCAAATTGTGCCATGAAGTGAGCTGCATTTCCATCTGCCTTTACCTCTGCAATTTCCTCAAACAACTCCATCTGCCAATTAAATGCAGAGAGTCATGCTGGGACCGTTTTGACCCAAAGCTCTTAGAGGTTGTAAAAAGGTTGGTTTGTTTGTTTCCAAAACTGTCACTGAGCTTCTCTTTTCCTTTTTTTTTTCCCCTCCAGGATGGGAAAGGCTTCTTTTTTTCCCCTCCATGTCTCAGGGGCAAAGCTGCAATGCGGCTCCCCCAAGTTTCACAACTAGGCAGGCAGGCTGGACTCCTGGTTGGTATTGCTGAGATAATCTGGCTTTTTTCTAGATTCCTGGTTCCAAGCACATTCGGACCCTGTAAAGTGCCGGAGTTACTAGTTGCCATCAACCAGCACGCTTCAAGGTCTAGAGCTGACACCCGCACTGAGAGCGGCCTCCCGTGCACCACCTCGCCCAAGCGATGCCAATAGAACCACCCAACAAAATGTGCACCATCCTACCGTGCTTCACACCCGACACGGTGGTGATGAGGTGGAGACGGGGCTCGCAGCAGCTGCCCTGCGGGTGATGGAGTCAGACTGCTCTTCATGCAACGTGGGCTTTTTCCGGGCACTGAGCTCTGGCTGCTCTTAGAATCATAGAATCGTCTAGGTTGGAAGGGACCTTTAAGATCGAGTCCAACCACCAGCCCAACACTGCCAAACCCACCACTAACCCATGTCCCTCAGCACCACGTCTACACATCTTTTAAATACCTCCAGGGATGGCCACTCCACCGCCTCTCTGGGCAGCCTGTTCCAGTGCTTGACAACACTTTCGGTGAAGAGATTTTTCCTAATATCCTATCTAAACCTCCCCTGGGGTAACTTCAGGCTGTTTCCTCTTGTCCTATCGCCTGTTACTTAGGAGAAGAGACCGACCTCCCGCTCGCTACGACCTCCTTTCAGGGAGTTGTAGAGACCGATGGTGGTTCCACCACAGCTGAGCAAAAATGCTGTGAGCTGCTGCAATGCAATTAATGCCCTGTGACACTGCCACTGGAAACCATCACATCTGCTCCCCTCCAAATTAACAGTGTTTCAGGTGTTAAGAGTGTACAAGATAAGATCTGGACCTTTCAGAGCAGGTATTTTGGTGATGGTGTTTACCATGTTTGGCTTTCCCAGGGTGTACGCTTTGTAGAAGCAGCATTGCAGGGTTTCCCCCGGCAGACATGAGGGGAACAAACAAATTTGCAAACTGTAAATTGCTTAGAGAAGTGCCTATACATTTAGGTGGCCTGATTGTCCCTGATATGTAACCCAAGTTGGAGGAAGCTTTTGCTGTCACACGATGGAATCACACATCATTAAAACTGTGTGATATTTCACGGCTGGTCTTTGAAGTATCATACTGAGAATCCCCAATTACCCCAGTCCTCCCCAGTTAGCACACACTGCAGCCGAACTGCTCATCCAGCTGGCTTGCTGCGACCCAGCTCCGTCTCTGAGGAGACGGGTGGTCACTGGAATGACCCAGCAAAGAAACGAAGCTGACAGTATGACCTGCCTTCAGCATACACTACTAAATTAAAAGATACCTTTTTCCTGGTGGCGGTGTCATGATCTGTTAGTTGGGTTCGCCAAAGCTGTTGAACATGACCCTACCCAAACAGCCTTCACTTATGTACACACATTGATGCTAAAAGGAACAAGATAACCCGGAATTACTTGATTCCTGTGACACCCAGATGAGGCTGGTGATGCACTTGGCCAGACCAGTCCATAGTTTCGTACTGGCGGGACCATCTCCTCAAACAAGTACCAGTTTTGTGACTCTGAGCAATTCAAAACTACGGACTGATAAGAGAGAAAAAAAGCTTTACAGCTGTACTTGCAGTGTCCTTCCCTACGTGCAAAGGGCTTTTCATTAGTTATTAGATTAATTTCCTCATTCCACTGTAACTACAATGTATGGAGATTAATTTATTACAGGTTTTGTATTAGTCAAAGAGTCTCAAAAAACACTGATGAAAAAGAAGACTTTGAGGCCAATTCCTAATGAGAGCTTGTGTCATCTCTAAACTTCTATTGAACTTCCAGATCCGCTTTGAAGAAGCAAAGTATTTTAAAAAGTTTCCTAAGGTGACATAAAACTTTCAGTTTTATACATTTTACAATAAACTGTATTTTTCTGCTGAACCCATGTGGAGATCTGAAACTACCAAGCAACAAGTCTGCCTATTAAAGGCCCTGTCTTTTGTTGGATATTTCACTCACATTAACTAGGAAATTGCTCAGCCCCATTGTCGATAAGATAAATGTGTTCTCCCTGGAAAATCTTAGCAGATTTTAATAGCAGATTTTAATAGCAGATTCCGCCTCGTAGTTTCTTGTTTCTTTCTAGATATATCGTAATTGTATCTGCTTTGAAGTTCTTTATCTTGCTTTATCCTTTCTTCTTTAAGGAGCAATTTCTTGTTATTCCTTGTGCTGGAACTAGCCTTTATGTAGAAGAAGTTTGAAAGTACAAAGAATAAAAGTGTCCAGCCTTGCAGAACCGTGAGCATCTGCCTAATAGAAATGTCTGCAGTTTTTCAAAAACAGTGAAACCGTGTTACTGCCTTTCAAGTCTCCCCGAATCGTCAATGCATTGTGAAACGTAGTCTTAGAATGACGTCTTGGTTTTGCATTCAGTCTCTCTGGGCCCAACCCCAGGGAGGACTGAGTACTCTTGATGAGAAGCATCTGTAGCTGTAAATACCATCTGTATCGCTACTGAAGATACTTTGGAGCAGCTGCTGGAAAGTGAAAACCAGACCCAAATCTATCCAAAAGGGAAATCTGAGAAGTCCACACTTTCCACAGCAGAAATACAGTTTTCACAAAAGCCACTGCACCACCATTTTGTAGTGAGAAGATACCACAGAGCCTGGGTATCCGTACAGCCTGCCAGAGCACCAACCAGAGGAGATGGCTGCTTTCCCAAGCTAGTTGTCCTCCCGTGGGCCAACCTGGGTCCACCATTAATCCGCACGGAACAAGCCAGGCCACAAGGCATCAGGGGAAGAGAGCTCAGCTATGCAGAGAAAAGGGGCATTGAGCCCTTTATATTCCCAAAATCTTCTCCAGGCACACAAACTAAAGCCATAGTCTGGGTTAAGACAAGTAAGAAGTGCATTAAGATGGGCACCTCCAGACCTGGACTCTTCTCAGGCAGCTGTGGGAAGCTAGCCAAGGAGGCTGAGTGGGAAACACAGCATTCTCAGCATCCCACTGTAACCCAGGGGAAGATGCAGATACCCGCCAGCAACGCTGACCCACCAGCTATCATAGCATCCTCCAAGGTGGCCTATTGCTCCCCATCGGCAGAAGAGGGATCTACCCAGGTCTTGGGGTCTTCCCTCAGCATCTTCCATTTTCAAAATCCCTTCCAAATCCATGATTTTACTTTTTCTTCCCTCAGCAGTAACACACAGACCTTGCTTGGGATGCTTGACCTTGCTGAATGCTCTTCTGGCGTGCAGTGAGAGCCTCTGTGCGCGAGCACAAGCTCAGGCGATGCAAGGTCCTGCACAGCAGAATGGACACAGCAGCTGGAGGTTTACACCCGGCTATTTTCACTAGAAACACTGCAAAGTCACTCCTTACTTGGGGAAAAGGACAGCCTTTGCTGGGTTAAGACAGGAAGGGAGAAAGCAGGGACCTAACTTGGATTATAAAAGATCCATTCTCAGATTTATCTTCCAGTTTGTCCCGGTGATGTTTCCCTGCGGAAGCGGTCTGCAGCCAGCAGTGCACTCAGCTGCAGCGCTGACCGCATCCCACGGGACAGCATGCAGGGTTTCAGCAAAGGCTGCTTTTAGCACTTCCAGCAGCGCAAATCCCATTTGAAGAGGGAAACGGCAGGCGGGCTATAGAATTGCTGTGCCAGTATTAGCCACTAATGTAAGGATTAAGAGAACATAACTTTTTCTCCCATAAAATATTTAGGATAGAACACATACATATTTATTACTTTTAATCAAACAGAATGAGAAAGTTCTTGCTTCAGCTTTTGGAAACCAAAACAAGTCTGGCCTGACAACTGCTACCTGCTTTCTTTCCAGAAAGAAAATAAAAAGGTTGGTGAAGAATAAACGTTCCACAGGACGTAGTTTGGGAACCACTGCCAGATACAGGCTCGCTATGCCAACGGGAATTAAAGTCAGCAAACCCAGGCAGGACCCGACACGGTCCTGGGCAACCTGCTCCAGCTGACCCTGCTCAGGCAGGGGGATGGACTAGACCATTTCAAGAGGTCCTGTCCAACCTCAGTGATTCTGCCATAAAAGGTAATGAGGGACTGAGATTAGAAAACAGCCGTGTGCTTTGCGAGCTAATAGAAGTGTGCCCTTTTGTTGGTAGACATTGCATACGTGTGTGCCTATCAGCACATATACTGAGTGGACTCTGGTTTATATCTACATAGGATCATAAGAGGGAGTCAACCATCCTTGTCCCTCTACTGATGCTATCTGGATGCCAGGTTCAGACAAGCTGTTTGGGCACCAAACTCCTTTTGTACCCCTCTAACCAGCTATGGCGGATCGGACACACGTACGGTGGTGTATCACAGCGGTCAACGGCCATGTCCCATGGGGCGTCTGCACAGGGCAATGCCCCGGAGGGAGTCCCCATGCTTTGGCCACCAGGTAGAGTTTGTTTTTCTTTCATCTTTTGTTTGCAATTTCTTTTTGGACCGTACTCTCCCCCACGTTCTCCTTTTAAACCATGCCATACTTTTTAGTTGGTACTGCAGCGCGAAAAAGCTGACGGCAATTGCTGCAATAGCTCCGCGCAAGGAGCAGAGTTCGTGCAGCCCACTGACATTGCTGAAGGGCAAACAGAAGCGTTCCCACATGTGAATAAGATTATGCAATTTTACTCCCTGCGAGTAAACAAAATTACTTATTCTTGAAAATCAAAAGGTAATCACATTCTTTTCAAATTGCGTGAAAGGATGGAAACTGGATCCCTGTTCCTAAGACATTAATCAAATCCAGACTCAATTTAATGATGTTAACAGTCGTCCTTAGCTTTCAGAATCATTCAAAGGGCTTCTACTGAAGTTATTTGATCTCAGGCTTTTTGTTCACTTTTCAGCAGTATTTTAGAGAGTCTATAATGTCTGAGAAGCTTCATGTTCTGAATAGGGAAGGAAATGCAGGACTAATATTACTATTTATTACTTTTTTTCTGCTCAGTCAAACTTAAATTGCATGCACAAAACTTCAGGATGATACGAGGCACATAAACGCCCATATTTAGTATTTTGATTAGTCACAGAAGAAAGCAAATCATGAGCTTGTCTATATAAGTTGCCAAGCTGCTGACAAAGTCTTTCAGAAATAACGCTGAAAAATAATGAAGTCTGGTTTATGAATGAAGTTTGTGTCAAGGTAAGACAGCATTCCCTTCAGCATTATAAACAGTGCTTTGATGAAAGTTTCATAACTGGTTTAATTTTTCTCTTTTATCTTCTCCCGCACTCTCTTCTCTACAGCCTATCTTTCTTCAGAGCAGCATCCGCAGAGGAATGGATGGTTCAGGAGATGGGAGATCCTTCCTGAAGATTGCAGGCAAAGGTTTCTCACTGACTTGTTGGAGGAGAGACAGTTCAGTTATATGGGTCTCAGATATGACCAGAGAGACAACCAGCCTTGGCCCTGGCACATGGACACCCCCGGGGACAAAAGGTAGCTAAGGTAGCACAGCGTCTTCATTTGGACAGAAATGGCTTAACAGAAGCTATCAGTCTGTGCAAGACTCCCACCGTCCTCTGGTGGAACCGCTCTGCTCTGTAGCAATGGTTGAGCATCGACTGAGACGTAACCTAGAGGAGGAAAAACACCCTCTGAAATGGAAATTATGACACTGAACTTCAGAGACAGGACACTGGGATTCTAGCCTTTCTTGGTTTATGTTTATTTATAAACGGAGGTGTACTACCACCAGAAATTAAGAGCTTGCCTAGCTCTAGGAATCCTCTAGCCCTGTGACTCAAGAAGCTGCTTGGCAAATGACAGTTCACAACCATTCGTTGCTGTCACCCACTGGTGGTCTTCATCTCCGTATACACCTTTCCTCTAGGGACTCAACTTCAAGATTGCCCCTCTGATCTATGCCACAGCCCCACCTTCAGCATCTCTTTTTTTCTTCCTGTGTTCTGAAAAATTTGACCTGTTTGCTCTCTGTCTTCCTCCATGCAGTTCACGAGCAGCGTGAGAACTTCAGAGCCATAATTGTTGGTTTTTCCATCCCATTGGGTAAATGGTGCCTTGTCCTGTTAACGCAGCACAGAAGAGACAGAGGCACCATACCAGCCCCTGAAGCACCTGGGGACAGCACGCACGACCTCTGGGGAAGCCCAGCTCACCTGGGGAGACCCCAGCTGGGGCTGTGCTGCCTTCTCCCGCCCGGCAGAACTGTACGCAAGGCTGGGTTCAGGGCAGAGCGCCTGCCAGGCCAGGGCGGTCCCACCAGCTCAGGCAGGTACCAGTGTACGCCAAGGATGGATAAATGGGGAAGAGGAAATGCGCTTCGGCTCACTTCACCCAGCCGCTGGCCCCATGTCATCGCATGCCCTTTACAACAAAAAGTGCACGAGCCACCTTCTCCCTCCACCCATCCCACCCATCCCAGGACACGGGGATGCCAGCCCTGCCTCAGCCCCACCACGTCCACCTCCAAACACGTGCGCCGCAGGAAAGCTAAGCTGCGGGGATCTCTGCCTCGCTCACATTAATTCCACTTCGAGCAAGCCAGCAGTTGTTGATATCAGAATTACATGCAGATATCACAGACTTTTATTCAGAGTATTACAAGAATTGCTATAATCTCTCAATTCTTCCTTCGCTCCTTATCGTGTTGGTTCAGCTCTTGCCTGCTTCACACAGTTGCTGTCTTTGTATTGCCCTTTGTTCAAATTTGCATTCAGACAACAATTAGAGGAGTACGCATCACACATTCGCATCCTATCACACGAGCATTTATTTCTCTGGAAGGCTGGCAGCAACCTGAAACAGCAATTAATGGGAAACCACTGGAAGGATCACTGCATTCCTGGAGCAACACCGGGGCTTTTGCCTTTGGTTGTGTCTCCGTCCACACTGGATACACTGTTGGGTGTTCAGCAAACAAGTCAACAACTTTTGGGGAGAGCAACCAGATAGATGCCACAAAGAAGAGTCCCTGATTCACGTGCTGAGTCTGTTCATTGATCACCCATGGTAAATCCTGGCTACGAACTACAGAAAAAAACATGAAACTGCTTTCTTAGACATACCCTCCTTCTTTCATTGTGTGCTTCAAAGCCTGCGTGCGCAGCCACCCTCCGGGAAGGCATGGCAGAGCCTGTCCTTGTGGAGACTGAGGTTTGCAAAGAACAACTGCAGCAGAAGAGAAAGAGAGCCCCGTTTGAAATATGAAAGGGGAAAATGTGCAAGCCCTTCCCTCTCCCCATCACAGGCTCCCACTTCCCTGTCCCAGCTAAAGCTAGGAAGGAAAAAATATACTTTAAGAGAAAGATTTCTTTGAAACGAGACAGAACACAGTTACAGAGAGATGAAGACGCTGGCTTACGATAAGGGCACAGTCAGCAAGGAACAGTAACTTTGGGAACAATGGATATTTCACAGGTAGGAGATCTGAGCGCAGGCGAGGCGGCTGGAAACTTCAGTGCAGGCAGCAGGGTGAAAAGGTGCCCAGGCTTTGCTGGGACTTTTCCTTCCTGTTATTGAAGGGAGGGGTGAGAGCAGAAATCATCAAGAATATCCTGATCGAACAGGGAAACTATAGAAGTATGTAACAATTGTGCCATCTCTGTTTCCCCGCAATCAGTCAGTATCTTCTGCTGAGCTGACTCTCAAATGAGCATTTCCTAAAGCAGATGTGTGTTTGTAGATACAGGGAGTGACAGGCGATGGGATGATACAACACTGGTTTTAACAGGATGGTACCCTGAAGGGACGCATCGAACGCAGTCCTCTTGAGGACTTTAAAACTTGTAAAGATCAATACAAAGATGACGTTTTTTTCTCTTTTTCAGGTGACACAAGTGTAATAGAGATTATACGTTAACCAGAAATTCGGAGTCGTCAGGGCAGTAACCTGCCATGGCTCCCTGCTCAGCACTGCCGCATCCCAGTTCCCCAGCATCCCGATGGCAGGACAGCCCGGAGAAGAGAGGGCTGCTATGTACAGCGAGAAAAGAGCTTTTCACTAGGCAACTGGTACAGGCTCTCGAGTCATTCTTCAGGTAAGAAACAGAGGGGGCAACTTTCAAGACCAGCTAATTATGGTAACGTAATTAAACAATTTCAAAGGTATATCTTAGCAAGGTTGAATTTTCCTGAACAGTAGCATCCCTGTAAGGGGTTAGCAGTAGGGAAGATCAATGGAGAACTCTAATATCATAGAATCATGGAGTCATAGAACGGTTAGAGTTGGAAGGGACCTTAAAGACCATCTCGTTCCACCCTCCCTGCCATGGGCAGGGACACCTCCCACCTGCCCAGGTTGCTCAAAGCCACTCATCCAGCCTGGCCTTGAACACCTCCAGGGATGGGGCAGCCACTATACGTCTGTATCAGACAGCAATATTGGCATTGATCTCAATTTTTCATCTCCAGCAGAGTTAAGAGCTGTTTTCCAGTGCAGTGTTATCCTCATTAGATGATTCCTAGCAAGACAACACAACTGTTGCTGCAAGAATACGCACTCCTTTTTTCTTTTGCCTTTTCAGTGTTCTCCAAATGCATTCTGCATTTTAAATGCATTTAAAAATTATTGCTGAGCAAAATGTGATATCATCCATGTGGAAAGTAGGGGGGGGGGAGGGACGGACAAAAATGGAGTAAATACCTTCACCACTCTGAAAACTTCTACTTGTCTCTTCAAAACTTTTTTTGGAAGTATTTGCTGGTGTAGAAATCTCCTACACCGTCTCCCCAGGTGTGCCGTACGAGTTACACAGCTACGTATCGGGTTAGGGATAATTTCAGATAATTTGTTTCCTTTCAGACCAATAGGGTTGGGAAACGTGCTCAGCTGGGACACCTCTTCCTGCAGTGTCCAACTCAAATGGAAATAAAGGCAGGGATGAAGTTGGTCTTACACACCAGAAACCAAAATAAATTTACCTGGACGCTCATCTTCCACTTTTCTTCCCGTGCTACTGCTGTGCCGCAGTGCCCAGCAGCCAGCACAGTAACACAGCCAGGAAAATTTGGGGGCTACTCAAGAGAAGAACTGGAGCACAGCTGCACTCCAAGGGCCCAAGGAGAAAATCCCCTCGGCCCACTGGTGTCCTGCCAGATCCCGGCACGGGACAGAGCTGGCACCAGTAAAAGGGGTGGGAGGAGAAAACCCAGATTAGACTGAAACTCTGGTGCTCTTCTGCTTCCATTAACAGATTACTCATATTGGAGAGATTCTTATTGCAAAAATCATTTGTATTGGTAATCTTTCCTGGGAGCTACGTGAAAGTCCTAAACAGTCTTTTAAATAGAGATGGGCCTAAACTGAAGATGCTTTTTGTTCAGATTCATTTCATTTTCTAATGGTTAGATGCTGCCTGCTTTAGCAAACATAGCAGTCTCCTCTTCCTAAGTACTTTGGTAGTACGCAATTATAGTTACTCTAATTGAACAATTAATGTTTCCATTGAAAATGCCTACTTGAAAGCATTTTACTTCCATCATAAATTTGTAGTGGGTTGAAACCCTCAGCAAAGGCTGGAAGTACCTTGAGCAGAGGGGAAACACCTCCCCGTCATGGGGCTGTGCTGCCGCCTGCCACCTCTGCTCCGCCACCGTCACCCCCTTCCCTCTCCCCTGTCCAAAAGACTAACGCAAGGACAGGCACTGCCTATCAAAGCAAAACATTTTGACAATTGCAACGTGAATCATGTTCTTTATACCACATCCACCACCTATTATCGTTAATATTTGCAAATAATATTGAAGACTTTTGTCCCTCTCATAAATAAACAGCTTTAATTATAATATTAGTTATTAATATTGGCATTAATAGTACTATCATTACTGCATGATTTCTTAATCATGTATCAAGCTTACTATATAGCAAATAGCATCTTCATTCTGGATGCCAATTAGCTCCAAAGACGACAATTAAACATATTTATGTAGATTTATGCAAACACTAAAACAAACTCATCCCCATACACAGGCTATGTCACATTTTCGGTTCCTGTGGCTACAGCTCATAACAGCAACGTGTACGCAGCTTACATGACATCAACCGCAAACAATTATCACCAGCTGAATCAGCCCAGGTTAGCCCAAGACTTAATTTTTTTGTGTCGTTTTCAGATGCCATCAAATCACAGATGCTAGTCCTTGGAAAGGCTGAGAGAGAACCCCATCTATCCCTCTTCCTCGGGGCAGAACCAACCACGCTCAAACCCCACCAACCAGGACACGTTCATGGTGGCACTCACGTTTCATATTGCATGCAGAGCGTCCATACAGCACCAGTTTGATCCAGGGCAGGGATTTTCACACTTCACTGCATCACATCTCCCGTCATTTACTGCTAACGTCCTACTCAGCCGAGAGCTGGAAGACACAGCAATAATATAGATGTTTGTTGCCTTTGACTCTTTGTGTCACCCATATCTTGCTCAAGCACACAAATATGCTGTAATTAGAGCTGCATTATATCAAAAGCCAAAATATTTCAAAGCAGCTGCTTTTCCCTTCTCTTTTTCCAACTCACAACAGCCAGTGTAGTCTTCTTCCCGCAGCCCTGCTTTTCCTATTGACCTCCACAAGGATAAGACTTTACAGGAATTCCCCCCAAAATGGCCCTGAAGAGTTTCAGGGTGGCCCACATTTCTGAAACACAGTAATTAATATTTTTTTACTGTTCATTCATACACAACTCAATACTAAAAGTACAGCACCCAACCCCAAAAGGGTGAGCCAAGAGCCAGCCATGGACACAAGCTGCACAGCCTTGGCGGGAACGCAGCGAGTATCTGCAGGGTCAGAGCGCTCAGCCTCTGCTGGAGGCCAGGCCAGACTATTGGCAAGGTTGCTCCATTGCCACCAACACCAACTGTCGTATCTCCGGTGCATGTGTTCATCTTTGGGTATGAACATGTGAGAGAGGGGCTCAAAGAAGGGCGGTTATGGTTCCGGCCTGGCCCCTTCAGCTTTAGACCCTTCTCAGCCCTCTAGTCTCCCGGTGGAAGTCATCAGATGACCTCCCTACAAGGCAGAAGACACTTATGGATAAACTCCTCTCAGGCACTGATAAAGCCCGGGCAAAGCTGGTAGTGACGAAGATCCAGCCCAAAGTCCAGTATCTGGATAGCTGTGACAGCAAGCACAGAAACAGAGACGAGTTGGGCAGGGGAACAGATGACCAAGTAGTTAAAACAGAAAATGCAGGAGGCTGCAGGGAGCTGCAAAAGGCAGAACCACGGCAGCTCTGCCCAACCCTCTGTGGTATAAAGGAGGAGCCGGGAAGACCCCTCCACTGCTGCCCTCTGCGTATCAGGATATATCCCAACAGGCAGAGTCACCATCACCTACTGTCACTGGAACCAAAGAGCCCAGGACAAAACCACCGGTGTGTTTCTGCCCAGGTCCTGACCCCGCGTGAGAGGCTGGGAAGGCAGCACGGAGCAAACACCACACCGACGGCTGGCTCTTCGGCAATCCAGCAAGTTTTCCCTTTGCCGAATATCCATTTGTTACCTAAAGCTGCGGAGATGTAAGGCTGTGCTGAGCGTATTTCTTGGCTTACCTACAGCTTGTATGGAACTACTGTTTTGTTACTCATTAAATGCCTAAATAAATAATGCACTGCTGTGCTTCTCTGTTTGTTTGTTGGGGTTTTTTTTTGTAATTTGGGTATGAAAAGTTGAAAAATGTAAAAGTTTTACACATCAACCTAACTGGCTACTTAATCCCCTTTGCAAGCTTGTGTATAGGTTTCATACCTTAAGGCTGTGGTGTGTAATTAACATGCTCTGCTCCCATCATGGTTTTCTGTTAGAAAAGATCCTGGATGTTATCAGAAAACACCTTCTCTAATTTTAGTATGCAAAATTCTAATTACAGTATGAATTTTTTATTTCTTAATTCTTTACCATTTTTATTCACCCTCCGGGTACTGAAATATAATTAATTCTCCTTTACTTTTTCTAATAGATTTATGTGTATTATCATATATATTAAATTTTCAGTTCTGTAACTTTTTTCATTTTTATTGCCTCCCACACTGACAATGTTCACTTCATTAAAAACACGTAATCCCTGAGCTGTGATCAAGACATAATTGCACATTTTTGTATTATAACAACATGCATGTTCCTCATATTTCATTACTGAAAGCCCCTGTTATGCTTGTACAACTTAGAGTAACCTCCCAAACTGCAAAGGCGTTAGGGGCAGCGGTGGGATGAGTTTACATGCAGGGAAGATGGTCACGCTCAGAAAAAACAATAAAATACTGCTTTTTTTCCGCCCCCCCTCGCAATTCCCGTGCACCGTTCTGCATAGACCAGCCCCAAGCCTGTCTTCACAGCCTTGACCTAGCGAAGCCGTTGCCCACCTGAAACCGAAGGAGACAATACAAACGGAGACAAAGCGTATGGCAGCACTGCCTCAAACACAACCTGCAGAGCCCCACTGCTACCTAGAGAAGTCCTTGCACGGACAGCGGGAGGTTACATGACCCTCCTTTGCACATTGACCAAGTGGGTTAAGTCCTTCAGGTCCATAATTACACTTCTCAGAAAATGGTAAGGCCCAAAAAGCTTACATTCCTCTTTTTTTTTCCTTTTTGAGAAAAACCCCAGTTCCAATATATTTTTCTCAGTTCAAAATAGAATTCTTGTTCAAAGCTCAAGGTAATTAAAACCAAAAAGTAAATTCGAAATGGTCAAAAAGAGAGAAGAAAATTAATCAATCTTCACCATTACTTTATCATGTTAATTTGCTGATAGTGAAGATATTTAAGATACTGACCTTTCAACTGGGAATAGGAAAGTATTTTGGTTTATTTAAATATTGCAACTGCTCGACAATTTTTCTAAGGTGGAAGCACTTTTCTGATCCCAGAACTGGCCTTCAAACACGCAGTGAGCGCTCGCTCCGCAGAGGGACGCTGATCCACTCGGTTCAAAAACCACCGCACTGGGCTGCGTTTGCTTGCGACTTGATCTCAGAAATTTTATTATGTATATCACTATTATTTTTCTTTCAGCCTTTAGCTCATGCTTTTCTTAGCACTTAACAATTAGAAAAAAAAATAACCTTTTTTATTGTATGGCTAGAGAACAAAGGCAACACTTTTTAGCAATTCATCTAAAGCCATACAGCGTGCCCCTAGTCAGGGAGTACAACGGATGCTGGAGATGTCGCTTAACGGCTCTTCCATTAACCATTAAAACAATTTATCTGGAAGATACATGAACATTAAAAAGCAGAAAGTAACACTGGTCAGCGTGTCGTACCTGTCCCACTGTGCCTACCACAAAGCCATCATCCCTATGCAAAAAATAAAACCAAACCCCAAAACATCCCATGTAATCCGGGCTCATTTGAAACCACTACACTCTTTGCCTTATCCTACCACAACCGCTGCTCAGGCTGCCTCACAGCTGCCTAAAACCTGACCACAAGTCAGGAGACTGAAATATTTCCTAGTATGAAACTAATCTGCTGTATTAACATTACTCACAATAAATTTTAGTGTCGTTCCTTCTCCCAGCCTTTTAATATTTTGCTTCTTGGGATGATGGACAACAAAAACCGCCGTTAGTAATTACCTCCTGCTTGTACCAAACTGTCAGGAAGAACAGGAAAAGGCTGGAAAAGTCATTGCACATCCAATGGCAAGATGTCAGCTCTTGCAGAAAATCTTCCATCGCAGTGGAGATGGAAGATTACAAGTCTGATGAGGAACGGCTGAGGGCACTGGGGCTGTTCAGCCCGGAGAAGAGGAGGCTGAGGGGAGACCTTATCGCTCTCTACAGCTCCCTGAAAGGAGGGGGTAGAGAGACGGGGACTGACCTCTTCTCCCTGGTGACGAGTGATAGGACGAGAGGAAATGGGTTCAAGTTAAGCCAAGGGAGGTTTGGGTTGGATATTAGGAAAAATTTTTCCCCTGAAAGGGTTGTCCAACATTGGAATAGGCTGCCCAGGGAGGTGGTGGATTCGCCATCCCTGGAGGTGTTTAAAAAAAGGGCAGACGTGGTACTTGGGGATATGGTTTAGAAGTGGTTTTGTCAGGTCAGGTTAATGGTTGGACTCGATGATCTTAAAGGTCCCTTCCAACCTCTGCAATTCTATGATTCTACGTGTCATGGCTGACAGAAACCGGTTTACCCCGTGCGACACCACCCAGTATCACCTAGCGCAGCCCGACTGACGTGCTGATATAACTAATTCATCAAGTTAAAGATATTGCTAGTTTAAAAAAAAAGGGGGGGGGAAAGAAAAAAAGCAGGAACCTGCCCAGAAAACACGTGCTCCTACAACAAGCTGCAGGAGCTCTCACAGACAGACTGAAATTAAACAATATTTGCTGAAAAAAAAGGGTTTTTTTTACATCTTGGCACAAAGAGTAGGGCCGGTACTGCAATGGGCGCATCACCAGTCCCTGAAGGCCCTGGAAGGTGCTGGGAGCAGGTCTGCCAAAACTCTTGTGCTTTATGTATGAATACTTCAAAAGATGTGATGACCTCGGCGCTCACCGCGTGCCTGGAGAGGTGTAACCCCATCAGGTATCTCCCGTAAGGGACAGCGTGCCTTTCACTGGCTGAACCAGGCAGTTCCCTCAGCGTGAAATAATCAACATTTGTAAACATACACATGTATAAATATATCTATGTAACAAAAGCATAGGTTTTCCACACCCTTAGAAACAGAGCTGATGTGTGAAATCTGTCTCCCTCTACAGAAATGGAGTTGATCGTCTTTCTTAAAAAGAGAGAGCTGGCATGGGAAGGTGACGTTTGGTAGAGCACAAATAAAATTGTAACTTGGCCACAGATAGTGTATGAGACGATTGATAAAAGCTAGAAAATACCTGGCAGAGAGCGCTTGTCCTGAGCTTCAGGAAAGACGCTATTGGAGCCATTTTGCTTTCAACTGCTGGGCCAGTAATGACGGCAATTCAGCAAATTCCGCTGGGATTTCCAGCCAGCTGCGGGAAACTCTCCAGCGCACATTTCTCCTCAACAGACCTCAAGAGCCAGGTGAGCCCGACCCTCAGATACATTCGTTTTACAGGACTGAGTAACACAGCACCTGTTTTCGAAGACATTCCCCTCCCCTGCTTTATGAATTACAAAGAGTTATTATGAGTACAACTCCTAAAACCAAGAGGAAAGTCACTCAAAAAAAAATAGGTAGCAATGTAACTCATTCTTCCTCTAGTTAGGAATAGAGACTAGAATTGGAGAAGTCATACGCCTTTTTAGCAGACGATTACAAATGACTGACATTTTGGCCTGGAAGAAAACCAAACACACCCCCACCCCCCCGATGGCGCTGCCCTTGCTACGGGATCACCACCTCCTCTGCCACCCCCGATGTCACGTCACAACACCTCACGAGAGCCTATCTAAAATGAAAACGAGTAATTCTGCTGATTTTCTAAACATCGGTGGAATAAATAGGCTCAGAGAGCCAAAAGTGCTATAAACATCCCTTTGTGATGTTACAGAATTAGAGTTGCACGTGATTTTTAAGACTGTGGACTGCTTAATCCCATGGCAAGAAAGAGCCATTAAAAAACATTTTTATTTTCTATCAGAGATACCAAAACCATAGATAAAAACAGCGCAGGCAAAGGAAATGCAAACTATTAGGTCAAGCTTGCATCTGAGGCAAAAGAGGCAAAAAAAGTCTCTGGTGGGCTCTGGGACGGTATTACAGATGTCCCCGTGTCAGGACGCAGCGCGGGGCAGTGGGGGGGCCGGCTGCCTTCGGGTCCCTCTCTGCTCAGGTGTCAAGACCCCCTCCAAGCCCAAAGGCCAGAGAGCCGGCAGTGCTGGGGCTCAGTTCAGGCCCCCAGGGAACGCCGGGGGATGCAGCCGTCCCCCTGGCCCCAATTTGAACTGGTACGTCTTCCCAGCTGGCTCAGCAACCACAGACGCTCCCGCCCCAGAAGAAATACGGGGGCAGAGGGGTTTCTGTACTGAACAGCTCGGCCCAGGTGTCACGGTCAAATCGGCCACTGGGGACGTGGGGGACCCCAGATGGGACCGACAGATGCTCCCCTCTACCCCTCTGCAAAGAGAGAGGCAGAGGAGGGAAAAAGAGACTTAAGAGTTTAGACAAAACTAAGCTACATTAATGAAATATTAATAATAAAATACAAAGGAAATAATGAAATATATACAAAACTGTATCAAGCTCCCAAGATGACAATCATGACACCGGCTGGCACTGGGGCAGTCCCAGGCTGGACTCAGTGACGGATGGGAACCGGATTCTGGATCTGCATTCAGGATTGGGATCAGAGGCAGATGAACAGACAGAGTCCTCCTCAGACGCGGCCATTGAAGAAAGAGAGCGCTGACCCCTCGATCCCTCAGCTTTTACACTGAGCATGAGGCAGATGGGATGGAATACCCTGTTGGTCAGTTTTGGGTCACCTGTCCTGTCCGCTCCTCCCCGCAGGAGGGACCCCACTGTGCTTTTCCGCTTCCGACCCTCCAACGGGGCAATAACAAAGTTGGTTGGCCTCGGCTGTTACAGCAATAAGGATAAGCAAGAGCCTCTCCGCACACCGTGCCTGGGCATCAGCTATAAACATGGGTCTGATCACTCTGAGAGAGCGAACAGTGTCTGCACAATGTGCTGTTCATGTCAGCAGTCAGAAGAGGCCCAGCTAAGAAGCAAAGTTACTGAACAAAATTGGTCCTGTTTTACCTCAAACCAGGACACAAGGTTTGTTCCGCCCGGCTGCCGCTGTACGAGGGCGCTGATTTGGAACAACCTGGTCTAATGGGAGAGGTCCCTGCCCAGGGCAGGGGGGGACTAGGTGGTCTTTGAGGTCCCTTCCAACCCAAACCATTCTATGATTTCCAGTCGTACGTCTCTCGCTTACCAGTGAAGACTGCAGTATAGCCCTTGACTCTCTTTTTGCTTTGTTTTTCAGTTTGCTTGTTGTATTTTTTCACAGACTGTAGTCTGTTACATGATGTGCTGTATGTTGGTCTGCACAGGCAGGAGAGCTCAGACCAGTGCTGGGTCAAAGAGTGGCTGATCCAACCGACAAAAGGCACACAACAGCAGTGCGTCCCCAGCCCACATCCGCGCCTGTAACACAAACCACACTTGCCAGTGGTATTCTAGGAGTTCCCAGTGTTTTATTTAAACTCAGTGTTCTAATCGGTGCTCCTAAGAGGCGCAGGTAAACACCCATGTTCTGTTAGAGCATTATGGATACTTCCTTCAGTTGTTTGCTTAGAAAATCCCCAAAAGCACCAAGTGGATTGCATAAATCCACAACCAGCAAACCAGAGTGCCGTGAAGAGAAAAGAAAAAGGGTTTTGGAGGCAAAACGAGGGCAGTTTGTACGGTTCCTCGCTGGGCGCAAGAGCTCCTCTTCTCCGCCTCTGCCAGGTTACTTCGGTCCCTACCTTTGAAACCTGGAGGAAAGCTGTACTGCTTTCACACAGGGTTTCCCTGTGTTTCGAATGACAATGAAAGGGAAGAGACATCAAGACAAAAAGACAGAAGATGCATAAGAAGCTCTTCCACTACTAATCTGCAACTCTGCTGAACCGCTACCCAGTGGAGACCCAGCACTTCGTCCCAGCTCTGCCAGGGCCAGGTTTAGGATATGAAGGACAGAAAACAGTGCATCTGGATGATTAAAAATAGAACTAAAAATCAAGAACACAGTAATAACAGCTTAGCACAGGTATCTTCGGTCACCTTAGCTCGCTTACATAGGCTCAGTGGAAGCTATCTGGTCAGGAAACAGCAGGTAAATTTGGGTTTTCCACATGTAAAAGGACAGGAGAAACCTTTATCTTTTTCGCACTGAGGTAAGATAGATCCAATAGATTATGACTTTTTTAAAAACTATTTTTAACACAAAAAGAGGGTCAGGATCCAGACTGCATCCCTCTCTTTGAACGGACGTTCCTGCAGAGCTTCCATCTGCAGATGCGCAGCCTCCTCTGGGAGCCACTGCCGAACTGCAGCACGTTTCCTCCCCAGCAGGCAGCTCCCCTAGCTGTGCTTGTGGAAGAATCACCAATGCTGAGCTCATTTAAGAATTTTTCTTCTTTCTCGCTAGTTTTTATTTTCATTCTGTTCTCACATTATCATCGTTTCCACACACTTTGTATCAGCGCAACCATGAATCCTATCATATCTGTTCTGCATCATTCTTATCGTATACTCTAATGGATTTGGTAGGTAAAATTATTTCCATCTGCAAAAGCAAAAGCTTTGTATCTTCCTCGGGCTTCTCTGGTTTCCCAGGTACCGCCCCAGTTCAACAGCCGGCAGCCCCCGGGAGCACGCTGGGACTGCAGCGGTGACAAGTGCCACTTGTCACTCCAGGAGTGGTACTGCAGCCTTTCCTAACCTGTTTTCTCAGCAGAACCACGGCTGTCAATCAATATTTTTTACTTCTCTTCTTGACAATTCTACGTTCGAAACCTCCTACTAGCAGAGCAGCCGCGCGGCAGCCGCGGAGACACCCACATCCCTGAGCCCCGCAGCTCATATCGCTGCCCGGCGGGGGATTTCCGAGCAGCCTGGCATTTCACCCGACCCCAGCCAAGTCTCTTCTGGCCTGATGACAATCCTGGCCGAGTTTTTTCTGTCTCAGTTTGACCACCGGAGACGTTATCCCAACGGGCAGTACTCCCAGCGCCGTTTCAGAGGCAGCGGCTGGCCCACGTCTTGCTGTTTGGGACTGTGCCTTCCTTTCCACCGCCTGGTTCAGGCGGGACAGTCGAGCTGCACCGAGCCCATGCCAGCGCTGAGGCATGCCCTTCGGGAACACAGCCCGCCCAGCAAACAGAGCAGTTTAAAAACCTCTGCTGTGACCTACGACGTGCCACCGAAGGGAGAGCAGAGAAGTCTGCTCAGCCTGTCCCCATCGCAGCTCTGCTTCCAACCCGGCCACCTCATCGCCGGCTTCGGGCCGGCGGCGTCGCTCTGCGGCCTGCTCAGGGTGAAGAGCCCAAAGCCACGGGGCTGGCTGCGGGAGGCGTCACCGCTGGAGGTCCAGCCCGGCTGCCGCAAGGACGGCGGCAGAGGGAGCGGCTGGCTCCGCGTGGCGGGGCTGCACGGAGCAGACTGAGCAACGCGACTGCAACTGCGATTCAGCCCATTACAGACATGATTAACAGACGTTTCCAGAATCACAGAACGGTTTGGGTTGGAAGGGACCTTAAAGTTCATCCAGTTCCAACCCCGCTGCCATGGGCAGGGACACCTCCCACCAGACCAGGCTGCTCCAAGCCCCGTCCAACCCGGCCTTGAAGTCCATGCCAGAGAGCGCGCAGCTCCAGGACGTCGGCTGGGCCAGCCAGCAGTAGTAGCATTCCAAATGTCGGCGCCTGTGGGAATGCGGAGATCGGGCAGCAAGGCTGCACTGCCAGTCCCCGAGAGCTCCTTTCTGAGCCATCCTGCCTCTGAGCACGAGTAGGGAAGAGAGCAGAAATAGAGAGCTGGACCTAGCAAAGGGCTACAAAGATGATGAGGGGATTGGAGCATCTTTCATATGAGGAGAGGCTGAGGGATTTGGGTCTCTTTACTCTGGAGAAAAGAAGATTGAGGGGGGATCTTGTTAATGCTTTCAAATACTTGAAGGGAGGATGCCAGGGGGATGGGAGCAGTCTTTTTTCAGTGGTGCCCATTGATAGGACGAGGGGTAATGGGCACAAACTTGAGCATAGGAAGTTCCATCTTAACATGAGGAGGAACTTCTTTACTTTGAGGGTGGTGGAGCACTGGCACAGGCTGCCCAGAGAGGTTGTGGAGTCTCCCACTCTGGAGACATTCAAAACCCGCCTGGACGCTGTCCTGTGCAACCTGTTGTAGGTGACCCTGCTGTGGCGGGGGGGTTGGACTAGGTGATCTCCAGAGGTCCCTTCCAACCCGGACTATTCTGTGATTCTGTGATTCTGTGGACCTGGGGGTGAGAAAGCCTCCTCGGGAGGAGCAGAGTGCTGAGCGGTGCCGCACATCCCCGCAGGCTGAAGACCCGAATACCTCCTCACCTGTGGCTGCTCCCATAATGTATCTGACCGCAGAGAAAATGTTAAGTTACCACCAACTTGCAGCGGAGGTACTGAACTGCACCGCGCCGGGGCATTACTTCCACGACAGCCTTCCTGGAATAATCGCAGTCATTCAAGTCAGTGGCTACAGCCACTGTGAACCTCCTGAGCTGCACAAAGCACCAAAGCCACCATTTGTAAACACAAGGAGGTGACAGGTTGGATCTAAACAGCCAAAACCTACGGATACCTCAGCAGGTGTGAAAGTATTCCAGAGGGAGGAAGACACAGGCAGACAAGGTTATAAAAACACAGGGAGAAGCCAGCCTGCCACTGCAGTGCCGATGCGGCGGAGCCACGCAGCGAGCCAGCCCGTGCACGCAGGCGAGCCGACCGGAGACTGACTCAGATATTAATTCCCTAAAAGACCTGTGAGTCTGTTGGTGGTTGTCTTGTTAACCCACTACTGTGCAGAGACAAAGCCAAAAAATACACGCGTATATAAAGTCCTGGCCATAAAGCACTTTATGCCGATACAAAGAAAAAGATACATTTTGCAAACGAAAAGATGCCTCAGGCCACCGAGTAGGTGGCATTAACTCTGCAGATTTTGGTATGCTCTTTGGCTCGAGTGGCTTCCCAATAACTCCCGGCACCAGCAGGGACCAGAGCTACAAAGCCAACCTGCCTGCAGAACGGGAGAGAGGGAAACCCCGCCGGCGAGCGGGCTCTCTGGGAACGTGGGAGACACGGGGCAACGGGCGCCAGCGCTTCCCTCCCGCACGCAGTGGTTTTGCTCCTGGCAACAGAAGCCTCAGAAACACTGGTTTCGCGACTTCTGGCTTTACTCGGGCTGGGAGGGTAAACGCCAAAGCCGTGTTACACGAGCTGCAGTGCTGTAGGAAGACATCAATTACATCAATCACTCTGTAGGAAGACATCAATTACAACAGGTGAGGTTTAGCTCTGTGTAAAAGGAAGGTGGAAATTCAGGCAAGCTTGTAAAATATCTCCGGCTGAAGAGTCAACCTTGCCATTTTCACGTTGTAGGACTCCTTGATCACAAACCAGGTAACAACTTAAGCAAACTTGAAATAAGACACAGCATTAATCTCACAAGTATTGCGGCAAGCGGAAGAGCACAAGAAAGAAATCATTCTGCTCATGATGATCTGTAGGAAAGGTGGAGAGTGCCTGAACGCTGGACCAAAGAAAAAGAAAACCCCTCAGAAAAGTACTCAGATATTGGAAGTCCCCAAATGTACCTGAAGCATCAAACACTGAATATCAAACAGTAGCGGTTTGTCTTTGGGGCAAGAAAACTTGCAGTGGGTTACACAGCACTGTAAGAGTTTGCAAACCCCCAGAGAGCGTTTGCAACATGGGCAGCGCTGGCCAGACAAGAAGTGAACACTGAATCTCTTTCAGATATGCCAGTGTTGAATGTCACACCGCTGGGCAAGCAGATAAACCTCCTTTGAACACAGGAAACCACTTCTTGACAGGGTAATAAACAAAGCGTAGAAGCAAGAAACCTAGAAAAGATAAAGCCTATAAAAGTCATCATAAACATGTCCTACACTTGGCTTTAGCAAGGAGGAACACGCATTCAAAGCGCCCAGTAGGTTCACTTCCCTGGAAATCCCAGAGCAAGTTAACACACCTACTGGTCGTGCAGCTATGTACCCTCACTGACCTGTATACACAAAAGCGTACACTTTTCAAGGCCAGTTTCCCACCATTTGCAGAGAGAGAAGTGGACGCAGATGTGTTGGCAACTTGCTGTAGTTCCCTGCACCGCCCGGCAGGTACGGTCAGCACAGCGGGACGTGGTCGGTGTGGGCTCGACACCGCTCCGGCAGACACCGTGCCTCTGACTGCCCTTTGGGCTTGGGTCTCGTACCGAAGACGTTTCTGTGGAATATACCAGGCAGAGATGCGGTAAATGCCACGCTGCCTCGAGCAAAGGGGAAGCCTGGGGAGGGCAGGGCTGGAGGCTCCACCCTGCCGCGGATGGAAGCAGCGTTGCCGACAAAATCCACCCAACGCATGAACTCTGTGTAAAACCTGTCACGTCCTGACCTCTGCACTGCACACCAGGTACTGGTGGGACATCGGTACTGTCAAAAGAAGCTCGGTGGTTCTGCCCTCCCGTTCCTCCCACGGCCACCGGAGCCTACAGGAATTATCATTGCAGTCTCAGACAGAGACTTCACAAACTACATAAAACCAAGTAGGTCTTGGTGACTGAGAAACGTTTTGCAACACTAAAAAACCAAACCAAACCAAAAGACCCCTAACCAAAAAAACCTGCCCAACCCTAGACAAAGTATGGGCTGAGGCTGGGAGAGGCAGTGCTCAGGGACGAAAGCCAGCAGATAGCAATGCAGATGATGAGCACAGAGCGGTCCGTGCAGTCTGCTCTGAGTCCCTGCTCTTAAATGAAGACCGAGCTCTTTGCTTTGTTTAAAGGCACCAGGATACCAGTCTCCGTGCGGTTACAGAATTATAACAAGAACATCAAAAAAAAGGTTTAAAAGGACAAATTATGGTAAATTAAGGATTGAAAAAAAAACTAAGCAAGAGATCAAAGCCATTTTATACCGGCGCCAGAAGAACTGGAAGCTGCTAAGTCTAGCTTTACAGACCAGAAGCACAGGTCAAATAAAGCAGAAGAGGCCACACCGGTGGCACGGGAAGTGGGAGGCATAGATTTGTTTGTGCTGGCTGGAAAAATCAAAGCGATGGGACTTAACTTCAGCCTCATACTGCCAGGGAACTTTAACCGCTCAGGGACTTCCAGATGTGGACATCCCTCAATATATTTTCCCTGGGAATCTATTCTAGTATTGATTTGAGGTCTGCAATATTAGTAAGTGTTATTTTTAAAAAGCTTTTAATCCACCCTTAAATCTCCTCTTTGCAGATGTGAGCTGAGCATGGACACAGCAATGCCTGTCGTGTTAGGATAAAGCAGTTGGTGTGGCAGATCTTTAAGCACACTAATAAAACACTCAACCTTACATTTCCTTCCTATTAAATCTGCATTTATTGGGTACACTGCAGCAAGAGAGGTGTGGAGCATTATTTTTGTCACCGCCTTTTAGTCCACTCCCACATTTTCAAAGTGTTGCTCTAAGATTTAGCCATACACGTTCACCCTGGCTTTAACGAGCGTGATGAAAGCGGTCAAGCCCTCAACAACCAGTCCAAAGAAAAGTCCATGTACACCCCTGCTCTGCAAGAAACTGACCCTGAGCAAAGCAGGAGTCTTAGATGAAGGTCACCAAACATTGAGCTCTGGACGGGTCCATACCCACAGGGCATTCCTGTGTCTTCAAGCGCCCCACCAGCCCATGTATTTGTGAAGAAAACCATAAAGTAGGATGTTCAAGCTATGCACTTTTCTGAAATGTACCTGTAGAGACAGGCAGGTTTTCCAAAGCCCGCGGGAGGCCTGAGCCAGCGAGTCAGAGGCGGGGGCTAGTTCAGACACGATGAAGTAATAACCACAAAATCTTGAAGCAGAGCTGTAGTTTGACACCAGTGCTGGGGCGAGGGGTCACCTTGGCTCACCGGCAAGGGATGGGGAAGACTAGAGTGGCAGAAGATGGAGCTAGAAATTCCTCAGCAGGGAAGATGTGGCAAGTGGAGAGAACGAGAGATACAAGGTCACAGGCAATAAAAGGGCAGAAGGGGGCAAAAAAATGGAAGATCAGCAGAAATGCTCTGACAGAGTCCCTCTAACGCATGCCCAGACAAAGACTTATAAGAAGGAATATGTACAGTCGTCAATGAGAACTGAAGTCACCTTCCACTCCATGGTCAACGGGGAGAACCCTACTTCCCGGCAGGTTTACAGCCTGCCCCCACGGCATGAAGAAACCGGAGGTGAAGCCCAGACGTCCGCCTGGCTCCAGCTCTGAGCAACCCAGCTCCGTGGGCTTCCAGCCCCTCCGACAGCGGAGATCCAAACTGCGAGGACAGGCTCAGCCCCACCAGTGTCCATCAGATGCGCCACAGAGGAGCCCACCCCAAAGCAGCTCTTCGGTCAGGAGCTGCTCCATGCCGGCGCCTCCTGGTTCGCTGCCCGCCAGGTTTGCAGCGTGCTTGAGAAAGCACCTCAAGAGGGAAATTTGATAAGCCGCTGCACAGTTACTGCTCTGCCGACAGTGAAGCCCTCTCAACCTTTTCCTTCTTCCCTGTTCCCTCTCGAGACGAGCGGTGCCACCGCTGCAGCCCTGTGACAACTGCCTCTGAGAAGGACCTCATATGCACACGGCAAACAATTACAATCATTAAAACACAGACAGCAAACAAGAATGCTGTTATAATCTGATGCCTGGAAGCAAAGCCCACTAGAAGATCGGAGAGGAAAAGGTACGTAAGTAACACTAATACCATGAATCCTATTTTTCAACAGGAGTGTTTGTGTACTTTTGTGTTTAGTTCACTGCTTTGTTGACGGCAAGCCAGCATGACAGGCAGCTAAGTGTCATTTCAGTTATGATAAAATATTGGAAGATATCAGGTGTTGTGAGCACAGGCGAAATTAAATTTACAAATGAGATTGATACAGGGAAGCCACAGAGAACAGCAGCTCGACTCTAAAACCTGCACTCCAGCCACGGCACACGATGTGCGGACACCGCGGCACGGGGCACGTCTGGTTTCTCCAGCCCCTGCCATGCTAGCCCCTTCAGCGAATGCGGTAGGCATCTTATAAATAGACGCGTAAATAAATAAAAAAGTTCATTCTCAAGAACTGCACATGCGCAGCCCCTGTGGTGGTCTGCCAGCGCAGCAGCTCCTGCCCAGCATCCCGCTAGGGCGGCACGGGAAGGTAACACGCACTGACGCTTCAGCTTGCACCAGCAAATCCCCAGGACACTCGTGGTCTTGAGGCAGAGGATGGGATCTTTCGGTCCTCCCATGTCTGTTCCTGGCATTCTGACAGACTGTGAAATTTTTTATTAAATGCACCTTCTAAAAACATACTACTGTGTAACTATTAACATCTGCAGTAAGATAAAGTTTCTGGGCTTTTGCCTAGAGCGTGGGAAGGCATCCAGCCCAGAGCACACAGACCACTGTCACAGCACTCACAAGCATGCAGAAGAACAGGAGAGGAGAAAAATAATGATCAACATCGGACTGAGATGCTGAGATCCAGGTCCTGTACCAATACAGAAATGGGCTTGAAATGGCAACGTCAGGAACTGCAGAGTTGCCAACTCCATAGGGAGGTGGGCTTCGATGACACTGTAAATGCTTCTTTTTACTTCTGGTGATGATTATCCCTATGGTCATCTAAAGTGAAATTCTCAGAAATTCTTCTCCAAGAGGCACGAATAACCAGTAGATAAGGATCTGGAGCCACAAGGACCAGCAGACCTCCACCTCCGCACTCCACTGCCTGTTATCCCGCTCCGGGGAGCATCTTCAAAGCACACGTTCTTACCGCGAGGGCCTCCCAACACAGAGCTGCGCAGAAGAAAGGTCAATCTGCAACCCTGACTTATCACTGCATCTTGAACCCAGGTCTCACAGAAGCCAGAGCCTCAGTCTTCACCGCCAGAGCCTCAGTCTTCACCCCCTCCAGCCTGCGACCACCAAACCCAGGCGCCACGAACCACGTTTGAGCGAGGGAGGGCGTCATGCAGGTCACACAGCCTTCAGCCCTCACACCTCTGCGGGGCTCGGTGGGAATTACACCAGCCCAGCGCCACTTGAAAATATACTGAGCCTTACTCTTTGCAGAGTCAGGCGGTTATTTTGCTTGAAGTCTTCAGAAAATGTGTATTAGAAACATTCCGCCTGCAGTAGTCTGCTGCAAGATTGATGGTTAGAACTACGGCCAGCACAGGAACGTTCTCTAAATCACAACTTAAAGGCAGGTAGTCCTCTGGCTGCAAGCGGTGTATCTGTTGCTTCAGCAGCTGCAATATCGATGACAAACAGAAGTATTTCACATACAAAGTGATGCTGGGACCAGGCACTGCGCAGCAGAGGCTGGAGGTATTTACTGTGCGAAAGACAACACCAGGGCACCCGCCCAACGGTGCCACGGCGAGCAGAGCCCCGGGGAATTTCATGCCACCGGAGCTTCCTCCATCACCTACAAGAAACGCCCCAGCCTGCTCTGAAGAAACACTTTGGCTCCCACCTAACGGCCTTCTCCATCGCAGAACTGAGGTGGCTGTTGCAGGCTGCGGACGGACGCTGGGTTTCGGGCTGGCCTCAGAGTCCCCCAGAGCTTTGGGAAGAGCAGCTGCGGGAGAGCACTGCCTCCCGTGCCAGGAGCGGGGCGAGCGCGAGCCCCAGCCCCTCATCAAAATCAGGTTATATCCTCAAAGCACCTGGGAAGGAAGAGCACTGCTAAGGCTCCCCTTTCCAAGGCTCACAGGGTTCATGCGTTACTTCCTAACAAATTATAAACTCTTCTAAAATAGATTAAATAGCAATTTTAAAACGCTATTGTTAAGTATGATTTATTTTGTTACATTTTACCCAGCCATAACTCCTTTCACTGCTTAAACAGCTGCTCCTGCAATATATCCCCTCCTCCCGTTTGGGCTCTGAACTTTGGCCAGTTATCTTTTGGCCACTCATTAATCGTATTTTACTAAAAAGCTTTGGGCTGAAATCCCGGGACGTTTTTGGGTCAGGCTCGCAGCCTCCCGTGGGCACCCCAGCATCCCCACCCCTGCTGTCCCCTGGGGGCGCGGGGGCTTCTTTGGGCACACAGCGCAGGAGGTCACCACATGAATGGGTGACCAACGTTTTCTGATAGATCATCTTTGCCCAGCGAGGCTAATTAAAAGCTAGTGACATTTCTGTAATTAACTGCTTACGATTCTTGATGTAATTGGGGGGTTAAGTGGTCCTATGATATTAGATCAACATTTTATCAAAGAGCTTCAAAAACGCTGTGTGGGTTCCCGCCTCCCACAATCACATGGAGAATTAGAATAAAATTATAGCACAAATTTAACTCCCGCGTATTCCCTCTGGGTCCATTTTTAATCTCCTGTGCTGGGTTTAGTGATTTAGTGCCGGCACTGTGATTTTAGAAAGCCTTGTGATGGCAGCAGCACCGAGGGCTGAATTTACGGTACCCTGCCGGGGAGGCTGTCTTCAGTCACTTGTGAGCTTCGGTAAACTGCGTCCGCGCAGGCTGAGCTGCTCCTCTCAGACTTTGTGTGTTTGTATTCGTTTCACCCATAACAGCATTGCTATCGGCAGTTTCTGAGGAGACTGTTATTTTATATTTTTTAAAAAATGCCATTGCCCAGCACAGCCTGCTTTGCGGCAAGGGCTTCAGGAAAATCTCACGTTTGCCAAATTCTAGGTTTCCGGAGGCGGGGAAAAATCATTTCACTGGCTGTGACGGATCAGCTCATCTGGCTGAACCTTCATCACGGAGTAGTGATGAGGTCTCCACCCTGGGCGCTCTCCCGGCGTCCCCTTCCACCCGGTGCCGCACGCCGTTGGGCCACAGGCTGAGCCACCAGCCAGGGACTTGCTGGGGCCACACGGATTTACGTGACAAGCAAAAGTTCGCAGGTGGATGCTGAGGAGCGGCACTGAGGGCAGGCGAAGCAAAGCAGCTCTCTGCTCGTCACTCAGTGAGTGCCGGCCAGCCTGGGCACGAGGGGAGGGGGAAAAACCTGGCACGGCCCTGCAAAAAGCCTGCGTAGCTTTATGATAATAAACGGTCACAAGAATTATACAACCTCCCAGAAAAATCTACAGATTAATTCAGGGGTTTACATGACTTGATTTAATTCTGGCCATTTATTTCTGTTTATTCTTGCTAGGATGAATGTAATTCTGGCTCCTCCGAGCTGGAATTTTGCCATACCATTAAGGCACTTCTAATGCAGTTTTCTGCAGGTCCAGTATAACACCATACCTAATTCTAATTAATAACACTCATAGAAGTATAAAAATTCTTCTGTATCCACTATAAGCATCCCAAAATCTAACCACCTTGTGAAAAGCACGGTATAGGTAATTGGTTAATTGGAACGGTGTGTATTTCACAGTGCATGGCAGGATGTTGGCTACAGGAAACAGGATGCTGAGCTCAAGAAATTAATGGAGTTAGGGGGGAGCAATCCATAACGTCTGACTGACAGACCAAGGTACACCTTATTTATTAACAGAATCTATACTGAAATGGAGGCCAGCATGCTGATGGAGAGCTTCATTAAAAAATAGTGTCAGTCTTACATTATCTAAATTACACTTAGATCCATGCTTAATTGCATTGGATTAGCCTAAACAGGAGTCCCCTCTCAGAAAATAATGAGCTTCATACCTGACACCGGAAGAGACGGGGATGAATTCAAGAGTGCTTTGACTCTTAATCAGGCAATTACATTTTCTTCTTGCTCCTGAATTAATTAAAGAAGCAAATAGCTAAAGCATTAAGACACTTCTACAATAACAACAGATTCATGGCCATTTGTAAAAGGCAGAGTGACCCATGCAGATAGGAGACTTCCTGAGCCTGGCAAAGACCAGTCCCCAGCCGAATCCTCCCCGCAAAGTGGTGAGAAGAGGGTTCCCCTTCGGCAGTGCTGGTCGAGTACCGACATCTGAGACTCATCCTACCTGTTTGTACAAGGCTCGTAGGAAAGCCTTGCGAAATTAAAAGTTTTTGTCTTCCTAATAAGAAAAAAACAAATCTTTCCACCTCCACTAAGCTCATCTTGACCATTCAGAGCCGTTCACACACCAGCCAAACCCTGGACAAAACCACCTCCCGGGTTGGAGCCGTCAGCGAGCCGGGTCTGAGCCCCACCACCCAACACGTCCCGGAGCCCCAAGAGCAGTTTGCGACAGCGTGTGAACCCCCTGCCCTCTCTGCCCAGGCTTTCACCTCTTAACAGAACTATCCGTTAACAGATCAGAAGGTACCAGACGCTTTCTAACCTCCTTTTAGACCTTCTCCTAAGCCGCAGACACACCTTGGTGAAAACTCAGCTTCATCGGAGGCACTGACTCCATCCTTATGGAATGGAGAGGCTGAGGGATTTGGGTCTCTTTAGTCTGGAGAAAAGAAGATTGAGGGGGGATCTTGTTAATGCTTTCAAATACTTGAAGGGAGGATGCCAGGGGGATGGGAGCAGTCTTTTTTCAGTGGTGCCCATTGATAGGACGAGGGGTAATGGGCACAAACTTGAACATAGAAAGTTCCATCTTAACATGAGGAGGAACTTCTTTACTTTGAGGGTGGTGGAGCACTGGCACAGGCTGCCCAGAGAGGTTGTGGAGTCTCCCACTCTGGAGACATTCCAAACCCGCCTGGACGCTGTCCTGTGCAACCTGTTGTAGGTGACCCTGCTCTGGCGGGGGGGTTGGACTAGATGATCTCCAGAGGTCCCTTCCAACCCTGACCATTCTGTGATTCTGTGATTTTGTGAAGGAACTAGGTGAGCCACGGCCTCACGCATCCTGAGCCTGTCCTGCTGCGGCCCCCGAGCGCAGCCCCTGCCGGGGCGATGCACCCAGCCTCCCTGCACCGAGCCCTTCCACCGGGCACAGCAGTCCCTTCCTGCCAGAGCTCTCCCCCTTCAACAGCTCGTGAAACACGTCTGAGACAGGAAGCGAAGCAAAGCTCTTCTACATCACCTCATGCTCATTGCTCCTTTTGATCATCGGATCAAAAGTCCTGGAGCATCCAGCCCCCCAGCGCATCCATGAATCCCAGACCAAGCCACAGGATCATTTAAGCTTTATTTTTGTTTTGGAAATAAACCACGAGAGATTTTTTGCTCACCGAATGAGTGGCAAGCCCATCGAGAAGGCAATATACACCACCCGTCTGCTGATTCATTCTGTATGTGCGCTCATTAATGGCCACTTAAATCTACAGAGACACAGTGAGGTGAACGTCGCACAAAAGCTTTTTTGCCCCCAGTTTACAGCCCTCAGCTAGTGTGACGCCAGAGCCCCACTGATCACCACAGTCACTGTGGGAGGACGCTCACTACGGGCTAACCCTCCTCCTTACTTCAATTATACCAATTGCTTTGGTTAAGAAACATTGTGAGGGCTTTACTCTTTACTCCCTCAGTGACCACAGGGGCTCCAAGCTGCAGGGAGATGGAAGGGGCTCCGTAGAGCGCAGGTCCCACTCTGGCACGCTCTCCTCACCAGGACGGACCCCTCGATGCACCCCCAGCCCTGATGCTCACACCACGCAGGGGGGCATTGCTCACATGGGCTGAGGTGAAAAAAGATGAGAATGGCAAGCTTTTCCTCACATTCAGACAAAATTTCCCATGTTCCAGTTTGTGCCCATTGCTCCTTGTCCTGTCACCGGGCACCACTGAGCACGGTCTGGCCCCATCCTCTTGCCACCCGCCCTTTAGGTATCGATCAGCATTGATGAGATCCCCTCTCAGCCTTCTCCTCTCCAGGCTGAACTGCCCCAGGGCTCTCAGCCTTTCTCAGAGAGAGATGCTCCAGTCCCTGAGCATCTTTGTAGCCCTTTGCTGGACCCTCTCCAGCAGATCCCTGTCCTTCTTGAACTGGGGAGCCCAGAACTGGACGCAGTATTCCAGATGCGGCCTCACCAGGGCAGAGTAGAGGGGGAGGATGACCTCCCTCCACCTGCTGGCCACACTCCTTTTGATGCACCCCAGGATGCCATTGGCCCTCTTGGCCGCCAGGGCACATTGCTGGCTCATGGTCATCCTGTTGTCCCCCAGCACTCCCAAGTCCCTCTCTGCAGAGCTGCTCTCCAGGAGGTCAACCCCTAACCTGTACCGGTGCGTGGGGTCATTCCTCCCCAGGTGCAGGACCCTACACTTGACTGTGTTGCACTTCATTAGGTTCCTCTCTGCCCAACTCTCCAGGTCTCGCCGTACGGTGGCACAGCCTTCTGCCGTGTCGGCCACCCCTCCCAGTCTTGTGCCATCAGCACATTTACTGAGGGTGCACTCTGCCCCCTCATCCAGGCTGTTGATGAATATGTTGAACAAGACCGGACCCAGCACTGCCCCCTGGGGAACACCGCTAGCTACAGGCCTCCAGCTGGACTCTGCGCCATATAGCCTTCATCCACCCCCACCAAAATGGGAGAAAACAAGAAAAAAGGAGCAGTGGGAGTTTCCACAGCCTGGCGTCCCTGGGAGGCAGCAGCTCCTGGGCTTTGCATGGCCGGTGGCACTTCCCAAATCCCAACCTGCAAACAGCACTGTCAATGCGCAGCCCTGATGGCAGTAAGACATGCTGTAAACGACAAAACGCACCAAGAAAGGCAGTGAATCACAAAGGAATCAGAAAAGTACAGTAAATCTACCCCAGCCTATGCCACAGGCGGGCTCTTTGGTGCAGTAAACATGCCAACATCAGAACTTTCTCTGTGGTTTGGGGGATTTTTTTAGGTAGGATCTTGTGTAACAGCACTGCCTGAGAAGTGATCGGTCACAGGTAAGCACTATAGCAGTTCACAGAGTTTTTGTCTCATTAAGTTTCTTCTAAGAACAATCTATCCTCCAATAGCTGCTTAAAGCAGGAGAATGATTTACACACACACACACAAAAAGTTATTTACAATTCTGTTCAGCTGTACCCTGAAGAGATGACACCACCTCTGGAGGAGAGGTGATGCTGCCTCTCAAGCTGAGTGTTACGATGGACATCACTACCACCCCGCTCTACCTGCACGCCGGGGAGCGGCGCTGAGAGCCGCAGACACACACCAGGCTCAGCAAGCGACGGGGACACGGAGCCTGTCCTAAAACCTCCTGCCCTGATGCTCCCCGTGGTCAGGAAAAGCTGCGGAACACAGCACAGAAATACTGGGACGTCTCATGACCCTCCTGTTCTGAACAGTCCCAAACCCCAGTTCTAAGAGGTTAAACCCACAGCTGGAACACGCTCCATCTGAAACACAGCCCTTTAATGAGAGTACATCTGGACCACAGCGTTTTTTTAATTAAGGCCAGTTAGCTAATACTGTAATTTCATCTTAACTTGCAGCATTTACTTTTGCTCTCAGTATTCAGCATTTCTGCAGCCAGGCCATCAGGCGCGCACACACCGCGGAGAGGAGCAGGCACAGCCACAGCGGTGTCGGGGGCAAGCGGTGAAGCTGAAGAGCACGGCCAGCGTGTCAGCCACCGACGGCCCTGCCAGGTATGGGGGAGTGGCGGAGAAAACATTGCTACAAACAGCCATCGCCATCAGCGACAAGAGGCACGGCACACACTCCCAATCTCATCAGGAACCTCACGGAAAAGGTCCCAAATAATCAGTGCTGGCAGTGCGGCAGTGACAGGGATGTCACAGCTCTGACTGTGCTCACACTGGCAGGGATGAAGGATGTCACAGCTTTGACCTGAAGGATGTCACAGCTTTGTCCACGCTCACAACGGCAGGGATGGGGACGTCACAGCTCTGACCATACTCAGCACGGCGGGGATGGGGACGTCACAGCTCTGACCATGCTCACGATGGCAGGGATGGGGATGTCACAGGCTCTGACCACTCTCACCAGGGCAGGGACGGGGACATCACAGCTCTGACCACGCTCACCACAGCAAGGATGGAGATGTCACAGCTCTGACCACGCTCACCATGGCAGGGACGGGGACATCACAGCTCTGACCACGCTCACCACAGCAAGGATGGAGATGTCACAGCTCTGACCACGCTCACCATGGCAGGGACGGGGACATCACAGCTCTGACCACGCTCACCACAGCAAGGATGGAGATGTCACAGCTCTGACCACGCTCACCATGGCAGGGACGGGGACATCACAGCTCTGACCACGCTCACCACAGCAAGGATGGAGATGTCACAGCTCTGACCACGCTCACCATGGCAGGGACGGGGACATCACAGCTCTGACCACGCTCACCACAGCAAGGATGGAGATGTCACAGCTCTGACCACGCTCACCATGGCAGGGACGGGGACATCACAGCTCTGACCACGCTCACTGCCACAGTGATGGAAGATGTCACAGCTCAGCACCCCTCAGAAATCAAATAGTTACTTTGCATGGCTTGGGAATAATGTTTTTTTTCCCCCACAGAAAGCATTTTCCTGTTGGTTTGCTGGTGTTTGTCATTTGGGATATTTTTTTAGCTGTTCTTCTGATGACATGGTCCCTCCCTGTACTATGTGCACATCGGTACAGCGCAGGCGCTGCACAGGAGTGTGAAGCGATGGAAGGAATCCGTCTTTCCCAGTTTTGGAAGGGCACTGAACATGCAGTCCTGTTCCCAGGCACGAGAGATCCTCCGTCTCTGCGTGTGATGAACTCTGCAGAGACTCCCTGCCACGAGGCAGAGCGGCAGGAGAGCTGCAGTGGCTCCCGCTCGGCAGGTTGTGACCATCCGAGCTCTTCTCCTGGAGCAGCCCCCGGCAGCGGGCGAAGGGCAGGCAGGGCCAGGGCTCGTGGCTCTGCCCTGCAGTCCGCAGGCTGGAGGCCACCTGGGAGAGCAGTACCGACGGTTATCAGCTTTCCTCTTCACGGGGGCGGTTTGGAGAAGCGGCTCGTTGCTGCGTGCGGCACCGCAGGGCTGCAGCAGCGCCGGCCCCGCCATGCCCGGGTGAGGGGAAGGACGCGGGGTGAGGCACCTGCTCCCTCTTCCCCGGGACAGGGAATTGTACAAGAAGGATATTAGCTTTCCTTCAGGTGTGCGAGTCGGGCTGAGAAAGAGACGTCACAGTTCCCACTGCTGAATGCTGCCAGCGAGGGAACCCCCGGGGGCCCCGCCATGGCGCACAGCCTCTTTGCTCAGAGCTGCAGGGGAGAACACGGCCGCTGGTGGTGGGACAGACGGGCACTTCTGTCCCTTCTTTGCCGGTACGCTCTTTGCTTGGGCTCTGAAAACCCAGACACCTGCAACACTATCTACTGGATGTTAGATTTGCTGTTTCAGTTATTTACTGCTGTTCCTCAGACACGGCTGCGTGGCAATGGCTGGCAACCGCTCCTCGTCGCTCCGCAAGCTGCAGTCACTGCTGCAAAACAGAAATATGGAGAGGAACATTTCCCTTGAGTGACACGCAGGGCTTTGTCCGAGGGGGTTAGGCGGATAATACCAGTTTTGAGTCATATTAATTAAAGGAAATGAGATTGGTTCCCACTTTTAGGTGTGTTGACAAAAACATATTGGCAGCTGCTGGTGACTGGAAACCAGTAACACACCGAGAGCCATTTGACAGACGCGTTGTACTGGTCCCTGAACAAGTCATCCCCTCATACTCCCTCCAGAGACCAGACTCACGGGTGGACCGGCTCCCCAACGCTTCAGTGTTTAATTTTGGGAGCAGGGGTCCCAAGGATTTGCAGAATGCAGCTGGAGGATGCTCCCGCGGCAGAGCGGCCGCCGGCAGTGCGGAGGGGAAGGCAGGGGAGCCGCCGCCGCAGTGCGCTGGAAACAACATTTGCTGGGGTGCTCCAGAGTCAGGCACATGTCCTGAAAGGCTGCCATAAATTATAAATCTGCATATGTGCAGTGGAAAAGATGACCCATTAGCAAACCTTTCAAATATAGATAGCCTCCCAGGAGACAGGGTTGTACATTATTCACAGAAATAACCCTGACGGCACGAAGATTTGTAGAGCATTTCAATTGCCCTGAGATAATTAAGAATTTGTTCAGTGAACAAAACTGGAAACCTAAAAATCACAGCAGCTGAACAAATTATTCCCAAATCTGCCTCATTTATTTCATGGTGATGTAGATTTGCAGAAAATTAACATAAGATGCAACTTCAGTAGCTTATGTTAAGCTGGGAAACACAAAAACCAAAGAGCCATGCCATGGATCTCCTGGAGCCGCTTTGCGCAGGAGATCTCAGCACCTCTCCTTGTAACTTCTGCCGTAAGCCAAGTTTGAACGAAACTTTGCCCAATTTTTGTCCCATCTCTTGAAAAACTACCTATATTGGATTCACATCGCAGCTTTGGTAGTAATTGTGCTCAGTGTATATCCAGTCTGTAGTCTTTTCCAGTCTCTGTGACTGCCGACTTTTAATATCACCAAAATCCTTCTGGTTGAAACGTGGCCTTGGCTAATAAGCTCACTGCCTTGTAAAGCAGTCCCGCCATCCAAACCAAACGGTCCTCCGCCAGAGGGCATCTTATTCGAGGCTGAGTGTCACGTTTCCAGGTAGCTAACGTCAGACTACAGGTTAACACTGTACTCCCAAAAGGTAACACCAGGGACTGTTCGGTGATACATCCAGCACCCTTGAACTTCACAACAGTCCTTCTTTTAACCACGCCAGGCTTCACACCTGGCTTGTAACTTCAGGCAACATGTATGGACTTCATAACGATCCCAAAGATCTCTGCTTTATATATTATTTTTTTCTGAGAAAGCAGAGTGTGTACAATTTGTGCTAGAGGTGGCTGTTTCCTTTAACAAAAAGGAAGCTGATGTTTCAGCTTGATGAAATTGAGCACTGCCCTCCGCATCTGGCACCCTGACAGCAGAGCAGAAGCGATCTGATGTTGTTTCCAGCCACCCGCAGCCTGGAGAGGCAAAAGGAAAATGTGGGAATGAAACTCATACAGCAACTCAAAATAAATACAACCCAAACATGGGGTACTCCCGGCAGGAGCATCCCAGAGAGGAGCACTGGGTCTGTCATCCACATGCTTCACATTTTTTTATTTTTTTTTTTCAAAATACCGTTTTCAAACACCCTATAAAGGAAGACACCCTGACAAATTGCTGCTTGGGCATTAAATCAATAGTAGCACCACTTCTAGGCTCCGACGGACCAGCTCGCTTTCCTGAGGCATTGCATGCCCCATGGTGGCCATGCACGCCTCGGGAGCTGCCATTCCCTCCCAGGCATGCCATGGGCTGGTGGCCTCCATGCTCCGAGCCTGAGAGCCCTCTCGGTAACCCTTAGTGCCGCTGCCGCGCTGACCTTTGCGGCTGCTGACATTTGGGGAATTTGTAGAGCAGCAAGCTCCAGTAAATCTTGTCAGACTTAATGTAAAAGTAGACACACTCATTAACATCCTCCCTCAAATAAGGGCTGGCTGGCTACGGCGGCGTTACAGAGTCACCATCTGTCATCATTGTATGCGATGCAAAGCTGGTAGGCAAGCGGTGCACCGGGACATGGAGCCCGCTGGCACAGGAGATCACAGAATCATAGAATGGTGTGGGTTGGAAGGGACCTTAAAGATGATCCAGTCGCAACCCCCCTGCCATGGGCAGGGACACCTCCCACCAGACCAGGTTGCTCAAAGACGGCGTCACCACCTCCTGCCCGGCCAGCCTGGAGGTCCCATGGCCAGAACAACTCCTGGAAACAAGAAGATATGTGCACCCTGCACCCATGTACCTCTGACCCACCAGAGACCCACGGTCTCAGTATTGCTACACCAGTAACATGGGGTAGACCTTGTCTGTGCATGTTAAAAAAACCCCAACTCTCCAGAAAGGTTCATGGAGGCACCACGGTTTGTTACAGACTCATCACCAATCCACCCGTCATCTCCAAGGAGTTTTAATGCTCCTGTCATTACGCCACTGCTGATTTCTCTTATTGTGCTTTCAAGTCAGGGCACTCCATCAAAACCAAGTGTAATTAGTGAGCCGCGAAGGGCTTGTAGGGTCGCAAACCCGTCAGCCCCCCGACCTCTCCCGAGGAAGTTGTCCCACCGGGGCTGATTTCAGATGCAGCTCAACAGCTCATCCTGTGCCAAGCCACGGTCCTTCTGACCCCCTCCTCCCCCAGAGCTCCCCGACAGCTCTCAGCACTGCCTCTCGTACCAGCATCCAAGCACGCCGGCCGTTAGCGGGTTTTCCATGACATACATCTTTCCACTGCAAACCTCAAGAGATCCGGAGCACAGACCAAAACATCCCTGTGCCGGCACAGACTGAGAAGAGCCAGGATGGAGCCGATGGCTGCAACCAGCGCTGGCTCAGCCTGAGATGGTCCGTTCTCCACCCCAGGGACAAAGCGCTCACACGAAACAGGCTGTGGGCTGAGGCCGGTGTGCCGTTGACTCTCTTACTGGTGCCATCATCTTACTAATGAAGATGTTATGCTCGTTGGGCGGGGGGGCTGGTGCTAAACTGTCCCTCACAGGGAAACCGGTGTGCTGGGCTGTGGATTGGCAGGTTGGTTACTTCCACATCCCTCGGCTGGGTCTTGCTTAAACTACTGTGAACGCACCTGCAACAGAACCAGTACAGTACTGCAAAGGGATATAAAGCTGACCAGTAACACTCATTTGATAAAGGAGTTTTTACACTTGCATGTCAACATTGTTGAGACACCTATAAAAGTATAAACAGAGAAGTAAAGCTGATGTAAAGGTTGAGGCAATGACGTATTAATGAGGTCACTGTTAAAATAACCATATGTAATACGTCTAGGTCTTTCATTTACTTCTCAGAGGGACCACAGAACATTTGTTGATTCAGATTGTTCAAAATAAGCGCAGAATGGACTAACAAGCCCAAACTTCACAACAGTTAAGCCGGCGCACCGATATCTCTCACCAGACACGCTTTCCTCCCCGCCAAGGCCACGGCATCACCTCTAGAATCTGCTTCTGGTGGCGGGCTGCAGGTAATGAACCGCTCACCTGGTCCCACTCCAGAAAGTGCAGTTTTGTAGCAAATCTCCCACACTGCCGATTTCTGGCAGGTTCTTTTTTCCAAATTATCAACAAGCGGGATAGCTGAGGTCCACGCTGCCTCGCGCTCACCGCCAGCTAAGGTGCCAGCGACGCGCACAGTGACCCTGCTCTCCGCCATCCGAGCTCCCTTGGTTCCTCAAGCCTCTTGTTTCCAGAATCCGGGGGCTTCAACACCACATAATAAATCATAGCAAAGGATGGGAACGGCCCTGCGCCATCCGTTAGACCACCTCGCATCTCATTTCTGGGCGGAGGCAGCCTGAGTGATCAACGGGAAGGCGCCACACAAAAACTGATCACAGCAAACCTTTCATCTGTGGGGCTAAACCACAGCATTAGGGAAGGGAATGAGTAAGGAGCCAAAGGGGTGGAGAACTCACCCCGAGAAGACAGAAGCCAAACTCTTCAGAGCTAACAGTTCAACACTTAAGCAATCCCATGAACAAATATGCAATTAAAAGAGCACAAAAATCCAGACACCTCCTGCAGAGGAGCCAAGGGTGGGGGGACCCTGCAAAGCAGGGAGGGTGGAGGTAATTACCACACGATTATCTCCTTCAAACACATCTTCCTAAGTATTTCATATTCCTTTGAGAAATCTTTCGAAAACGAAAAAAAAAAAAAAAGAGATAGAGGAGATAATGCTCCTGTTGGCCAGTTAAATCCATATAATACTGTTGGAAAAAACTGGCAGAACAAAATTATTGTCAGGCAGACACTTGAGCTTCTTTATTTAATGTAAGTAAATAAATTAATGAATAAATCTAGTTTCACAAAGTAGAAATCCCTGGGGTTTTCAGGCATCAATTAGACACTACAAAAAGTCAATATGACCAACTGAATTCTTGAAGCAAGTAAAACCCTGAGAAATTCAACACCTATTGCCCCTTAGCAACTAGCACTTGATACTGGAGAAACTGAAATTAGACATCAAAATTCATTTTAAGTGCCGAAATAAGTGTGAGGTCATCTCCTTGACTAATTTACTCATTAACATTCAACCGTCTAGCCCAATCCGGAAACCTGAGACTGCACTATAAGCTTCTCCTCCCTTTTTTCCCCATCTACTTAGAAACACAGAATGGTCAGAGTTGGAAGGGACCTTGAAGACCATCCAGTTCCACCCCCTGCCCTGGGCAGGGACACCTCCCCCCAGCCCACGTTGCTCCAAGCCCCGTCCAACCTGGCCTTGGACACCTCCAGGGATGGGGCAGCCACAGCTTCTCGGGGCAACCTGCGCCAGGGGCTCACCGCCCTCACAGGCAACAATTCCTTCCTAATATCTATTCTAAATCTCCCCTCTTTCAGTTTAAAACCGTTACCCCTCATCCTATGGCTCCATCCCCTGATCCAGAGTCCCCCCCCAGCTCTCCTGGAGCCCCTTTAGGCACTGGAAGGGGGTCTGAGGTCTCCCCGGAGCCTTCTCTTCCCCAGGCTGAACCCCCCCAACTCTCCCAGCCTGTCCTCCCAGCAGAGGGGCTCCAGCCCTCCCAGCATCTCCGGGGCCTCCTCTGGCCCCACTCCAACAGCTCCGTGTCCTTCTGCTGTTGGGACCCCCCGAGCTGGAGGCAGCACTGCAGGGGGGTCTCCCCAGAGCACAGCAGAGGATTGTGCCATCCCCCGCCTCGCCCTGCTGGCCACGCTGCTGGGGATGCAGCCCAGGGTGCCAGCGGCTTTCTGGGCTGCCAGCGCACATTGCTGGGTCGTGTTGAGCTTCTCATCCCCCAACATCCCCAGGTCCTTCTCCCCAGGGCTGCTCCCCATCCATTCTCTGTCCAGCCTGGATTTGTGCTTGGCATTGCCCCGACCCACATGAAGCACCTTGCACTTGGCCTTGTTGAACTTCATGAGCTTCGCATGGGCCCACCTCTCCAGCCTGTACCGGTCCCTTCAGATGGCATCCCTCTCCTCCAGTGTGTTGACACAGCTGGGTGTCACTGGCAAACTTGCTGAGGGCGCATTCAATCCCACTGTCCATGTCACTGACAATGATGTTAAACAGCACCGGTCCCGGTACTGACCACCGAGGAATGCCACTCGTCACTGTCTTCACTTGGACATGAAGCCATTGATCACAACTCTTTGAGTGTGACCATCCGGCCAGTTCCTTACCCACGAAGTGGTCCATCCATGAAATCCGTGTCTCTCCAACTTAGAGACAAGGATGTCGTGTGGGACACCGTCAAATGCTTTGCACAAGTCCAGGTAGATGACATCAGTTGCTCTTCCCTTATCCACCAATGCTGTGACACCTTCACAGAAGGCCACCGAATTTGTCAGGCACAATTTGCCCTAAGTGAAGCCATGTTGGCTGTCACCTCCTCATTTTCGACGTGCCTCAGCAGAGTTTCCAGGAGGATCTGCTCCATAATCTTGCTGGGCACAGAGGTGAGACTGACCGGCCTGTAGTTCCGCAGGTCGTCTTTTTTCCCCATTTTGAATATGGGGTTACATTTCCTCTTTTCCGGCCAGTGGGAACTTCACCGGACTGCCACAACTTCTTAAATAAGATGGATAGTGGCTTAGCAACTTCATCCGCCAGTTCCCTCGGGACCTGCAGATGTATCTCATCAGGTCCCATGGACTTGTGCACCTTCAGGTTCCTCTCAGATGATCTTGAGGCTGATCTTCTCCTACAGCGGGTGGTTCTTCATTCTCCCAGTCCCTGACCTTGCCTTCTGTGACTTGGGCAGTGTGGCTAGAGCACTTGCCAGTGAAGATCGAGGCAAAAAAGTCATTGAGCACCTCAGCCTTCTCCATATCCCGGGTAATCGGGCCTCCCGTTGTCTTCCAGAGAGGGCCCACATTTCCCTAGTCTTCCTTTTATCATTGACGTACCTGTAGAAGCTTCTCTTATTGCCCTTGACATCCCTGGCCAGATTTACCTCTATCTGGGCTTTAGCTTTCCTAACCTGATCCCTGGCCGCTCAGACAATTTCTCTGTATTTCTCCCAGGATACCTGTCCTTGCTTCCACCCTCTGTAGGCTTCCTTTTTGTGTTTGAGTGTGCCCAGGAGCTCCTTGTTCATCCATGCAGGCCTCCTGGCGTTTTTGCCTGACTTCCTCTTTGTCAGGTTGCATCAGTCCTGAGCTTGGAGGAGGTGGTCCTTGAATATTAACCAGCTTTCTTAGGCCCCTCCTCCCTCCAGGGCTTTATCCCATGGTACTCTACCAAGCAGATCCCTGAGGAAGCCAAAGTCTGCTCTCCTGAAGTCCACAGCGCTTGCTGTGGGCCCTTCTCGCCACCCTAAGGATCTGGAACTCCACCATCTTATGGTCACAGCAGCCAAGGCTGCCCTTCAGCTTCACATTCCCCACAAGCCCCTCCTTGCTGGTGAGAACAAGGTCCAGCATGGCACATCTCCTTGTTGTCTCCTACATCACTTGGAGAAGGAAGTTATCATTGATGCATCCAGGAACCTCCTGGATTGCTCGTGCCCTTCTGTGTTGTCCCTCCAACAGATATCGGGGTGGTTGAAGTCTCCGATGAGGACCAGGGCTTGTGAACTTCAGGCTGCTCCTATCTGTCTACAGAGGGCCTCATCTACTCAGCCTTCCCGGTCAGGTGGCCTGTTGCAGACCCCCACAGTAACATCACCTGTCCCGGCCCTCCCTTTAATCCTGACCCATAAGCTCTCGGTCAGCTCCTCATCCATCCCCAGGTGGAGCTCCATAGTACTTCAGTAGAAGCTTTAGTTGATTTCCACGAGTGTAGATAGCGGTCAGGAAAGGTAACATGCCTGGATATACCTATCCTCAATAAGTGCTCCAGGAGAGCCTTCGGGGTATTTCAGTGATTCATTAAGGTAAAAAAAAAAAGTTATCTCTGCAAACCCTCTGAGGACCTCTCCAGCACACAGTTCGAGTTGGGTCTGGTACAGGGCAGGGCTTAAATCTCCGTTCATCTTGCCTGTAATAATCAAATGTGAAGCTCTGTCAGGTAGAAGACTTCATATTAAAAAGATGAAAACTAATTTCAGTCTTGTATTTTTATTACAAAAATACGGTATCACAGCAATATTCAGAAAGGAAGATGCATAATTTCCAGCCGAAGATCACGAGACAGAGAAACCAACAGTACTGAAGCCCGAGAGATTCCCTTGCGAAGGCCGTCCCCCGGCTAATCAACATGCACATGCACTGACCAGATAATAAAGGGAGATATATCTGAGTTTTGGTAATCAGTGCTAAAGTCACAGAAGGTTAGCGTTATAAAGAGTTCATTATGGCTGGGAAAGGCTTATTGCCAGCTCGCACAGTCCATGCCAGGGGCCACAGCTGAACGAATGAAAACACAGCTGCGAATCTGGTTAGTTCAGTTCCGGTCAAAACCGGGCATGGGTGGCTGTGATAACAGAGTCGGGGATGCCAGTCTGGGACTGAAATGACACAGCGCAGAGGTGAAGTAAAGTTTTGTTGTCACTGGAGAAAAGGAAACCGTGGGGTTTGTACTGACCTAACTCTCTGCACAAGTGATGAAGGGCTCCAAGAAGATGCTCCAAGCAGCTCCGTGCCTTTGAGGGCTGATGGAGACAGTCAGAGCAAACTCCAAGGACATCTGCTTACCCAGAGTAAAACTTCAGAGTGCCTCATCTTGCCGGTGCCCTACACGAAGAAGCTCTTACACCTTAAAAACGAAACCTCAAACAAAACCAGGACCCCTCCCTGGGGGTCCAGCAGATTTTGCCAGCAGACATCCTTGTTTTCATAAACTCTTCCCACGTTATTGGGAGGAACCTGGGAATGTGGAGATTCAATGAGTTCTTCAGCTTACAAAATGGTGAGCCATGCAGAAGTACAGCAGCACCTTGTACTCCGACAGCCGTGCAGGCGCTCCACCTTCGCACATGGATTGTTTATACTTTTTTTTTTTTATGATTTAGGAGGAATGCAAACATTCTCCTTACATCTCCACTGCACAGAAGCAGATGAAGAACCACCCCTTCCCCCCCTCCCCCCTGGTTAGAGGCAGCCGGCTGGAGTAAAGAGAGATGATAATCCCAGTGGAGAAGCTGGGCAACTGGCTGCCAAGGCAGGAACGAGAAGTCAGAGGCACCTCCCACCAGCGACTCCGAAGCCAAGAAGAGCTTTTTGTCCCTCAGGCCCAACGCCTTTGGCAGCTGGTCTGGCTGTCTATCCAACCACTTCCCTGCTCTTACACTAAACTGGGTCGAACCCCGGGTTTTCTTAAATATACGGCAATGCCCAGAGAGCAGCCGCACCCACCGCTTCCTGGATCTCCATGTAGAAGGTCCAGGGAAGCAGGATGGGAGTTTCCAGTGGCTGGGAGAGGTGTGAGCCCATTCCTCAGCATGCTGCACCAGGGATGGGACGTGCTGCTCCGTGACAGTGGCAGAGATTTGACTTGGTCGGATGAAGGGCTCCTGGGACTCACCCTCCAGGATAAATGTGAAGTCAGACCTTCAGCAGAGCAGGGAGGGGGGACCCACCTTGAAGAGAAGCTGGAAACACTGCTCTGAGCAATTTAAAACTCTTCACCTTATTGGAGTCGCTGCTGAACAGCATGGAAAACAGTGAAATCACAATTTCAGAACCATTACCTTGATTTAGATGAATTCCAACTCTCAAAAATCAAGCATGTTAGACACCCAGAAGCGCATGAAAGACTCCTCCTGGCAAAGGCAAGAAGGTTGACGATCGTATGCCCCCACCCACAGTAGAGAAGCAAACACTGAACCGCAGAGCTCACGGCGAGGGCTGAGCAGATTACGCCGTTGTTCTGTGCGCCTCCAAGGAGGAGGATTTGTTGCCAGCCATTTTCTAGGATTTATTCTGTTCCTTCCACGTCCCACGGTAGACTAGAAACCAATTAATGCTGAACAAAGTGGTGAAGTTATCTTGAGTTTTGCTTTGATGCCAAAGCACTGAATCCGAAGACTAAAACAAGGTGGCTCCAGCTCCCTCGCCTCACCTCGAAAGGGCAGGATGGAAGGGAATTATTAATTCCACCTCCTACTGTTTCCGGCACTTCAGGAGGTTACTCCCAGCAAGGGAGCACCAGGTTTTGAATCTGCTTCCAAAAAATCCTCAGCTGTCAAATTCCTCAGAAAGATGTGTTAAGAAGAAAAACTTCCCAGGAAAGCAAGTGAAACCTTTTTAGTGAAGAGGCAGAATATATTTATTTTTCAATAATAAAGCCCTAAACCAGTGACAAAGCCACAAGGGTCAGAATAAAATCCAGTGTTCCTCCATTAAAGAGAGCAATGTTTCTTCTTTGGTGTCTCTAAAGATGCATAGTTAGTCAGGCATGCATCTTTCCAGGCAATTCTTTGCAATGAATTTTTTAAGTCAGTCATTGAAATCACAGGCAGAAGCAACAACTAACCATTTGGATGCACAGTGATTTTAAAAGCAAAATGCCAAATCCACATGTGTTAGTATTAATTCACATCACAGATCAAAAAAGGAGTACTAACTGTAAAGCTGTTTCTGTAGGAACTCAAAGGAAAATGAGAGAGGCATTTTCAGTATAAAAGGACATTGATTTCCCCAGTACAGATTATTTCCCTTCCTTTAAAGTATTTCCTACCAGCAGCAGACAGATTTATGGATTAACCCTTGGGCGTACACCTGCTCTCATTTCATCAGCCAAACGAACCTTATGCCCAGACATCTCTAACGACCTGAGAGGGTTAACGCTGTTATCCACAGTTGCAGGGTGAGGAGATCCGCATTAACGCAACCTCCACATTGCCGTTTGAAACACGGTGCCTTCAGAAATCCCTGCCGTAGACCATAAATCCCCCTCAATCCCGGCACCCCCTGCTCACCGCTGTTTCCTAGGTACCCCACCCTACCCAGCACGGAACCAGTTTTAGAAAGCCACCTGCATCAAGACTGTCCCTTGCCAGGTGAGGAAGAAAATCGTAGAATCGTCTGGGATGGAAGGGACCCTTAAGATCATCGAGTCCAACCATCAGCCTAACACTGCCAAACCCACCACTACCCCATGTCCCCCAGCACCACGGCTGCCCGGCTTTTAAACACCTCCAGGGACGGCGACTCCACCACCGCCCTGGGCAGTCGGAGAAGTCAAGCCGTATTCTTGGAGATCCTCCTGCCAGGGGCCGCACACTTGCAGTGGGGTGAGGGCAGCTGATCTGAGGGTCACAAGTCTGGTTTCATGGACATGGAGATGGGAAAGCAAGACAAACCCTGGAGCTGTAAGTCAGCAATCAAACTGCAGGTCAGCTGCTCCAGTTAGCTCTCATTCATGGAAAAACTGCCTCTGCAATTTGCAGCAGTCAAGAAACAAGTCCTACCGCAATGCAGAGCACCACAGTTCCATCTCATCCTTTTCCTCCTCCAGCCTGTTCGTGATTTTACATTGAGATTGAAGACCTTGTGCAAAACGGATTGTCATTTTTCCTTATTTGTACAGAACTGGAGCAATGGGGTCCTCATCCATCACGGAGCTTCCTGAGCAGTGAAGACTTACAAACAGGGAGCAGTAACTGTGCCACCAAGGAGCCTTTTCACCGGGGAAGAAAACAATATAACTCACAACCAGCACGGCAGCCTTCTCTTCTACCCAGCCACAGCCCCTTTCGCTTTCCCCGCTCTCCAAAACCAAGGCCAGTTTAGTTAGGAGGAATTTGAAGCCCCACACAAGAAAGGCAAGAAGGCAAAGCCCGGACTCGTGGAGGCAGCTCTGCCCAGCGACCTCCAGCCTCAGCACCCAGCTCCCGAGTTTAAGTGGTGGCCTCCAGTGAGCATTTGCAGATCACTACCTCTGGAAGGGATTTCGTGAGCATTTCTACAGCTATTAGAAGTGTAAAACGGCCACTGTTGGTGGAACAAACTGAGCCCATGACAGCAGAATTTGCTGCCTGGACACGCCAAATACAGCCAAAAATAACTCAAATGCTGCAGCAAGGAAGAATACAACAGAAATAGGTTAAAAAATAAGCTTCTCATGCAGCATGGAAAACCAAGTAATAAAATAAACGCCAAGACAAATTGGTTGTGAAGAGGGACATTTCACTGTGTCGTCTCGGTTACGTAAATACATCTGACCGTGCTTGTGTTTGGAACTGTGCGGACATCAGGACCCTGGCTGCAAGAGCAGCTGTGGCACCGAGACACTTGAAGCACACACTGTTATTTGCTCTAATTCATCAGCATCACCAGTCTGGGCTATCGAATGCTCTTGGGTGATAGTCTCAAATGATTTGAGTGCCAGAGTACGTTGAAGAACCTATCACTAAAACAACGAGCCAGAAGTAACACAGGATTTAGAGTCATATTCACACAGCAAGAACTAGATAATGTAAGATACCAAGCACAACATCTAAACTGCTGTGCCCCATGCAGCAAGTCAGGGGCAGAGGAGGAGCCACGCGAGGAAGGAGGGCTTTGTAGCATAATATTTAGGATATTCCACCAGCACTGTTACAACCCCTTTCAGAGTTCTGCACCCCAGACAAAGGAGGGCTGGGTGTCGGGCGGGTCTTTGCAGTTTCAAGGATGACATACGAGGACTTTTGATACCTTCAGTCTTTTGAGATGTGAATTCAATCAAAGCTGGGAAGTTGGAGTAAGGAGTTGACTTCTGATTAGAGAGATACACGACTTGCCCGTTCAGTTGTGAAAATTCAGAAAGCTGACTCCATGCCGTTCCTTTGCAAACTGACTTCAAGCCATCACCAGCGAAACGACTCTCCCATTGGTGTGCCCCAGGAGCAGCACCTGGGAAGAAGGAACAGACTCACAGTACAGCTCTTGCAGTTTTCTGTGTTTCACTGCAGCTCAGCGTAAGACCTACAAAGCAATCTACTCCAGTCATTCATCTCCACAGCAGAAGCAGCCAGTCACTTCTCTCCTCCAGTTTATATGCGGTTGGAAGAAAGGGTGGTCCCATAAGTCAGGAAGAGGAAGACACGGGTGGTGGCACCAGCCTCCCGTGCCCTTGTGCTGAGCAGGGACTGATGAGAGGAGCACGGGCGAGCCGGGCACTTTCAGTTAGCCACAAGCCCTTGCGATTTCAGCTAGGCAGCAGCAAACCAACGGGCATCCATTCTCACCACTGCTGAAAGGTTACTTAGACCTTCCCTGTTACCAGCTCAGTTTGGGAGCTTTTCCCGAGGACAACCAGGGGAGGCTGAGCTTGTTTCCACCTGCACGTTAGCAAAAATAGGTAGAGTGCACAGCTTTTACTGATGCGTGTATGTCTTTTTCAGCACCAGGAGCTCCAGGCAGCCCCCCGGGACCCCACCGGACCAAGTGCCGGGTATGCACATTGGGCAGCCTGCGTGTCCTGAGGAGCCCGCAGCGCAACGCACAAACTGGGGGTGTACGCCTGTTGTGAAATGCAAGATTTCAAGTCCACTTCTCAGTCACAGGTGAACCTACACTCTGAGAGGAGATCTCGTACAGAGGTTTGAGTATTCACACATTCAAGTGGCAAAATAAAGACAAATGATTCTCTCCCTCTTTCTTACTGATCCAAATTCATCTTGCTCAAGCGATGGTATAGGAGGCAGGGAGAGACCTCCTCCCAGCTTCCACAGCAGGTGACTCTTTCCCTCCCCAGGGTTCAAGAAACCTTGGTTGGGCAAGCAGCACGTTGGACTCCTGGGCGGCCTCGGGATGGAGGACACTATTTCACTGAACTTGTTCATACAGCGCAGCCTGGCTCTTTTGATGCACCCAAATCCAAACACATTTACCATGGCAGCAACAACAGACGTGTGACGGGATCTATTTTCCTTTGTTTTAACTGGAACCCCAAACTGGAAAGGGTACCTTTGATATCATCTTATTTTGTGTCACTACAAAGGTTAAGCCAAATCAAAATCAGATTGTTTCTCAGATTGGTCTCCTATTAAACTAAGGAAAAAAAAAATCTTATTTAGGGCCAAGAAGCCTTCAAATTGCCTTGACTAGCTACACGATAATCTTTGTTTTAGCTGTTAATACAAAACTCACATAGCTGCAGGAGAACCGGTGTCTAACTCCAAGTCCACAAACTTCCCCTATTCGCACTACAGAGAAACCCTATTAACCCCCGGATTTCACAGGCTTACACCAGGACATACGAGACTAGTTTTATTGTTCTCTGTTGAAACAAACACATGAAAAAAGCTAACCACAAAACGGCTAACTGGTAAATGTTCCACAGTCCGCATATCTTTACTTATTCAAAAAGCACCTGATGGCAGAGACTTCACTGTGCTCACCAGCATTCAAAAAAAAATAAGGCAATATTCTTCAGATGAGAAAAAGAATAAAATAATAATTATGGATGTTTGCTAAATTAGCTAAATTATTAATGTCATTACGTCTGGGACGGCATTAACAGAAATTGCAGTGTTAGGATCCATTATGTATAAAAACCACAGGACGAGAGAACAGGCAGAAAGCTTTCTAGATGCTTTTCTTAAGAGAGCTCCTCCGCAGGCTCAGCAGAGCAGACACCCTGTTGATGAATGAGGCTGGTTTTCCCTGGCTTTAGCCAGCCAGATCTCGTCTGGACGCACAGAAAGACAAATAGGAGCTCTTATTGTTGAATATCCAGAAGGTACAACTGCTACCTGGAGCAGAGCTGCGTGAAGCTGCTGACCCAGTTCTGCTTCGCGACAGCCCCCAAAGCTCTGGGTGAGTTTTACCCAAGCACAGTCTCGGTTCGCAGCTGCTCTCTGAGGACAGGCTGCGCTATAAACCCATCTGCTCTCTGAGGAGAAGGCGTCGCGATGCTCTCCGTCTCACCTGCTACGGCATTTACCCTAGATGTTTGGAGCAACACAAAGAACACGATTTCCAACCTGCAAGCCAGGCACCTTGCTGTCTCCATGTGAGACGAGAGCTCCTCTGCGAAAATCACCGCCCTGGGGCTTTGGAGGCAGGCGTGCTGCTCGCTTCCGCCCAGTTTTCAGTTGCTTGGAGGCTATTCTGGAGTCAGAGGAGCGGCGGGGACTCATGCCAGCACTACTGTCTGCTAACGGATAAACCCCGTGGGAAATCCTCCGAGTTGGCCTTACTTTGTTCTCCTGAGATGATGTAGCAGAGACCCCGTACAGTGGCAAAGCGTGATACCCACAGAGCTCACACCACAGCCTGCTCAAACACGTCGCTTTGGGCTAATGACATACATACATTTCTCCTACATAAATACATTTCTCCCGTTCTGGAGCAGACACCTGCAGGCATTACTGCAAAGACGTGTAACAGACCAGTTACTTTTGTACTCTGAGGTAACACATGATTCGGTAAAGAACTCGGCTCCCCTCGACACCCACCTGCAGTCAGATTTGTCCCTGGCGCGACTGTATTAATGTGAGCAGAGTCACCTCAGGTACCAGCATCAGCCGCATCCCTCTGCAGAGCCTGGAAGTGCTCCTCCAGCAGCAAATCCACCAGAAGAACTAACGCCGTCCACGAGGAAAGCACGACAATGATTAAGCAGATTTATCTGGGAAGTTTTTAACTGCACAAGATTGAATTTACTTATCTGCTCCTAAAATGGGAGTAGATAAACTTCATTTTATTCTAATGGTTATGGGGAAAACTCAAGACTCCTCCCTGTTCTTGAGGGAGTTTATGGGCAGACGTAGCACAGCAGCAGTTCCCCAAGAATGGCTGTTTCACACATGGGGTGAAATTAAAAACAAACAAGTCAAGCCAACATAGAGTCCAGTGAGTTCAACCAGCTTTAGACCCAAGACGTAAAAAAGATCTTGTGCCCTTTTAAATTGAGAGAGCACTGAGGACTACCGTGGGAGACAAGATGGGTCCTCAGTAGGATGCTGAACACACATTAAAGAAGAGAAGACGGTATTTGTTTCGGCATATGATTTCGAATGGCACGCGTGCCAAATGCGAAGACTGAGAGGATCAGTGGGATTAACCGATTGCTCTTCTCAACCCAACAAAACTGGGCAAGCATCTCCCCGTGTGGTGCTGAGCCTCCCAGAAACGGGACAACAGGATCAGAGAGAGAGAAGGCAGTATCGTATTGGCAGGACGCTTACCCAGACCCAACGCAGGAGGCAAAGCACGTGGAGGACGGCTGACCCACAGCACCTCCAGGACACCTCTCTCCACATTCACAGCGGGGGGGGCTGTCGCTCACAGCCTCCGTCACACCGAGGTGTGCTGGTCTTGGTGTGTGCAGCTGACACGTTCAATATTTCCAGGTGAAAAGCTGGCAAATATACAAAAATCCAAGACCTAGCCTGCATCTGCAAGTGATTTCAATAAGTAATGCACTGTAAGAAAGAAATCAAACAGCCTGCAATGTTTAATTTATTAACCTTGTTTCCACTGGGAACGGATATGGAACCAATCACGGTTTGATTAATTTTGTCTGTTTCTATCTGTTCACCAACACACGGTGCAAAATTCCAGGTAGTGTGAAAAGGTGACGCTAATTACTTGGCAGCGCGATCCTGCAATCTGTCCTGCCGCACAGCCTTCCCGCACGGCCCAGCTGAGGCCGTGCCCGGACAGTGACCTAGAGAAATCATCCTCTGTCAAACAGCCGCAATTCAAGGCTGGAAGTTTTACAGGAATATCGTGCGGGTGCAGCGCGAGGGATTTCCACCAGCTATACGGCCGCGGAGCAGCCAGGAAGCCTACCCCAGTGAGTAACACGGGAACTCGCGGGGAGTCTCTGCCTAGGCTGGACCTCGCCATAGGAATAATTAAGTTGAATATTCCTACAGGTTTTGTTGTTGTTGTTGTTAAAAAGAAGAAAATTTCAATGTCTGTCAGTGGGGTTTGTCCACGCTCCTGCATGCTTTCACAGAGGGGAGGATGGAAAGGATTCACACCGCCTAACTTGAGAGGCACGCTGCCGCCGTCTGCGTCAGAAGGGTTTGTTCCCTTGGCCCACCAGACGGCCCCTGTGAAGGGCCCGTTTCACAGCAATTCCTAACAAGAATGATTTAAATTATCCCATCAAGACACTTATTTCTACTGGGCTGTCTAGACCGTGGGCAGACTGGTCTCCTAATTTGGCGCCTATATTTTTCCCAAACGGGTTAGTCCTCCTGCAGGCACGCACCAGGCAGTCTGCCGCGGGCATCACCACAGAAGCAACCCTTGAAAGGCCAGGCGACATGAGAGATGTTTCTCACTATGAGCATTAAAACATCACGAACATGGCAAAGAGGAGGGAAGACAGAGGTCCAAAAAAGGCCAAGTATGTGGGGAGTGTGGGAAGAGGGGTTGGCCGTGGTCACCTCAGCAGGTCAGGTTTGGCAAGACCAGAGTTTGCATTCCCCTCTGGAAGGAAGAGAAAGTCCCCACCACTCTAACATCTCCAGTCCCACCAGACACTGCACTCGCCTTTCTGCAGCCCCAGCGGAGTTTAGCAGTGATTAAACCAAAGCCACCAGCTATCAGCAGGCAGATCCTGGCTCCACTGAAGTCTACAGAAGTCTGGCCACAGGCTTTACCACAGACAGCCTCGATTCTTCTGCTCCCCAGTTCATCTATCAATACTAGCCCTAGACAGCAACGCCAGGGCCCTTCTCGCTACAGCACATCCCACCATCAGGGCAAAGGCAATGCGAATGGAAGGCACATTGCAAAAGGCACTTTTAAAAATCCCCCTGCAATCTAACCAGGGCTTGCTGAATTAGTTACTGCAAAACCACCACCCAGAATTTGTGTCCTCTCTCTTTTCTGGTCAGAAGCCACAATATAAATGTTTAACGAGAGTAATAACTTTCCTATACAATTCTTGCCATAGAAGATGCTTATTTGTTAAGACAGAAACTCTTAGTCATCTTCTGAAGGCAAATATTAGCAAAACAACAACTATTTGAAGCTGCCGATGCCATCTCCTATAATCTTCTGTCTTAATTTTAAAAGAGCCTTTTTCTCTCTGCGACAATTACATTCCTGGTACTACAGGTTAGCACAAACACTCTCTTAATGCAGACACCTTCACAAGCAAGACTCGCCGGTAAGCTAGCATTAATATGTCACCCCGTGGACATAGCAAAATCAATCTTTGTCAAAAACTGACCAACAAACAACATCAAACGGCACAGAAGCAAGTATCGCACAGAAAGAGAGAGGCCACCCCGGCACACAGAGCGTGTACCCGAACAGCTGGCAGTTGAAGCTGTCTTTCAAATCCCAGTTTCACCACTCAGCTCTGCTGGTAACCAACTGCTTCCCAAGACCTTTTCTGTAGTACCCTCCACCGTCACTCCCAAATATGTTAGCAATGAATAAAGGATGCTACAGGCAAGGTCAAGTGACAGGTCAGTTTGGAATCGGAGCAGTCACGCATCATTTTGCAGCACTTGACCTCTAAATCCCATTGTTACACAACGGGGTCACCTATTCAGGACACAGGCTGAGCTCAGTGGAAAGAATACTCTGTTTGCACCTTCCAACGCCCCTGGGGGTGTGGGTTAACTTTGAAAATTCCCCTCGTTACCCACGAAGCCTCAGTGGTTAATGACCCCTGGGCGGCAGGCGGTAGAAGGGAGAGGCAGGACGGGCGAGGGGGTGCGTGCCCGGCAGCACCCGCGCAGCGCTCGCTGCAAACCAGCCCCTTAGGAATCCAAAAATGCAGCACTTTGGAGCAACTCTCACAGTTGTTTGGGGTTTCTTCCTGATTCTTAAGAGAGTAACGTTGCTGCTAGGTTGCTAAGTCTGCAAGCTACGTTCATAGCTGTTCAGCTTCCACTCAATTTGGGGAAATTCTTCTTCAGAACTAAATGAAATCATTGAAGCGAGAGGTGTCCGAGCGATCTGGGAGCACAGAGTGCATGCCGTGGGATTTGTAGCTTTGTGACGGACTCCACATTTGATAAAAACTTTTTGACCTATGGTCTGTTATAATAACTGAAGAAGAAAAAAAAAAAACAAGCTGCTGAAGCATCAGCTATAACTTTACAGTCCATAATGAGCAGTGTTTGCTTGGGACTTGCTCCAGAGCTCTGTTTCTCTTTTTATCTGAAAGTATTTGCCTGGCAGACAAATGCCAAAAGAGGGAGGGGAGAAGGGTTTACCAAGCGTGATTCTCTATTAATGATTTTTGGATTATATTTAAGTAAAGCCAACTCAGCCAACACCAGAAAGCATCTCCTCCAGCAATGTGGTCATCTTTCTTAAGAAGTTCCTGGTACCCTAAGGAAACATATAAATTACACTCTTTACACCTAGGTCAGGATTTAAGGTTGGCACCTGGCAAAGCGGGAGGTCTGTGCTGCCGCTCCCCTCGCCGTTGCCGGCAGGACCGGTGGCTCACCAGTGCTCTGCACAGCCCCAAGTCACACCAGCCCCACACCGGAGGGTGCCACCACCAGGCACGGCTGAAGCACTGAGCTGTGGGGTTTGTAGTTCCTGACGCAGCTCATTGTGCCGTCAGTATTTTGGTTTCCAGAGGGAAAGTTTGTTTCACAGCCTTCATTGGAGTGGGTCCAGAGGAGGCCACGAAGATGATCAGAGGGCTGGAGCACCTCTGCTGTGAAGACAGGCTGAGAGAGTTGGGGTTGCAAGCTCACCAGGTACTTCACCAAATGTTCAGCTTTAATAGCACTTTGTTATGAATAATGGTGTGAACAGACCTTGATCAAAAACTTCGTGTCTAAAGAGTCTGAGCTGGCTGGATGCTGCCCGGCTGCTGCCGAGCAGGGGTTGGGGTTGGACTTGATGATCTTAAACGTCTTTTCCAACCTATGATTCTATGCGTTCAGCTTTGGAGTCCTCAGCACAAGAAGGACATGGGCACGTTGCAGCAGGTCCAGAGGAGGCCCCAGAGATGCTGGGAGGGCTGGAGCCCCTCTGCTGGGAGGACAGGCTGGGAGAGTTGGGGGGGTTCAGCCTGGAGAAGAGAAGGCTCCGGGGAGACCTCAGAGCCCCTTCCAGTGCCTAAAGGGGCTCCAGGAGAGCTGGGGAGGGACTTCTTACAAGGGTGTGTAGTGATAGGATGAGGGGGAATGGCTTCAGACTGGAAGAGGGGAGATTTAGAATAGATAGTAGGAAGGAATTGTTGCCTGTGAGGGCGGTGAGCCCCTGGCGCAGGTTGCCCCGAGANAACTCTGACCATTCTGTGATTCTGTACAGGTACATATTCTTGCCTTTTCATATTCTCACCTTCCCTATATATTTTTTCCACCTGCCCTCTAACTTCAGCAGGAGAGAGCAGCATCACTTTTTTTCCTCACTAGTTATCTCTGACCCTTGCCAATAAGGCAGCCGGGGGACATCGGTCTGGACAGCCCGGATCAGCCATGCCGCCAGGGACAGAGCGGGCACCCCGCTCCCGGGTCTGGGCACAGGCAGCGAGCACCGAGAATGGGACCAAGAATTTGCTGTCTTTTGCAACATTTTTTTTAAAAACAGAGCCCTCAACACCTGCAGTTTACAGTGAATGTCTCGAGCTCTAATTTAGGACCTCTTTCACCGCAGTGGAGAGTGTTCCAAGGCGTGTGCTGCCTCATTGCCCTTCTTAATTCACGTGCTCGGCTTTCACAGAGATGAAAACCTAACACCGGGCAGATCACATCACTCCGGACTCCAAAGGGCAGTGAGAGCCAGGACAGTCCCCGCAATCTTTGGCTGGGAAGCCAGCAGACCAGTCAGCAGCACGGACGAAGTGTTTTGAGCTCAGAAAACAGGAAAGGGGTGCAGGGACCCACGCCACCCGCCTGCTGCCCAGCTGCAGCGCGGACGGGGGCGCACAGTGCCTACCATCAGGCGGGGGACCAGCTTAGCCACGATGTTAAGGATAAGCCCCAGATCTCAGTACCTTCTACCTCTCTGAGTATTCTCCCTGCAGGAAGGGAACCAGAAGCAGCATCTGACCCTACTATTCCTACTGGATACCTCTGAAATGAGACTAGCGCCAGAGAGCACGTACAACAGGCTGGAACTAAGACAGCAGAAGTCACACAGCAAGCCAGAAACATGTGCCTTGTGTTTATAAAACTGTAGAGAGCGTTCCGCAATTCACTGCAACTTAATATTGCCAGTTTGTGACTCGTGCCATTACTTACTTTCATTGCCCTGTGTACAGGCAGGGAGACGGCGGATGGAGGGACAGGAGAGGACAAGGAGGGATGAGTCTGCGGCATCTGGGGCACTCTGACAACTAGACAAGGGAAAGCTGTTTCTGTGTCTAGCATCAAGAAGCCATGGAGGAGAAGCCAAACTTCAGGATAATCAAGTTAATGAGGGTTTTCTCCTTGCCAAGAAAAGCTCCGAGTGACAGGGCTGTGACTCTGAGCCGTGTGGCTGTCCGAGATCACCACGCTCCGCTCGGCAGCACGTAAGCAACGAGGCGCAGCACAGAAGATACAGGATCTGTATTCCAGAGACGGTTGGTACAGCTCATGACATCCTCAAGGAAAGGCCTGGCATGTTTAGAGCTACAGCTCCAGCACTTGCTGAAGGGAAGTGTTTGAAAGAGCAATACCTTCCAGCAACAATATCAAAAAGAGCAAAGAACAGCATGAGATCATCCTGCTAGCTTGCAACAGCTCTCTGTAAGGCATGATCATTGCAAAGGACTTGCCAAAGAGTCTTAAAAGCGTAATCTCTCTCACCTGTAAATGGCATTTCTGTTTCTGTCACCCAAGGGACTCCAGGAGTGGCACTGAGGGTGTTTTGCAGGACAGCACTGCAGGACAGGAGACAGGAACCTAGCAAGAAGAATAAGGATCCAAAACTAAACAGAGTTTACATCAAAAAAAGGTTTAAGAAACTGCTTTCTCCTCCTCAAGCATCGAGAAATCCTCCCACTTTGCCCCATCACCTTCTCCCAGACCTGCAAAATCTCTGCAGTGCCAGTCTGCCGGCAAGGGGCTCCAAACGTGTCCTCCAGCTCCCCGAGCTATGCCCCTCCCCAAACCCTGCGGGCAGATATTCCCCATGCCTGTGGCTCCCTACGCGTGTGGGACCTCAAGTAGTCTCTAGCACAAGGGCGCAGAGTGCTCCTTGCTGAGCCCCTGCGGCCGGCCAGACCCCGCTCTCTGCGTGGATGGAGAACAGACACCTCCGTCCAGAACAGCTGCGAACACGGTTCGTGGTGTGGTGTGACAAATCTTGTAATTCACAGCCATCTGAGTGTCCCTGAACTGTAACCACTGCTGCAGCCCCTATTAACACTTAGTAACAGCCAAGAGAGCTCTACCGCATTTTTATACTCTTGGCCGAAGGTGTCCTGACAGCAAAGGCAGGAGAGGATCCCAGCACTGAGCTGCCATTCAACAGAGATCCAGTTTTTGTCACCACCAAAGCTCAGAGGCAATACCACTTGTGCGTTTAATTTGGGGCCACCTATCACAGTGGGCATTCAACACCATGACAGAGACGAGAAAGTTGTTGTTCCCATGTTTGCAGTTTCAGGAACCATCAATTTAAAGTAAAGATGCAGAGACCCCAGGTAATTCCCAGCAGAGATGATTTAGTAGACTTCTGGAGATCACGACAGACCTCTCCAGTCACACTCTCTCGATAGTTCCCAAGTCCCAATCCGTGGGCAATAAGCTGTCATCTGCTCTTCACTGTTTGGCTTCTTCAAACCGAAAGGACAAAATCTGCTGTGTTCAGAAGCATTTCATCTACGCTGCAGCTCAGTAAAGGTTAGAGACTGCTGCTCCAACCTGTGTGTAGGCACTTACGCTCTGTTCTTAAATAGGAGCAGCCCACCAATATCACCAGGGGACAGAGACGGTTCAAGAGGTTCAAGAACATGGAACACACATCATCAGCTTGGTTAACAATCTACTTCTTTGCCCTGGTCTATTACCTCCTGGCAATCCATTTGTTCTCACACCGAGGCACTGCAGAGACACCGGCAATTTAGCTTATACCCAGAAGAACCCACAGAATTAAAATCTCCATGCCAAAATCAAGCGACTTGCTCACTCCTCCCAGGTAACCCAGGACTCCCCACCACACAGATCAGGAGGGGGAGTTTCGAACTCCTGCGCCTTCATTCGTTGAAGCTCAAGGAAAGATCTGCAGAGTTTTTTCTCATCCAGCTGTAATTATAACTGAATTTTAACTCATGTAATTAAACAAAACTATTGAAACATGCAAACGGGAATTATGAAATCTAGGTTCTCCTATTTCTCTTTCAAACTCTCATTAATTTGTGGATATTCAGAAGTTTAGGATATCACAGGAAGGCATTTCTCATGGATTTCTTTTAAGTGTGGGATCAAAACAAAACAAAAAAATCCGTAGGTTACAAACCCGCTGCACAAGATGGACAGATTATGTAGTAAGAACGCCCATCATCCCTTCCCAGCCTAAAATAAGAAGAAGCAATGTGATTGACAGCAAACTATAGTCAACAGAGGAAAAAAAAGTCTTCATACATTATGATTCAGTTTTTCCTTTGTTGACTACAGTTTGCTGTCAATCATTTACAGCTTCTTTTTATCTGAAGTAGGGGAAAAGGCTGCTGTCTCCTTCTTCCCTAGCAAGCTGTCTGTTTTCTTGCGTGCACTTTCTACCCAAGGTATTTAAATGTTCTCATCTTGTACTTAACAGAAATATATAATAAACCTCCCAATTACCTTCTACCCTTTTAAATGTCAAGCCAATCAAAAGGTTGAAAGGGGAAAATTAAAGCCTACTTTCAGAAGAGCACACTTACTAATGTGTTACTGACCTTCAAGAGAAGAATAAGATAACACAACTTTTTTCAGGACGTACCCCGGCTTCCAACCGACAGGATGAATTCAGAAATGGGGGGTCCATGGCACAAATTACTCTTAGAAAATTTAATTGGATTTAATCTAGGTATCTACCTAAAACTGCGATACTTGATGGGTTCTGGTTTCAGTATTACCTCTGTGACTTTGGTTACCCGCAAGATAATTTTGACTGGGAGGAGCAAAGGGAGCACAGAAGCCAGGTTCACTATCAGAAGAGTTGTTCAGGACGTCCATAAAGACAGAGGCATTTGAAATTCCTCTACTTCCCGATTTCGTTAGAAACAGGGGCCATGTGAGACTTCCCGAATTAGCCATTTTGCCACGGTACAGCTGGAAGGGTACGTGGTGGCTGCCTACACCGCTCCGCACCACGCAGCAAGAGGGGTATGGGAACCAAACTGGGCTGCGCAGAGCTGCCGCTGCAAAACCCCTCCCCGCAAGGCACGACTTGCATCTGCCTCCGGGTCTGGTAAGACAAGGATCAGGCCTTTCTACCAAGATACTTTTTAAAGCCTTTTAATGCCTGTTAGAACGAGAGAGTCAAAGTATGTATAGGAAAATGCAAAACACCTCCTGAACGTGCACCCAACCAAAGCCACAACAAAGCAAGGACCTGTTTGACGTGGATATTACTAATCTTTTAATCCTTTGCAACATGCCATCACTCACAATATGTGTGTGCAAGTTTGGGCTATGAGAATCAGCGGCGATTTCTCCCTAAGGCTTGGCCCAGCAGCCTTTAGGCTCCCAAGAAACCCCCTCCATGCACACCCCTTCCCCGGCAGGAGCAGCCGTGTCCGCACTGCGCCACAAGTGCCACCTCTAACCTGCGTCACCGGCAGATCCCCCGCTGTCCTGCAGAGAGCACAGCCCAAGCACCGTCACGCAGCCAAGCTGTCGGCGGGTCAGACCGGCACTGGGGAGCTCTGCAGGGGATGCTATGGCTCCTCAAGGTCTGCGATCAAACTTTGCAAGAGCTGAGATCAAGAAAAATCCTGTTTCTGGAGGGAAGAGCCACACAGAAAAACGTAGTGCCTTCTTAAAAATCACGTTTATCCACATTTCCCTTTGTGCACATGTGATTTTGTTCCACAGCTGGCAAATCTTGTGTTTTCAAGGAGACTCGTGTACACTTTTGCAGAAATGCTCAGAACACAGCTGCAAGCATTCTCCCACGCTCACGGCGCACGCTGCCAGAAATCACAACCCGGCCCAGCAACTGCTCATCCCTCGATATTTAGCCCATCACGCAGTGATGAGGTGAACTATTTTTAATATCTTCGTGTGATGGTATTTCCATACTACAGTGCAGGATCAAGGCCAGAACGTGGGAGGTGCCGTTTGGGTTCCTCCTACCTCCTGTGACACTACTTTCCTCCCCACACAGCAGCGAGTGTTGTTCGGGAATACGCTTTCGAGGCCCACGAAAGCCCCCCATCCCCATCACACAGAGCGTCCGACAGACGCCGACGTCCATTCCCCACACACAGGAGTGCCATACCATACCAACACCGGCGTTTGCCCTTGGCTAACTCTTCGAGGCCAAACCATGTGTTTTATTTGCCTTCCTGACAAACCTGCTTTCTGCAGACGTGAACACAAATTAACCCTGCTAGGGCTGAGGAAGAGGCTCAGTTTTTTAATTGTTGTGCAGTACAACAACATCGCCGGTAAAACACTAATTCCTGCATCATACAAACTGTGTTTACTTGCCTTTTATAGGCACACGGAGCACAAACGTCACCACAGGGCGCTGTGCACACCGTCGGTGGGCTTGGAGGGATACCGAAGAGCACAGGCTGTCCCACTGCACGGGATAATACCCACTGTGACGCTGCAGCCCCAGGAGACTGCTGCTGCTGTGGCAGCTCCCAGCTCCCTGCCTCTTCCCAGCTCTTCCCAGTGTTTGCTCCCGCCTTTTGAATACATCTGTCCTTGCCCCAGAGACTGCTCTGCTTCGTGGCTGCTCAGAGGTTAAAGCTCTCCTCTCCCCGTCACCCTCCCGCCCACCACGGGCTGCAAGGAGCCCCCCAACACGCCACCTGAAGGGGTCGCCGGGCCTTTCCCTGCCGGTGGCCATGCGGTGCCTTCGGCCAGACCGGGAGAAGGAGAGCAGAGCTCACCAGGCAAGGCAACAGCGCTTGGTTCAGACCCGGGGCCAACCGTTCATGACCTCCCGACTGGAGGTTCTGCTCAGCTTCTAACCATCAGGAGCGACAGTCCCCTTGCGACCCGGCTGTCCCCACTTGGTCCTTCTCGTGCCCGCCAGCCCCGGCCCCCTCCAGCACACGTACACCTTGGGGGGAAGGATGGAGTCCCATTCTCATCCAACCACAGGTGAGAGCCCTACTCACAGCATGACAGCCAGGCTGCTGAGAGATCAGCCAGCAGGGTTGGCGGGGGTCTGAAGCCCATGGTCCCGTCTCACTCGGGTCTCCTGGACTGGAGGAGAACCGCTCTGCAAACACTACGTGATATTGCACAGCCTTAGCTAAAGAAATAAAGATAAAAGTCAAGAAAGTGCCACGTGCAGGTGAACCTCTTACAGGTGACGAGGTGGTGATCTTCCCCCAGAACTTGCATCATCTTAGAATAAACTCTTTAAAAGGCCCTCTCCTCACAGCTACTTGTCTCCTGGGGCATTAAACTTGGGCAGTTGCTTTCCCAAAGCGGCAATTCTTGTTTCACGAAGAAGATGCAGCTCCATTAAGCCTTTGCTGGGGCTTCTGCATGGGACTATGAGCATTTCGAGGTGGGGATGGACACTATCCACCTGGAAGACGAGCACTGCGCTATCTCAAGGAGGACTGCTGCAGCACCCAGAGCGGAGTTTAAGCTCCCTGCAGCCTTAAGCCGTGTCTCCCCTGTCCTTGGGGCGTACAGGTACCAGCTGCCACAGAAACCATCACGCAGCCCTGTAAATTTACACAAACTTAAAGAGATTTTGTTTTCTCTGCTGCCTTGGCTTCTGAAATTTATTAATGTGGCACGAGATGTCCCCAAGAACAGCGCCTGCCAAATCCATTCCCACTCTCTAAAACCACGTTATAAATCATACGCCAGGAGAACATCCTGACTGCTGATGACGGGGGGTTACGGCAGTGATGAGGGCTGCCAGGAAGAAAAATGGATTGTCCTCCCCCAGTCCCAGCAGAAGCGTCCAAACACGCCGCAGCCGCTGCCCTGCTGGGCTGCCGCTCTGAACAAACTGGAGTATGTTTACAGGACCGAGCACCATCCCCGCGCTGGTTGTTAACACAATTAACGAAGGGATGGTTCAGTGGTTTATAGCTCGAGGTCTAACAGTGGTAGTAACAAGAAGGGCCTTCGTTAAGACAGTTTCTTCCATTAGAGCACAATAGAACTATGATTAGTTCTACATTCAGACAATAGGGAAAAACAATTTCTAGTCGCCACAAATCTTCTGAGGCTGAAGCAGCGCTGCCACGCTACCCACGTGCTTGTTTGCTGCCTTGCGAGCATTTCTTAAATGGCACTGCTGTTAGCAATTTAGCTTCTCGACACAATGTAGTTAATTGCCCCCATCACGGGGGAAGCGTTGGTAAGATCGGGCCGGACGCAGGGCAGGTAAGCGGGGCTGCACACAGAGGACTCATCCATCCCGCCCCACCAGCGCACCCTGGGCAGCCTGCGCCGGTCCAGCGCGTCGCTGGCGCTGGAGGCTCCTTCCGAGGGAGACAGACGGACACCAGCCACCTGAACTGGCCAGGGCCACCCGTCTGTACCGAGTGATCACCTGCGCGTTATCGAGAGCTCTCACTGTGCAGTGGGTATGAAAGAGCAGGAAAGCTGTTTACATAAAGATTATCCCAGTTTGATTTGTGTTGCCTAATGTAATGGTTGGGAAGAAATAGGATGAGTTTCTGTGAATAAAGCAAGAGTGAGGGAGCACATATCAGAGAGAGAAGTGTAACACTAGGACAAATGTCTGTAGATATGAATTAGTCATGAATTAATTTAGACTGGAAATGACAAGAGAGCCCCCAGGCCTCGCAGGAGGGGAGCTCTGTGTTCCCAAACGCAATATGGGGCCTCAGCATCAAACTGCTGGGAGACGGAGGCTGACAAGCTCGCATCCACAGCTCGGCAACGGGACAGCAGAAATGCTGCAGCAAGAACTGAACATTACAAGTCTTCAGGTGTCCGATCCATTGAGGAACCCAGTAAGGGTTGTAAGGTGCCTTAATTGTTATGTCTCTGCACAACGTTGTGTTAATCCCATGCTTCAAGGTTTCTATTTGCTGCCAGAAGGGGTACAGCACAACTTGCCTTTTAGCAATAAATTCTTTGCTTTCTTCTCATCTTTCAGCTTAGAAGGTGGCCAGCACTTAAGATGGGATGGAACCCGACGTGCACTGTGCCCTCAGTACCAGGAGGGCTTCAGGAGCCTGTCTTGCTCGGTTGATCACGGCCAGAGGTTACCAGGAGCGCGCCTGCTTGGGTAAACACCCTTCTAGAAGTAAAAGCCTCTCGGCTTCATGCAGGACTTTCACCAGCGTACTGTACCATTGCCAGAGCTGGAACTCCTGACTTGAGCTTTAAACACCTACCTGCAAAACCAGGTCCGGACTGACTGGTTTTCAGCCATACGGCAGCAAGTCTGGTAGAGCTGAGTTCACGAGAGGTTCCTTGCACTGCCCTTGGCTGAGCCACCAACTGCATCACTTCCAGGTCCTCCTGCTCACGCTCTCTTTGCAGCCACGAGAGCTAATGAAAGAGATGCCAGGCTCAGGAGCGCGCTCAGCTCCTGCTCCCAGGACAGGAGCCTGAGGACAAGAGGAGCTGGTGGGGGGGAGAGTTTCACTGGTGTTAAGACAATGGAAGCAAGACCAGGGTCCGTCTCCCAGCGGAGCCGGGCACGCAGCCGCACGATTGCAGCAGCCTCGGTCGGACCCTTGCTTGTCTCACCTGCGCCCCGATTACCACCTTCTCCCAGGCGCAGCCCAGCGGAGGAGTCTCCTCATCTCCGCTCTGCGCCGGCCCTCGGAAGGGCAGGAAGGGCTGGGGATAAACAAAAAGGGAAAGTAGCAGTTCTGCTTCTTCCCAGGATAGGCTTTTTCACCAAAGGCGCAGAGCCGGCTGTGCAGAGAGATGCAGAAAGGAGTGAGGAACAAAAGCCAGAGGAGGGTGTGTTTGTCAGGAGAGGAGAGAATGAGAAGCGCAGCACTTCTACATGCAGAGCAGAAAGCGAGGCAGGACGAAGGCAGAGCCCCCACGCTGGAGCAGCCGTCTCTTCTCGGAGCGGATCCTCCCTGGTTCTGCGATGCAGAAAGCACCCCGAAACACACGGGGACAGACCAGAAGCAGCAACGAGCAGCTCTCCATGCCCACGCTGAAGGCGTGGTGGGGAAGAGCGAGCTGCAGACGGATGCAAAATGCTCAGTGCGGCGGGACGGCCCGTTTAGGGAAGGACAGAGGGAGGGAAGGACACCCAGCATCACCCCAACAGTCTGCTGTGGCGACGTGCAAAATACAAATGCTGATTAAAGAGTTCAAGGCACTTGCAGTAGGTGCGGTGTGGAGACGGAGACTGCGAGGAAGGGGTCCCAGCTGCCCGGCCGGCGGGCAGAAGGTGTCCGTGCAGACGCAGGTGTGCCGCAGCAGCCCACCACCCCAGGCCAGGTCTCCGCAGTCTCTCCGGCAATCCCTCACCTCCTCCGCCCGTCTCTCACCCTACAGAGCGCTGCTCTCCCGCACACCCCCCACTTAATGCTCTGCGTTCATTTTAAATGCTTGCTTTATTTTTATTTATTTATTTGTTTTTTGCAGCAATGCCACTAGCGCTGGAAAAATTCAACAGAGCAAAACCACAAAGAAAAGTCTTCAAAGCCGAGGCAGCGCTGGCAGGCAGAGCGCCCAGCGCTCAGACACACGCACAAGGGCCGCTCCGTGCCCGAGCTCCTTCTCAGGTCCACGCAGAGGGTGGTGCCAGTGCTGGAGCGTGGCTGCTGTCAAGAGGACCACGAGTGCCATCTGCAGCACAGCCGTCCGCCACACGCCGCCGCACAGCATCCTCTCGGCACCAACCTGCCCCGAAACTCCGGGGTGCTGCCGACCTGGGCGTGCAATGGGTTCTAGCGCTGCGGGGAACGCCAGCGGTAAGTGCTCGGGGCTTGCCGAGAGTCCAACTCGAACTCCCTCACAGAGAACAGTGAAATCCCGGAGTCCAGATCACATCATCTTCCTCCACTTTCTATTTTTGCAAAGAGGCACTTTCACATCAGGACCAGAGGTAAAGCAGAGAAGTAGGAGAGGGCAGAAGAAATGTACCGTGCCTGGTGTTTTCAGAGTTCTTTTTTCCTTCGGGATTGCCGGGAAGCTCTTCTCCACAGCTGGATGTGTGTGCCCAAACCACGGCAATGCAACCCAGGAAAGCTGTAGCGAGCCAGCCCAGCCTCTGCCGGGTCCGAAGGTGACACCCGACGGATTTAACTATTAGAGAGCAGAGTCACTGGAACCGAGACTGTCACAAGCATGAGTCCTCCCATCCCCCTTCGCTCGGACTTCTCCAGGCAGCTGCACTGCTGCTGCTGCATGCGTGCGTCCTCCTGCAGAGCCTCAAAGCTGGTCACGAAGCTGGAACACGGTTATGACCAGAGCTGAGCATTTCAGGTCAGCCTAAAGTCAGGAGACAAAGGATTGATACCGTCCCATGTGTCACCTGAAGAGACTACGCTGTTGTTATTCTCAGCGGCTTGGATGGACATTTCATCCCCACCGAGCATCCCATTTCCGAGGGACACCACTGCTCCAAGATGCCCAAGCAAGCCAAACCCACTGAAAATTTCCATCCGTCCTTTTTACCCCTCGCACAAAACTGACTTCACCACGACAAAAGACAATTTCAGAAGCAAACTGTACCAGCTCTGTCACTTGTGGCCTAAGCATCCCAGACAGGGCATTCAAGGCTGGCTTAACACAACACCCGCGTACCCACCGTCCAGCCAAGGGGACGGTGCGAATCGGAGCAGGGTGGTGCCACACCACCACCTTCTACCCTTCCTGCCGTCAGCTAAGACGGAGCACTGAAACCGCTTCCTAGAGGCGCTGCCAGGGGATGCCCCATCCCCTGCACAAGCTGCCGCTCACTTCCATCCCCACCAGCATCCCGGCTCAGCCATCCCCAGCGCAGGGCAGGAACGGTGCGGGAAGAAACAGGCGCTTTCGGAATCTCCGCTGCCAAGGCATCATCCACAGATTCGTCTCTTGTGCCCTGGCGTTACCCACACAGATGCTCACAAGAGGTCTCTGCCTCAGCGGAGTTTAACAAGATCGCCCCACGCCAGTGTTACGGCCTGGAAACATCTCAGTGTCTGTTGGCATTACAGGTGTTGGCACTGGTTCCAGGCCAATAATCCAGAAGGGAAAGGGTGTGATGTTCATGTGGCTGAGCTGCATCTTTGCAGTCCCTGATCATTCGAGGACGACGCAGAAGCCACAGCCACCTGGAGACACAAAGTGCAACGGCTGCAGCTCTGGTGGGGCGAAGGGGCAGTGGGTTTCTTTCAGATCCCACTTTTCTCTTACACCCACAATTCAAATGGCTGGGAGCAGCTCTGAGAGAGCTAAGGTAAATCAGTTCCAGCTGTGAAGTGTCTGTTGCTACTTAAGAAAAAGCACTGCCAAAAGCTGCCACTGCTCTCTTCTGCCCACCTGTGTGATGGATAGGTGTCCATCTCTTCACACGAAAGGACAGAAAATGGATTATATCCAGCATCTCTGCATCACAGAGAGCTCACCCAGACAAACTGAAGTAGAAGGAGCCAGTTTTGGAGGCATTAAGATACCTAAACAACAAATAAATAAATAAAACCAGCTACGCTGGACTGTCTCCTCACGCCCAGCACTTCTGCAGGGAGCTCACGCTGCCCCACCAGAAAGGACCGATAAGGTTCATCCAACACTAACGTCAATCGCGCTCCACGGCGTAGCACACCTGCGAGCACCGGGCAGGGGCACAGCGACAAGGGGAGGGAGAGATGAGGTGGCTGCACGGTCAGATGGGAAGGGGTGAAAAGTCCATTTAGCAGCTTCCACTCAGGTGAACAGGAGAAAGCGCGCGAGCAGCCAGGACACCAAGCGACAGCTGTATATACTGTATATAACACACACACACACACAATTCCTCTCTGAACCAGCCACACTGTGCTGCAAGCAGCTGTTTAGGGAATAGAGACACCCTACCGCTCCTTGAAATACACACACTCATCACTAAAACGGCGGTGTTCCCTTCCACCTGCATTTCCGAGCCCCAGGTGCTCGTTTCAGCACACCATTGCTTCGAGACATGGACAGTTTCTGCGCTTCCGGAACAGTTGTGTGCAATAAGGCACACGCGGTTGCCCAGCTGCGTTTATAATATTTATCAACTTCACCCAGGAAACGCAACTGGTAAGTGATGTGCCTAGCGTGGTGTGTCTATCGCGGTGCTCTCATGCTCTCCAGCCACCGCTGCCGTTCGGAGCTCACCCGTCCCCAGCCCTTCTCCCCACCCCCCTGCCCCTCCGCGGGCTGCTGGGGCGCAGCATCGCCCCGACCGGCGCCCGGCCCCTCGGCTCTGCCGGCACCGAGGGCAAGCTCTTCGGGATGCTCCTGTCCCCATCCAGCACAGAACTGGGATAAACGGTTTGCTCCTCTGCTTTTTCATAGCAAAACCCGCCCTGGGGGACCGGCTACCAGCGGGGTGGGCCGGCAGCACCACCAGACCGGGTGCGCGGGAGCCGGCTGCGTGCTGCTCGGAGCCGCGGGAGCTTATTTGGGCACAGAGAGCAAGCGAAGGCCGAGCAAGGAGTCCCCTGTACACGCTTCTGGCTTGACGTTTTGCAAACAGAAAGGGGGAAAGGGAGTAAAGGACTTTTTAAAATCAGTAGCAGCCAATCTACATAAAGTCAGACACGCGGGTCCATCCACTTCTTCACAAAAATACCTAGTTTTCCACAGTTAAAGAAGATAAAACCACCACACAGGAGCTGATTTAGCGACACGTAGGAGTTGCACCTCACTGCAGCTGTTTGGGTGAAATATTTTTAGCAGGATTTCAGAACGCAAATGGGTCATCGCGATGCTGAAATAAAAATCCTGGGTACTTCCAGTATTCACAGAATCACAGAATAGTCAGGGTTGGAAGGGACCTCTGGAGATCACCTAGTCCAACCCCCCCGCCACAGCAGGGTCACCTACAACAGGTTGCACAGGACAGCGTCCAGGCGGGTTTTGAATGGCTCCAGAGTGGGAGACTCCACAACCTCTCTGGGCAGCCTGTGCCAGTGCTCCACCACCCTCAAAGTAAAGAAGTTCCTCCTCACGTTAAAGCCACAGTCAGATCCCTTTCAACTCCTTTGTGGGAGAGGAATACGTCATGGAGTCAACGCATGGGTGGCTTTATTTTAAATGGGGAATAATATTTAACATCGGAAATCTTCAACAGCATGAGAAGGAAACAGAGGCGTTCCCGCTGTCCGTTCAAACCCCGAGGCCGCACTGCTGGAGGCAAGCGCAGAGGGGACCTGCGACGCGGCCCTTCGGCCAGGCATTGCCTGCAGCAAGGAAGACCCCGCACGTCCACCACCAGCCCAACCCCACTGAAAGACGTGGACAATGCTACCTACGCCCGAGTACCGCTAGGAAACACACCAATCCGGTCGGGAGCACTCAATCTGTATATAAAACACCAGAAAGGACCTTGGCAGCGGAGGGGGGTGGTGGGGGTGGATG
>VZSZ01011235.1:0-36125 GCA_013398815.1 Ibidorhyncha struthersii | reverse complement strand
GGGGAGACCCCCCTGCAGTGCTGCCTCCAGCTCGGGGGGTCCCAACAGCAGAAGGACACGGAGCTGTCGGAGCGGGGCCAGAGGAGGCCCCGGAGATGCTGGGAGGGCTGGAGCCCCTCTGCTGGGAGGACAGGCTGGGAGAGTTGGGGGGGGTCAGCCTGGAGAAAAGAAGGCTCCGGGGAGACCTCAGAGCCCCTTCCAGTGCCTAAAGGGGCTCCAGGAGAGCTGGGGGGGGACTTTTTACAAGGGCATGTAGTAATAGGATGAGGGGGAATGGCTTCAGACTGGAAGAGGGGAGATATTAGGAAGGAATTCTCTGCTGTGCGGGTGGTGAGCCCCTGGCGCAGGTTGCCCCGAGAAGCTGTGGCTGCCCCATCCCTGGAGGTGTTCAAGGCCAGGTTGGACGGGGCTGGGAGCAACCTGGGCTGGGGGGAGGTGTCCCTGCCCGGGGCAGGGGGTGGAACTGGATGGCCTTTAAGGTCCCTTCCAACTCTGACCATTCCGTGATCCTGTACAGGTACATATTCTTGCCTTTTCTTATTTCTCGCATTCCCTATACATTGTTTCCACCTGCCCTCTAACTTCAGCAGGAGAGAGCAGCATTACTCAAGAGATCACCAAAGTCTCCTGTGCTTCAGAAAGTCCACGGTCTGCTCGCTGTGCCCCCGCAGCCCGTCACTTGGCCTGGAGAGGGGGTAAGGACACCAGGATGCTGCTCCTGGGCCAAACCTGGCCTTCATCTCTCTCCAAGGAGCATAACCCAAACGCACCAACAGGGAACAAACTACTGAGGAGAAGGTAAAATACCATCAGTTGTCCACTCAGTGGTACGAGACACGGTCATGACAAGAGTGATTATTTTCCTCAGCATGTGTTCAGGACAGTTCAGCAGCCCTTTTGCTGCTGACGACAGCTGTCCGTTGCCTTTGCACCCAAGAGTTAACTGATTTCCTTTTTTTTTTTTTACTCAAAGGAGCTACGTGTGCTCACGGTGGCAAACTCGCTCTGTTTCTTTCCCCCCCTCTCCAGCCAACGTCACCTGGGTGTCCCCCCTTCAGGCCCTCGGGATGTTGGTGGGATCTATGCCGGACCTGTGCAGCACGAGGCTGTCCTTGTCCTGTGCTGAGCAATACCGCTGCAGCATCTCCAGCTCCGTAATCCTTCTTCCCTTTAGCAAGGACAGAAATAACTTTGAAAGAATAGACAGTCTCCAAAATAGTACTATTTTGATGAACCGATATCCGCCAGCAAAGAAAGCAGTTTATGAAACAGTTTCCAACCAGTTCCATCTAAATGCGCTGTAAGTGGGGGCTCCCAGAGGGAAGCCTGGGAGGTACCTTGGGTCGAAGGCGTAACTACTGCTGCAGAATGGAAATGCCAGGTAATTAACTTCTCTTCATTAGGCAGAAGAGGGTTATGTGAAGCACCGACTGCTTGAAGATAAAGCCAGAAGTGTCTGACTCACACAAGGCACATATTTTTAACAACCAGGATGACTGGAATACCCTGTGAAGGGGAAGGTGATGTCTCCATGTCTCAGTTTCCTCGGGGCACATTCGGATAGCTTTCAGGAAAGGTGCTTTAGGGACACACAAGTCACCGGGGTCCACGCAGGGAGTGACGTTCAATTGCCTGCGATTGCAGGGAGGTCGCATTAAAGAACCTGATTTTCCCCTGACTTCAAACTCTACCAGTCTGAAAAATGTACTTGTTGCCTCCAAATACTTCTGGGTAACAGGAAAACAAGAAAGAAAGAAAAAACCAACCACCCCACTGTTTGCAGACATCATCAGCGCTCGCAGATGGGGTTTGTGTTGGAAAGGCCGCTGCTAATTTCACAGTGCCATCACCTGTGGGACCAAATGAGCTCCCAAACAGCAAAAAGCTGGGAAAGCAGCTCCCCCCAGCATCCTGCTTCCTCCCCCCGCAGCCCAGCCTGGAGAGAGGGGTCAGCCCGGCCTCAAGGGCGCAACGCCCACGATCCCGGCACAGCCCTGGGCACCCCCCGGCAGGGCAGATCTCCTGGCGCGTAACTCCACCGACCCCCAGCCGCCCCTCACGAGGGGGCCGATTGCAAAGAAAGGATTTCAGCTTTATTACTGCCGCATTTTACTGCTTTTTAATGCTCCATTAACCACAATAAGAACAATACAGAAGTGTTTACTAAAGAGTTTGTGAACTATTTCGCTATGTCCTGGGGTGCGTAGCTCTTCAATTCATCTGTAGATTGTTCCTCTTTCAGGCGTCATCCAGATTTGCGTCAGCACAGTAACCGTCCCATGTTATCCCACGCAATTTTGCGATTCCTAACATTTAAAACAAGATTTCTTCCTGGGGTGGCGTGCCCCAGGGCTGGCACAGAGGGGGGAACCCCAGCAGCAGCAGAGCAGCCCTCGTGCCCAGGAGGGCTGGGCACCCTCAGGCACCCCAGCCTGGGACCCGCTCCTGGAGCTGGGACACGAGCACAGGGACCATCCTTGAACGGCCACGCACCCTCCTACCCTGTCCCACTTGCCACTGTTTCAGGCAGGGGCCTGGGGAGGGAATACAGCATCTCCAGAAGGCTCTTTTCACGCCCAGAAAGAAACGAGGCATCACCCTGGTCAGAGGGCAGCACAGGAGCGCGAATGGAAGATGAAGTCGGTGTCTCTCTTGCCCAGAAGTGGAGTGGGGGAATAGACACATTCCTCTTCCCATCCTGCTGTCCTCTGCAGGGACACAATAAGTATAAACCCAGCACTAGCGGAGCTCGGGCATCTAGTAGTCCCCAAGAACCCGTTTAGAATTAATTTAACCATTAGTATATCCCCCGAAATCAGGAGTAATGGATGCTTTGCAAATCCACTTGGATTTCCTCCTCTGAGTGAGATCTGATGCACTCCTTATGCATCACATTTCTGCCTCAGTAAAGCTGGCCCACGCGCTTGCAGTAAACCACTCTAACACTTGGCTACTGACAACCGAACTAGTTCTCTCTGCTGAAGCCTTACACCCAGTCTGTCTGCCAGGGCAAGAGCCGGGTGGATCCCTAGGAACATGACTGTCTGATGGAGGGCCACGCAAAGCTCCAGTAGTGTCTTTGTCACGGTCATCCCTCCTGTCCAGACTAAGCTGGTGGGTTGAATACAACCTATGCAAGAAGTTTTACAGAGGTGACAGGGTTTTCTTAATCCCCATTGATTTGTTGTGAAACAGTAAGCATCAGAATAGCTTCCGTGGAAAAGTGGATTATTTCCCCAAATTTCTCCCGCCCTTCAGTTAAGTCTTTTCCTGGAGAAAAAATAATAGTAAAAAAAAGTCGTTCAGCCTTTTTTCCTTAAAGAAGGAAAGACTTCAACCCATACAGCTTTGAAACAAGTTTCTGTCTCAGATCCTTTTCCAAGGTGAAATTGTTGACTCATCACTTGCTGTCTGGGTGGGGGGGCGGAGACGAGGAATGCATCACTGCAAGTCCTGCCGCGCTGCTTGGGCGGGTTACGCAGTGCCCCTGCGAGGCCGGAGCAGGGCAGGCTGCACAGAGGACCGGGAGGAGGCACCTTATCCCACCTTGCCAGCGCCCTGCCGCAAGACCTTGGCCTTTCCATCCTTCGTGCCTCAGTTTCCCCATCTGTCAGCCCGCCTGCTTTCAAAGACCACGCGGGTGAACCATGCCACACAGGAAGGAGGTTCCTTCTGTAACCAAATGGTGCACTCTTCTTCATAGCAAAGGAAATAAGAAAATTCAAGTTGGAGCATTATATAGCGCAACAGTCTCCCAAAAGCTGTACTTGCCGGATATTCCTTGCCAGGATGGCTGAAGACCCAGGCGGGCCAGCAGAAGCCGGTCCCAGGTGAGGCTGCGCAGGGGACCGGTGCTCCGCGCTGATGACGTCCCTGGGGCCAGACTCTGCACCCCCTGCCAGCACACAGCTGCATGCCCGCTGCTCCTCGAGCCCCGTGCCGGGCAGAGCAAGAGGTTTGTGCTCAGGGGCGTCCATCAGGCCTGGGGGATCTGCACATCTTACACCAGGGGCGGCTATTAAGCTCTGTCTTTAAGAAAGCAGCAAGCGAGATGGGCTCCTGTGCTTGACCTCCCCAGAAAGGGCCGGGAGGAGGGCTTAAAGAAAGGCTTTAATTGGTCCCTCCAGGGACCCGCTGGCAGTTCGGCTGCTTTGCGGGGCTGGTGCAGCCACCCAGACCCCCGAGTGCTCGGGCTGTCCCAGCCCGGCGGCGCAGAAACCTGCCTCCCTTCTCTCTGGGGGAATCCAGAACCGCAGCGCTCCGAGGACCCAGCTTCTGCGATTAGACCGTAATTTCCACTTGGGTAATTTCCACTTACTCCTACTATAGATACCCAGGGAGACAAGCAAGGAAACCCACCCAGGCAGGGAGGCAACCGAGGAGTAGCACACCCTTAGGAAGACAGGGACAGAAGGGAGGTGACAGCCTCCAACCTTAAGGCTTCTCTGTCCGCTGTGACGACGGTTCCCCTCTGTTTCGTGAGCCTCAGAGACCCCCGAGCCTGCCTGTCCCGTTTCCTCTCGAGCAGCTCAGGACGGACACTCCTGCCACCCCCCAGTGTGACCCCAGCCAGCAGCTCTGGGGGAAAAGCTGGTTTGGCCATGACCAAACCGGGCACCTTGCAACCTGGCGGTTACCGCCCACGCCAGAAACCGCACGAGTTTTTCAGCGGAAATAACACGCTACTGCCAAGCGAGGGAAGTCGTTTCCTAAGCCAGACCCCGCCGCCCACACCCAAGACAGCGGCTTCCTATGTTTTGTGCCATTGCACACGCAAAGGCTTCTTCCCTTCAGCACGGATCAGCAGGGCCACCCCCCCCGGCAGACGGGATTTTTAACTCTTGGCTATTACCCAGGTCTTCACACCCGAAGGGTTCATTTGCTGACAAACCATCCAGGCTGAAAATAGATCTTTTTTTTTTTTTTATGACTCTCACTAAGAATTCTAAACTCAAATTATGGTATAGTCTGGTGAAAAAATGCTAGTTCTTCCCTGATGATGACGGGGTTCCCGAGCGCAGGTATTGCGGAGACATTCTTGCCAAGCTTCCTTAAGCAAACCCAGTTCTGCACCAGGATCTGCTAATTTGGTTAAATATAACTGACTTGGTGCAAGGTGGGGGGTAAGATGCATGCACACAGCTGGTCCACTGCTAACATAAGAGGCAGAGAAGTCACAGCTTTTTATTTCTTATCAATAAAAACCTTCAACAATTGAAATAAAACACAAGAAAAAGTTGGGCTTTCCTAAGGGATCATCCTTAAAAATTTAAGCTAATTTTATTTAAACTTGTCAATTACTATTTTAAAAAAAAATTGAGAGAAAGCAAAGCTTATTTTAATGGCAAATCCTAAAATCTTTTCAAATCTCTCCAGCAATATTTATCTGTTCGGAAGAATGTGGGTAATGATTATGCTAATAAAAATCAATTTGTGACAATTACTTAACTTCTCCCATTCTTGGAATTAAAGTTTTATGTTGTATTTTCTTCTAAATCAAGTAATTGATCCTCACATGAATTAGAATTTTACTAGCTCACAAGATCCACAGACTAATTGAATAGTTAACCAAGTGTTCAATAAACTTCACACCTTAGTATCATACCCGTTAAAACTGCTTAATTAGATTTTGCTCCTTGCATAAATAGCTGTAAATGGAGATCACTTCGTTTCACTTTTCATTTAACTTCATTCTCAGATCACATTAACAAAATAACTAAGTGCTTATGGGATGTCTTTACATCTTTCACAATACAGTGCTGATTGCAACAGCTGAAAGATTATAAAATATTTTTAAGTGCTTATCAATCAGCTCTACTACAGCCAAAGTCTCCACGAGCACGGACCGCGTACACTTAGCTCAGCACAGCGCTTAAAGACTGCTCAGGCCCTGCTGGAGTCTTAGCATGGAAGAGAGCGCTCTGCTCAGTCACAGCTCTCCACATGGGCATCCTCAAGAACTGCAGCGGGTTTATTCCTGGAGCCTTTTCAGGACTTTGCCTTCTGTTCTCCACACCCACACCTTGTCTCTCGCCGCTGTATTTTATTCACCTTTTAAAACTGTATCGTACGATTCTGTCCTTCCCCCGCTTCCATTCGTTTTCTCTGGAGCAGGAAAGCCGTGCTAGCATCACGTTTGGGGCACCCCTGCGGGTCCCCGTATTTGCAGCACAAGACGGCTCGAGCAGTTTGCCTTCTGCATCTCTAGCGGGAAGGTCTCTGCAGCCTCAGGCAGATGTGTCCCCACCAGTCACTCCCCGAGTATATGATGAGAAATCTGCCTTTACAAGCTGTCCGTCCTAACAGCAACGCAGACCATGCAATCGTTCATTTTGAGTGTCGCCATTATATTTTCCCTCCCGTATTTTTCTCTCCACCCTCTGGACTCTCCGGAGCCCTGGTGATGGCGGCCAGGCAGCAGAGCAGGCTGAAGAACCAGCGATGCTCAACAGCCCGGCACAGGCTGAGAATTCACCAGCCGCACACATCCCAGCAGCGGATCAGCACGCAATGCTGGAGAAGAAAGCAGCGGACCAGCAAACAAAGCGCCTCACCAGTCTGACCAGAATGGAACTTCCTCAGCACATCTGGACGTTTCCCCAGGACGTGCAAGCAAGACCGGCCAACCCAACAGCTAGAAAGCCTGCGTCACCTCCGTGCTGTGATCCATGCTCTCCCCTCAGCCCACCACGGTTGCCTCACAGGAAGGGTGGGCAAAAGCTGAAGCGTGAGACAGAAAGGAGCATCCCCCCGCGGGTGGGCGGTGGGGAGGCAGCCCCTCCTGCCGCTGGAGAGGGCTCAGCCCCGCCGGCTGGGGCTCCGTGACTGTCTCAGCACGGACAAAAGGCGGAACCACTGCACAGCCCACAGTGACCCAGAGGCCGCCTGCTCCCCAGTCCTCACCCTGATGATGCTGCACACTCCACAGTCTGGGTGCAGCGGCACACAGCATTTAACATAAAGCTCAGCACCTCCTTCCTCCTTCTCGGTGCCCTCCCATCGGGGTCTAGCCCTCCATACCTGTTCACACCTCGCACCAGTGCGGCAGCTCCGTTCCCGGCATGGCACGCTCCTTCCCATCCAGCAGCCTCTCCAGTATCCAGCCGAACAAAACCAGCACGCAGCCTCTGCCTGCGGCTCTGACTTCATCTCACACCAAAGCGCTTTCCAAGGCCCCCCACTGACACCACGGTCCGTAAGGAGCCATCTCCTTTCCCACCCACCCAGGAGAACATCCCCAGGCTTGCTCAGCCAAGAGCAGCGCCCCCACTAAAAGCCCTCTCTCCCAGGCTGATGGGGCAGACGGCAATTAGCAGAGAGTTGATGAGTGCCCAGAGCCCCACCTGTGCCCACGCTGGGGTGGAAGCAGAGGAACAGGCTGCGGTGTGAGGCTCCTCCCCGCTAACTGCTCTGTCAGATGGTTCTTGTTATCTTTAACATGCTTGTTATTAATTACTACCCCTCCTATTTTATTTTTGATATTCATCCACGGTATAACTGATGTGGCAGCCTCAAAGCTATTATCTCTTCAGGGAGACTATTAGAAATTCACTTCCACCATAACATCTTATAGACCTTGCTCATGTTAGGTATAAAAATTTTATGGAATGCACTAAAGTTGGTGCACACAGCAGCAGTTTTTCAAACATAAACATCTTGGACACTTTAAAGATATTTCTTCCTAAAGACCAAGCAGCATTTGGTCACATTGAGAACTGCATGCCAGGAAAATATACATTTTAATTAAGTTTAAAAGAACAGTCAAGTACAGCTCTAAAACAGCTTTTGGAACTAGATGTATATTGATTTTTTTAGGCTACACAAAAACTCATTGTGCAAACAATGTGCTTGTAATATAATTAATATTGTATCTTTCAAGGATATTGAAGTATCTGCTTCAGAAGGAAGAATTTAGTACGGAAGTATGAGTGGGCTTCACTAACGCACTGGAAGTTGTGTGCCATGCTGATGCCCAGCAAGAATACCTGAGATTTCAGTCATGCCCCTGGGTGGGGGCAATTTTGAACACAGCCTGGGGTTCGTTAATTCAACATGGAGCAGCTCGCTGCTCCCTTCTCACCTCTGCAGAGAGCACCCGGGGTGGGTGTCACGGGACACAACCTGCGTACCTGCTGCTGCTCTGCGCTGGAACCCGCGCGAAAGGTAAGTGATCCAAAAAAGTGAGTCTAAAGTGAATAAATCAGAGCACTCTCAGTAACTGTGTGGATCTTCTCATGCAAAAGTATTTTAGTGCTCTTAGTTCATGCATAACTTAATTCTCTGCATCTGTATTTGAACCTTTTATCTTCTTATTTTCTCATGCCCTCATCGCTCCTTATTCTCTTTCAAGATGGATTTGCAGAGATGCTCAGTCTTGGTCATTACAAAATCTCGCACGCAAGAATCCTCAGAGCTTTGAAGCAATGTGAGCAAAGCTGAAAATGATTTTTTAGGACAATGTATCGCCACCCTGAATAAGGATATAATCTGGACATATCCTCTCCCCTCACCAAACACAGCCCTTACTCCCCCTCTGGCTTCAGACTTTTTCATTTGGGATGGTGAATTCAGCACTGCCCCAGACAAAGGCTGTCACTCGCCACCATTTTACTGCTTTGGGGGAGTTGTCGGCCATATTTCAATAAACTTGTCTTCTTCTTTCGGAGCAGACTGAAAATGTTCTATATTAACTCATTTGGGAAAAAAAAAAACAAAACAAACTTCTGTCACCTCTGCAATGCTTCATATCACACCACATTTCCTCCCTGCCAAACCACCGCTTCACATTTACATCGTCACCATTTACAGGCAGACAAAAACCACATCAGAAAGCAGAAAGGTGGGAAAAGGGTCCATAATTGCTTCTGGATTTTTCACTGGTTTGTTGAGGTGGGTTCTTAACGAAACTCAGTAAGTGCCACCCACGGAATGGCAGGTACCAGCGCACCTGCCCCAGCGGCGCTGAGCCTGCAGAAGCATCTTGAAATGACGCCAGACCAGGCTCTGAGAGGTGTGACATGCTCGGGAGTTTGGGGGGAGGGCAGAGCCCCGTCAGGGTGCCGAGTCCCTCCTGCTGGCCTGCCTCCTGGGGAGCGCCGCACCGCACCGGGAGTGCTGCTCGCAGAGCTCAGGGGAGGTCCCACACGGTGCCAAAGCCCCCCGAGGCAAAACGCAGCGGGACGCGGCAGTGGGAGCGTGGGCTCTGCCCGGCTGTCACGCTGGATCTTTTCCTTCTGATAGAATAAAGGGTGGGGGTTTTTATTTACCCGTTAACTCACCCTGGCACTAAACTGACAGTTTCAAGGAACTCCAGCTATTTGGGAATGGTAAACCCTGCGGAGGAAGAGCAGCCACCACCAGGCATTGCCTGTGGTCCTCCCGGGCTTTGAGGGCACAGCGCAAACCCTGCTGCTAACAGGAGGTGGGACACAGGAGATGCTCAGGGACACGGCCCCAGGGTCAGTATTCTGGCAGGCAGTCACGCGTGCTGTGTTAGCAAGCAGCGAGGACGTGAGAAACAGCCTTGCACGCACACTCCTCCTCCAGCACGTGCCATTTTCAAAAGGCTGCACCGCTGTGAACTCTCGATGAAAATGTTCACCTGGAGTCTGCACGGCGCCCAAGAGCAACCAAGGTCTTGTTCGGGGACTACAGCTGACTCGCACCTCTGCTCATCGGTTCTGCTACCCCTGGTCAATCCGTATTTCTTTTATATCTGCGTTTCAGTGGGGAGTGAGTTTCTTTCTACTCAATTTCAGTTTTGCATTAACATTCCTAAAATTCCACTGGTTCCTCCTGCCCTCGGAAATTGTCACCATCTTCAGTGGAGGGAACTGTTAGACCTTGCTACGTAAATCAACACTGCGGATCACCTTTTCCTGATGCTCGAGTGTCCTTTCTCAAATCGGTAATATTACCAAAATAAAAAATAGTGGGAAGTTAAGTGTGCAGGTAGTTTCCACTGCCAGCTGGGGAGAGGAAAACAATTAGCCCTGGAAGCTTTACTCTCCCAGGGAGAAGTATCCTCAGCTCCTTTTACACTGTAGATTTATACACAACAGCATGTGTTAAGGACAGCAACAGCAGCTCCGAAGAGCCTGGTAACACCTGACCAAAGCCTGCAAGCGCTCAAGAGATGAACCATGTCATTCCCCAGTTCAGAAGGACAGGGATCTGCTGGAGAGGGTCCAGCAAAGGGCTACAAAGATGATGAGGGGATTGGAACATCTTTCATATGAGGAGAGGCTGAGGGATTTGGGTCTCTTTAGTCTGGAGAAAAGAAGATTGAGGGGGATCTTATTAATGCTTTCAAATACTTGAAGGGAGGATGCCAGGGGGATGGGAGCAGTCTTTTTTCAGTGGTGCCCACTGATAGGACGAGGGGTAATGGGCACAAACTTGAGCATAGGAAGTTCCATCTTAACATGAGGAGGAACTTCTTTACTTTGAGGGTGGTGGAGCACTGGAACAGGCTGCCCAGAGAGGTTGTGGAGTCTCCCACTCTGGAGACATTCCAAACCCGCCTGGACGCTGTCCTGTGCAACCTGTTGTAGGTGACCCTGCTGTGGCGGGGGGGGTGGACTAGGGGGGTTTCAGAGGTCCCTTCCAACCCTGACCATTCTGTGATTCTGTGATTGAGACAGACAATCAAAGCCAACTAGTGTGCCTACTTACTAATTTTATGAGCTTGAGCCAAAGCCACTAAGCTGATGTCTTTTTCCCCTGATGTGCTGAGGGCAGAGTGAAAGGAGGCATTAATGAACTCTTTTAGTGTCTTTTTGTGGGAACTTCACCCACAGGTTCTCCACGAGCGTCACAAGCCAAGGGGACCACGCTCCCACCCTCCCCCAGCGCAGGGTCCCACCAGCCTCCCAGCTCCCCAGAGCGGGCCAGGCAACGCCATCAATGGGGAGGCGGAGAGCTGCCGTCGGACACAGTAAATACCAGCACAGAGAGTGCGTTCCTCTTCTGCTCCTGCTGTCCCTGCAAGAACACTCCTTTGTCTGCTCTGACCCAGCAATTTTAATGGCTTTCTGTGCTGACAGAACAGCCACACCATCCCTCCACATCCACCAGAAAGAGCAGTCTGCCCTTCTCCATCATTTCTGGAATATTCTGCTTTTTTATGAACCCCAAACAAACCCAAGAGCAATGAACAGGACACTCTTCACCATAAAATACGCTAGCACTGGTTACTGGTTGTGTCCTGTATTAAAAAGGATCAATCAATACTGTCAATTGCGAGTTGTACGTGTGCTGGGAAGGGATCATTGGAAGATGAAAGACATCCGGACAAAAGGTAAAAATTGCTAAATGAAAGCAACAGGGTGTTTCTTTTTTTTTTTCAACCTGTCCTCCCGTATTCCCTGCACAGGAAACCCGCTCCCCTAATTAGTTACTTGGTATCTAAACTTAGTTGGTATAAACCACTTCTTCCTGCAACTCGCCTCCAGCAAACACAGCAAGATGAAAGTGGTGAAACCAAGTGGTGTAACAGGGTTTGCATATGGGACGATATGGAAAAAATCTTTGAGATCACATTCGAAATATTTCTTTTCCTACATGCTTTTATAGAAATTGTTGAACGTTTTGTCTGGATTTAAAAGAAAAAGAAATAATTGAGGGGAAAAACTGGCAGAGAAAAATTTCAATTCATACAGTTAAAACTTTGCAAGGAAAACCAAATGTCACAACAAAAACGTTGACAACTTTAACACAAAGCTACGTCACTTGCCTTAGCTGCAACTTCGTACAGTTTTACAGAAGTAAAGGTAATGGGTTATTTTCCCAGCCCTTATACTTTAAAACAGCATTTCTTTTATTTCTTTGTCTTCTTTCTCTCCAGGTTCAAGCCAAAAGAAGTCACTACATATACCATGATAAACAACATGAACATGTATGGATAGAGAAGACAAACAGTACGGCACCCACCCGTATACAGCATCACCAAGATGAAAGATCCAAAGATTACAAGCAGTATTCCAGTTCAGCCCCTGCCAAGGGTAGGTCCCCGTGTGAGCTCAATGGCTACGCCGTCACCAGGGACCGTGAGATTCACGGAATCACGGAGTTTTCAGAGTTGGAAGGGACCTCTCGAGACCATCTAGCCCAACTCCCCTGCTAAAGCAGGATTGCCTGGAGCACATTACTCAGGGCTGCATCCAGGCGGGTCCTGAAAATCTCCGGAGAAGGGGACTGCACGACCTCCCTGGGCAGCCTGTGCCAGTGCTCTGTCACCCGAAACGTAAAGAAGTTTTTTCTTGCGTTTGAATGGAACTTCCTATGTTGCAACTTGTGCCCGTTGCCCCTCGTCCTGTCACTGGGAACCACTGAAAAGAGCCGCCCGGCGGCAGTCAGACAGCCCTCCTCCAGCAGCGGCACCAACCACTCCCAGCCCAGCTGCTCTGAACCCAGCAGGTAAGCATCAGGAATGTGTTTCCCCCACATCCTACAGAAACCCGTACTGATGTCTACCTCTGCAGCCACATCCCTGCGCCCTCCAGAGGTGCTGTGTGCCGCCCCAGGCTACCAGCCTGGAGAGCAGGGAAGGAGGGGGCCGACTGTGCGGAGACCCTGCCGCTGCGCTCACCGAGAGTCGTCACCTGGGTCAAGAGCTTTTTACGATGCTGCAGGCTCAGGTTAATTACCACTTCGGTGAGCCAGTGGCGGCACAGGTCTTAAAGGCAGTGTGATTAATCATTAAAACACATTTAACCTTGAAGCGCGCTCGCAGCTCTCCCCAGGTTTCCTGCATGTGGGAGCCGGGCAGCAGGTGCCCCAGCGCGTGTCGCCTGCAGCACGCAGAAGGCAGCCGCTGATGGGGGAGATCTCTGTCTTGGACTCAGGAAGCTGGGGTCCAGGCCCTGCTGGGAGGCACTCCGTTTACCTCTCGGACTTGCAAAGCTCTTCCCGAGGAATTCCCGCCTTGTGCCAGAGCTCGGGGAACGGCGCTGTGCATCATGCAAAGCGCAGAGCAGTACAAAACCGCCCCGAGAGCATGTATTCATGGCCTTTCCCCAGGGACTGCTCTTCTCCCACATACCCTTTTGAGGAGAGAAACCTGGACTCCACATGATCCACTGTGAATCATACAGAAGCCGCTTTATTGATTTACTACTGTCCCTTATATACAATCCATCTATCCCTGCCCGCGTTCACGCATTAGCTGATTGGTTAACATCCTTCTACAGGTGAAGAGCACGCGAAGCTGTCTTGTCTTTGGTTGGTTCTCCGGCACCCTGTTTATCTGACTCCTCTCCGGCTCTTCTTGGCTCGGTTCCTTATTTTGCTGTGAAGCAACTGTCGTTGTCTCTGTTTTCTCTCCTCAAGATTACTTCGAGGATGAGGTTTACAGTCAGTCCACCTCCTTGCATGGCTGGTTCAATTTTCTGCTAAATACATTCCCACACCCTTTGTCAGCTCCATTGACCAAAGCTGGCCTCCCCTAACCCTCATCCCTCCTGCCATTACCAAAGAGTTCTCCTGAAGAGACAGCAGTAGCTGCTCAGCGCTCCAGAGAGATTGCCGCAAACCCCCAAAAGTGAATCTGTCTCGCAACAGCATCGGTGTACCGGGGAACGCACGCTGCAGGCAGCTCAAGGTATGTTCCTTCCGAGTGTTCTGTAGCCATCAGTAAGGCTTTGTTCAAATTTCCCTTGCTATTAATGCCCAAAATCAGACACAAAAAGCAAGAGAATTTCTATCTTCGTTTTAAGCCCTTTTCTTCCATTTCTGTAGCTGTCTCAATGTGGCAACACAAAACTTAAGTGAACAATTTATTAATCAGACAGCGTAGCAGATGCGACAGAAAGGGCTAGGAAGTACGCAGGTGGGAGGTGGGCATTTTGTAAGCTCTGACAAGGGGATGCTGCAGCCCCGGCAGTGCCCACGCTGCCGCCCCTGCGGCGCGCTCCGTCTCCTGCAGAGGTGCCGTGCTTCCCAGGCTCCCTCCTAGGAACAGGAAGGTGCTGCAAAACTTGTTTTACAATCCTAATTTGCTACCACATTGGCTTCCTAAATACCCTGCCCTCAACGCAGGAAATCTGCATGTTTTCTGCATCTATAAAGTGTTTCCTAGAGACACACCAACAGCTGAAGAGAAAAAAACTTCAGAAAACCTCTCCATTAAAAGCTCCAGAAACTTCACACATACAGCTCGGATGTGTAACGCAAGGAAAGACTGAGACTCACCGCAGACTTTGCTCAGGGAAAAAAAAACACAAAAGCTACTGAAACCCATCCTCCGACGCAGTCTCTAGAGCTGCAGAGGGAAATCCTCATCTAGGACAGAGGTATCCTGCAATACTCAGAGCGGAGACGTGAGGGGCACCGACCTGACCTACAAAGGATTCAACAAGCCATAAATCACCTACGTGAGTGACACAGAAATCCAGACTCGAAGATTACTGGGGGGGGTATGGGAGAGCAGATTCTCGCGTGCTGCAGCAACGGCAGCCGTTTCCCAAACCTGACACAGCTCAGCCCAGCTGAGACTGCAGACTCACCACAGCCCATCTCAGTCTGGAGCATCAGCGGAGCTACAGCCCGGAGAGTAGATCCTGCTCTTGACAGCCGTCTCCCTGCAAAGCAGGTAGGAAGTATTAGAAAGTAAGGGGTGGCCTCACTAGAGAGGAGAACCTCGGTGCTAGGAGCTGCACAAACAGACGACAGAAAGGCAGTCTCCGTCCTCGGGGAGTTCATAATAACATATGGCCTGGGAGATAATGCCCAAGTACGGGCAGCAACGCAGGGAGCACAGGAGGTTTATTGATCGGAGCCTTAGGGCACCCATAATCAATCTGCTGACAAGTATTTTTGTAAGGAACATGGCCCCTGTGAAGGATTGGAAGGGGACAAAGACAAAGCTGCCTGGGCACCTCCAGAGGTCTCCTCCCCCCGTGGGGGAAAGGGAAGGAGTGGAAAGGGGTATCTCCACGCGTGAGCAGTTCAGCAAAGGAGCAAGCCGCTCGGGACTGACACCATGAAGAGCCAAGGGGGAAGGAGAAGCTGGGAGGAGCGTGTATGAGGCCACAGAGGTGGGCTGGCAAAGCCTTCTGCAGCACCAAAAAAGCCCCGGTGCAACAACTGAGAGACAAAGCACTTCCTTCTACTCGAGAGTCTGGAGGAGTCAATGCCCAAAGCACAGACACAGGGAATGGTGTTGAAGCAAGGTATCAGGATGAACATTTGCCCATTTGACGTTCACAGCAACACAAAAAGAATGTGAGGTATGGCCTTTTCCCTGAAGGCTCTCTCCCAACGCTCCACACAAATGCTAGAGACAAAGTTGGAGCCCACTCACCCATGGGTCCCTCGAGAACCGCCAGAGTGTCAGGGACTGCTAGAGCCTGAGTCAGGTCCTGGGTGGCCCCAGGTGCCCTGGCTGGCCCCCAGTTCATCACGGCTGGCAGAGGAACCCAAAGTGTCCAGGGGCCCTAGTTACTCTGTAAGCACCTTGAGATAAACGAGACAGGTCTGTCTGTCGACACCTGTGGGTAGCAACGTGCCTACAGATGCGTTAGGCAGGTATCTCTTAAGACTTGGGGAGGGCTCAATTACGGTAACAGTCTTTATAAACCCAAATCCAGTCACTCTTTTCTTGTTTTGCTGCCAGCAACACGTAGCAGGAGGGTAGTAATAAAAGTTAGGAGGAGTAGTTAGGAGGATAGTAATAAAAGTTGCTTAGTCAGTGGCTAGGGAAATCAAAGAGTCCAGTGAAACCAACCATCAAATCAGTATGATACACTGGGAATCACGACAGACGTTACAGTACTGCCAACCCAAACTCATGATAACGACTGAAAAAAAATATAAACCGTTTTAATAGTTAAGACTTCTTTTTTTTTACTTCAATTTTGGTTTCTGAGCCTTTTATCCATACAACCCATGAGCACAGCAAAGCCCTGAACTCTCACCTCCATGACTTCAAACTTGTATTTGGAAAAGGGTCTTCAATTATCACATGACTAGAGTGTAAGGATTTCAGAAAAACAGTTAATAGTGTTATATTTATGAAGGAAGTCACAGGAAGAACACTACAGCCTTCGGTTATGCTTTGATGGATGCTTTTTCATGCAGCTAATGTCCCAGATCTGTAAACAATCTCCATGCTCCCTTCGGGCTGCAATGGGCCTAAGGGTTTGATGAAAGCATCTTGGGTAACCTGCTGAGCAAAGGGGAAACACCTTTGGGGTCTCCGAATGTGCAAGCTAGCGCTGCCTGAGTTGGAGAAATGTTTGTACCGGGAAATGTACAATCATAATGGAAGATAACGCGGGGGACGGACCGCAAGAGGTGACCTCGTCCATCCTCCCTGCTAAGGCAACAGCAGGCAGATGCGAATCTCTCCCGACACAGGTTTTCCTAACCCGCTCGCAGTCGTCCGTAACGGTGACGACTCCACGCTGCCCGCAGGCAGCGTGCCCCAAGGCTCGGCGCACTCTGCTGTTCTTTCTGCTTCTGTACGTACAGCCCTAACTACAGCGCAACAGACTAGTCCTGAGAATGCACATAGCATTTTAAAATACAGGGTTCCAAAAAAGCAAGACAAAAGGGGCAATAAATCATGACACCGATTTGTTAAAAGTCTGATTTACGCATCAGCGCATCGGGCGGATTATTTTTGGAGAAAGCTTCCAACAGTCAAGACCTGTAGCCACTTAAAACTTTTTATTGGCAAAACCAATCAACCTGCCAACATTAAGCACAAGGTATTTAACAGCATTAACCACCCCATTATCTATTTCCTCACTTATCATGTTCTCTCATATAGAGTTTTATTGTGCTTTTGCTTCCAGCTCCATTAAATGCTGGTGAAATCACCGTCTTTCAGAAGATCGAAAATACCAGGCTGCTAAGGACAGAGGCAAAAGGAACCCAGATTATATTTAACTCACTTACAAATTTGTCATTTAAGCTGCTAAAGCCATTAATTTGAAGCCATGATATGCCCATCGTTTTAATTTTGGGTTCATTTAAGCTACATGTACAAAAAAGAAGTAATTCCCAGCCTTTCCTTCATGTTATCACACAAACGCATTGCAGAACCAGTGCTAAAAGGATATTAGAGCAGGCACCCCGTAACTTTGCTGTAATTTAACAGAGTGATAATTAAACTCAATCTCATAGCATTAGCGTGCTCCGTGTGACGCAAAATAAATTCTGAAAATAGCATTTCTTTTTAACAACATAATTGTAAAAGCTCGAAGCAGGCTTTAGCGCGCACCAGCCGTGCCTTTGCGCTGACCCCTGCGGAGCAGGAGCACCCTGCTGCCGCCCGGCCCTCCACGCCGGGGAGGCACCCGCTGACCCCCCGACACCCACTCAAAGGTCCCCAGCGCACACACCGTCCCACCGCGAGCTCTGGGAGCCGTGCTGGCGCTGCTGCTGTTCTCCAGCGCACCCGAAGAGCTACAACTCCTGGTCAACAACTCCTCCATAAACCAGCGCGTGCGACGGGCTACTTCTGGAGAGCCCTTTGGGTCAACGAGGGGGACTTAAAGGTGGAGCTGAATTATTTACAACGCAGTTACAGGGATGCAAACACCTCAGGGGAGAAAATCACCAGCCGAAAACAGAAAGAATTACTGCAGAGCACCTTGGTCTCTCCCCAGGGGAACAAGAAGTCCTTCCCCACTCGCCTTCGTGCCAAAGCATTGATTTCAGCCAAGAGCAGAATTTTGGTTTACGTGCCACAGCTTCCAGGTCTCGACCACTGAGAAGGCTTGCAGGAAGAGCTGGCTGCCTCCGGCCCCGGTCACAGAAAAAAGTGAACTTGAGGTGCTCTCCGTGCAGCCTGGCTTCAGGGCGGCTGCGGGTGGCTGGATGGCCGGCCTCGCTGCAGACAGACACGTCCTTGCTCTCCCTCTTGGCACCCAGGGTGAAGACAAAACCCTCCGCTCACGCTCCTGCTGCCTCTGAAAAGCAGACCTTTGGAATTATCCTCGGCATAAGCAATGCCCCGACCGGTATTCACGGGAAACTATTTCAATAAAACAACAGCTCCAATTCTACAGAGATCCTGCGAAATTCTAGGAAGAAATCTGATGGTTGTTGTTAGAACTCGAAGCATTTCTTAACGTCATGTGCCGTCAATACCAGATGCACACTCAGCTCTGAGAGACACTGCAGGCTGCAAACATCATTCACTACTTCTAGCAAAGTGCCAGTAGCTTTTATTGAAATGAATCCGTTGATCACATTAAAACTTTTCTCCCTATGTGGATCATTTTTTAATTAAATTTAAAATAAGGTAATTGCCCACTTCAGTTGTTAAGATTCTCCGGGGGACACTTACAATAATAACCACGATTATCTAACACGGGGATTGCCATATGCAGCGTTCTGGATTGATCCACAATGGAGCACATTAAAAATCAAAATCCAAGGAGAGATTAGTATTCCTTTTCCAATTTAACACCTTAAAATGACTATTTAGAAACTTTTAAAGGCGTAATGAGACATGTGTGTTATGGCTGGTGAAATAAAAGCTAATGCAAATTGTTAGATGGGAGGAGGAGAAAGTAGTCTGGCAGAAGCACACGGACCACAGTCCCAGCCCAGGGGCAGGCCAGGTACGGGATCACCAGTTTCTTGATCCCACCTTCCACCAAAACCTTTCTAGCAGTTATCAGCAGCTGTTATCGTGTGGAGGGCTTCTTGATACGAGTACTGCGATGACAGGCAGAGGAGCTAGAGCCACCTGCGGCTGCAGTGACTGGGAAACCGGGCTGCTGCCAGCTCAGAGGATCTGGGAATACACAGGGCTTGCGCGAGGAAATAAAGTTGAACAACCAAACACCATTTTATCAGGGCGTTACAGACGAGAATGAACTAGAGCCTTGCAAGGTAAGACAGAGCCTAGGATCGAGCAGCTCTGCCTCCTGTCCCTCTGCTCCAGGTTGCTCTCTAGAAGATATACACCATAAGCGGCTCGGTTATTTATTCCCTTGCTATGCGCAATCAATCTGTAGCACCATCATTGATAAAGAATGTCCAAAAAAGTAGAACTAAGAGTACCAAGGCTGAGAGTGATTACCTAAAAATCAACAGTATATACAGCCTCTTATGCCCTCAGTGCATATCCTTCTTTCTTGTTAGTATGACATGACACTAACAGAGAAATACTGGGGTTAAACAGTCCTAGCACTGGGTACGGGATTTTTGATGGCAAGGAACACAAATAGACTTCTTTCGCTCTATTTCCGAACATGTAACACTTATGGACAGAGCACTTCAAAACGACACGGAATACAGAGGCTGACTTCACATCACCACGTGCAATGCCTCTTCTACACTGGTATCACCCCCTTGAAGCCGATAGCGAATAACCGAGTGATCTTGGTACGGACGACAGTGGAATAATGCCTACATTCAGCGTATCGCATTCTGCTTGGTACGCATGTGAACCTTCTCCAATATTAATCTGTTTTATTTTGAAGGGCTTCCCACCAGCTCGCTGAGGCACAGTCACACTCATACACGGTCCGACATCTATATGCACGTGTTCGCTTTGCCTTGGTTTCTACGCGTGACAAATCAGCACTCACGCAGAAGAGTATCTGAAAAACAAGTGCTGGGTTCCTAAATGGGAGAGGTCACTTGCGTCCCTGACACCTTCTCTGCTCCTCCTGTTAAACCATAACGGTTTCCTTCTCTAATAGAAAGGGTTATGCAGATAGCATCGAGCTGTAAGTAAAGAACCTATAAGATATTTAGGGAAGCAATTCTTCCTGCTCCTAATCCTGCCAACACCAATTTCAGATAAAAACCATAAAACTCAGCAGTTTCTATTGGAATGGATTTAGTTATTGCGCTAGCACGTAAGGGGAAGAACGCAAACACCAGAGCCCTACGCTAGCAGGGGGACGCACGCTTTGATTGTGACTCGTGGGGGTTTCAGAGAAATAAAGGAAAATCATCCCCTCCAAATTTCTTCAGTTGGGCTTTATGTTACAGCACCAGGCTATTACCTGTGTACAGAGCAGAATGGAAACGAGCTCTGCCTCTTCCAGGGAACAGTTAAACAGGGGAGTTGTCACCCTGATCGAGGGCAATGCAGCTAATAAAGCTCAGACTGGCACCACGTCTGAACCTCGTCCCACAAGAAAAGGATGGGAAGTCGAAGGAGGGTGTTCCTCAAATCTCCGAAATCCTGGAGACCAGCAGAGAACGTATGGTATCAGACACCTAAACTTGCTGGTAGATTAGAATAAAGATGCAGAAGTAGTAGTATATAGTGCCAGGCAACAGAAAGCACCAGAAATAAAGAAATTTTACAAGTACTTAACCTGCTGTGTTGTTTTCATGTCAAAAGAAATTTAACCTTTTTTGTCTTCATTTTTTTCAGGCGTTTTTAAGTTTTCCTTATCTATTGCCTCTGTTGGAAACATAATCCAAACGCAGTACTGTCTGGCACTTGTTTGAAAAGTTGCAGAGTCCGTAATCAGGAACTATAACCTCTCTCCACAATGTTTTCCCTCCTCTCCAGTAAAACTGCAAAGCTGCTGTATATTCCTCGGCCAGTAATTGCTGTGGGTTGATTTAAAAGCATGGGAAGAGGAATCAACCTCAGCGTCTGGCGGGCATTTCCAAACGCCAGCTGGTTTCATCCCAATCAAGCTGGAGGGGGCTCCCTCACCAAGGCTTGGAACAACTTCGTGGCCTCCGGGCTATTTGTCTTGCGAATGAGAGCCCCTCTGCCACCTCTCTGTGGGGTATATATGAGAGCAAGTACGTGATTGCCACCATCTACAGAGCGGGACAGAAACACGCTGCCCAGGCAGCGAGAACAGCTTCTCTCGCTGAACCTGTAGTGGAGAGCACTGCTCCATAAAGAGGTCTTGCCTTCTCCAAACGTGCATGTGTTTAACTACAGTCCCGCTGCAATTAATGGCACTTCTTGTGGATATAAAATTAAATGTTTGTGTTTGTGCCTGTGGAGCCCAAACACACAAACATTTTATGCCATCTGAAAGTTGTATTAATATGGAGATCGTTGTGGAAAGCACTAGGGGATGTTACGCTTTTATTGTATCTAACATATGGAAAACATTTTATTATATGAGACACAACATAATCATTATAATTGAATACTATCAAATGAAAAATCCCATATGTGTCTGAAAACTGTGCACCACTGTAATTACAAATGGAAACGAAGAACATTAAGAATAAGAGGCTGGCAAAAATTACTGGTTTGCTCCATTTTGTTAGCTTTGCAATCCAGGCGCCGTTTCCTCAGCAAGGTAAGTTCTTGCCGAAAAAGCAGTTAAGTACACCAGCAAGGGGGCAGAAAGTGTTTTATATAAGGAGAAATTTTATTTTTTAAACTCCAGATATGCCAGGTAACAAGTGGCCCATCAAAACTTTGCTCTCAAAATGAAAATTTACTCCGTCAGAGCCCCTGAGGATTTTGCAATGAACTTATGGTCTCTTCTGCCTTTGCTCTGTTTGTTCAATCAAAGTGATACAAAAAATAAGCTGAGAGGGGTTTGGATCAGGGTTAATTTTGTAAAACATGGATTTCATAAATTTTCAGCCGGACAGAGTCTCCAAACCCCACAGCACGGTGGGAACGTGCCCCAGGGTGCCGCAGCCATGGGGCGCTGCAGCAGAGGAGCTGGGGTGGGAGGCGCAGCTGGCTCCCAGCCCCACTCCCTGCGCTACCCTCACCAAAACCACGCTGGCGGGGGCTTCTTCCCTTCCTGTGCGTGTCAGCGGCACGGCTGCCAGGGCAGTGAGCGAAAGCAGGATAACTGAACTAGCGGGAGGTGCGGGTGCCGGAGGGCTGGGTGATGGGGCGGGCAGCCCGGCCCACAGCCGCGGTCAGCACAAGGGCACGTGGCGCTGAGCAGGCAGCGTGTACTCATCGGTGCATCCCCTATGAAGACAGGGAATGACAAAGTCCCGAAAGAAAGGAAATTTGCCATCTAGGAGAACGGAGGCAGCTGCCAAGACCACAAAGCAGGAGTTTGAAGCAGGCGGTTCTACACAACCTGGTGCTCAGATGGAAACAGGACGTAGGGTCTGCACACACGGGGTGATTCAGTGCGTTGGTCTGTGCCAATTTCAGAGGTTTCGGTTTCCTGACATTCATTCTTAGAGACACAATGGGAGGAAGAGACCCGAAGGAGGGTGTCGAGGCAGCTCCATCTCACACCCCGCTCAGCCCAGCAGCACCAGCCGAGGTTGTCCCCGGCCACCCACCCTCCCCATGCCCCCACACTCCTGCTGCCAGAGGTCTCCACCCCACCAAGAGGTTTCTGCCGACTCAGTTCACACCATCTGCATGACCAGCAGAGACCACAGATGCGAGAAGAGGGCTCGCAGCAAGGCTGGAATGGCAGCCCTCCTGCCAGCACCGCCACCAGCATGGACGTACAGAAGACCAAGAGGGCATTAAGTGGCATCAGCCCATTGCTCACAAGGGACAGACACGACCCCTCAGCCTCACTAGATAAACCACCGCAGCTTGCCAGCTGGCTTGGAAAGAACTTCTGGGGTCCTGCACAGGGAAACAGGTCTGTCCCAAAGGTCACACCACTCTGATGGAGGCCACAAACAGGGCAGTGAGGGTCCATCTACTGCGGCCATCTACAGTGAAGTTACCTGAGAGTATTCCCCACACCAGTTTGGCCAAGCGCTATTAGGAAGCTTGGTCCCAGGCAATTAACAGGTAGGACAACAGTGGGATAATCCAAGGTGAAGGTGAAGACGTTCCATTTGGAAATCATTGTGCAATCCCGTTCCTGCAGGTGCTTCTGCACGGTCTGTGCCAGGATCACCCTGGCTCCAGGGTAAATACACTCCATCGGCTGCCGGGTGCGTTCCTCTCACCCGATTTTTGCAGTTTGGGCTTCTGGAATCACCAGTGGCGAGACGCCGGCACGTCCCGTGCAGGCTGGTCCCGCCGGCTTCCCTCTGGGCTGGCAGGAGCGAGGCGATGGAGCTCACGCTCCGTGGCTACTCCCCAGCTTAGACTGGGTGCTTAACGCGCAGAGAGCCACAGCCCGGGGCTAGCACAATCTCTGCACTCACGAGCAGGGTTTTTTTTTTCAAAAAATCAATTGAGATATAAATTTCAGGTCAGTTCTGATACTCTTGATTGCTGCTGGCAGAAAAACATAAATAATTAATTGCATTACAGAACTGTCACTCAGCCCCAATTTTGCTTCACCTGAAGTGAAAAATGACCACTTTAAAGACAAAAAATTGGCAGGCGCTTAATCTTTATTCTGCATTGCTGTCTTTTCCCTGCTTTAAAAAACCTGCTTCTCCATGTAACCAAGCAATTATGTTTGAAGAGTATTAGCCATGCTAATGCCCGGTGATTTATCAATGGTGATAGGATGTTATCCCAGTTTGACCCTATAAGAGGAGGAGGATGCCACTGAGTCTCTTATGGAATGAAAGCAACAATGTCAGATCCCAGAAGGCCCACAGAACTTTGCCAAGACTGACCCACTTCCAGAACAACTTCCAGACCATTTTTAAAGGACACATAAAAACTTTTTTTTTTTTTTAATCTTGCAGCTAAAGCATCAAGATGTGGAGGGGACACGGGAGGTTTGTTTGAGTAAAGTAAGATCTCATCCCCATCTCCACTGATTCTTTAGGAACAGCAGCACTGATGGGATCAAGCAGAGCTTCTTCCAACCCTTCTCAGCAGTAAAGGTCAGTTCATTAACTGATCAGCAATGAAGAAAGCCCTCCTGCCGCCTGTGAGTGTGCATATCCACATTCGCTTCTGCTATGTGCAACAGCGCACTGACGTTAACAAAGTTATACCAGAGATCCTCGTTAGGATAACCCTGCTTATTATTGCTTGTGGGCTCTGACATGGCAGCAATAAACCCACCTTCAGACTTCTAAAAATTGTGCGGTACAGCATTTTCCAAGAAGGCTGATGGAAAATGAAAGGAATGATAATGCACTGATATCGCTAGATTCTGCGCTCTTCTGCTGGGCAAGTCACTCCCTGAAGAAGCAGCTGAGGAATGATACAAGAAGAAACGTTTCCAGGACTTGAGAGCTGATTTTCAACTTCATATTTGCCATATCTTCCTTGAGGCCAGACATACAAATAGCCACACTTCACTTTGCTGTGTCTCCCTTCTGGAGGAACACACCGATGTGGTTTCCTACCCAAGCCAAAATAATAGAAAACTGAGTTTTACACACAGAATTTGCAGATCCAAATCTCAAAGAATACCATAGCTAAAATAAAACACTGGAGGCTCATGAGTTCATTTCACCTCTTGTGATTCTGACGCTCAGACAGGCACTTGTCTCGTTGGAGCGGGTACTGCAGGACATTTCTCAAAGGGAAGAGCTTAGGCAGCGACTGACCGTTAGTCAGTCCCTACAACCGAGGCTTCCAAACCAGATTCCACAGTGGACATAAGGGCCCTTCAAGTCTGTGGGAAGGTGAAGCTTTGCTCGAGGATGCTTAATTCCATCCTTTGTAGGACTGCAACACCTAGATGCCCCACTTAGTGTCGGGGCTCTGCAGGCACCTAGAGCAGACTTGTTGCTGAGAGCAGAGGAAGGTCAGCGCGGCCGTTCTGCCTGCGCCGGGCTAATGAGGGCCCTGAAAATGTTCTGCGATAGCCAGACACGTGCAAGGCTTCACCCCATCTCAGCGGGGGGACGCCATGGCCCAGCGAGTGACAGGCCTCAGCACTCCAAACCAAGGTGTCAAATAAAAATAAAGCCACTGTCGCATTTTATTTTTGAGGTGGAGGGAGAGTTGGCACACTTAAAAGGAAAGAGAATATTCTGAATAACAGTGCTGTGGCAGGAGACACCAGAAGTGCGAATGATTTGCCACTAACTGTAAACAGGGTGGCCCGAGCAACACCCTCAGAGTTCTTTTATTCCCATCACCTCTCCATATATGTCCCAAGGGGGGAATTATTATTGAATGATAAGAATGAGAACAAGTATTAACCTGCAGAAAAAGGTTTACTGCCCTCACAGCTGGAAAACCAATACACTTCAGAAAGGCACTTTTAACTTTAGACAGTTTCAAATTAGAATCTTTATTCACCTGTCCGTTTTGCAAAGTAACTTCACTGCATGGAAAAAACCCACTCGATTTCAAATGCTTTAGGACAACATGAAGAAGCAGCCAGTGAGCTCTGCTATACCGGCTGCAGGCGGCAGCGTCAGAACGCCTGGCTGACAGCACCCCCTGCTCACCTCCCCTACCCGCAGGAAGCAGATAAACGGATCTACATTGAAATTAATCTCCATTTTATGAAGTACGGCTTTTTTGAGGATAACATCTACAGATACCGGTTCCTGAAGGATCCTGTGTTCATTCAGACACCAACTGGAGATTACAAGTTAAAGGATAATTAATACATTGTCTGGAAGAAAGTGAAACGGTGCCTCCATCAAGAGAACAAACCACATGCCTTAAACCAGTGTCATTTTAGGATGATGCAGCAAAGATATTTAATCCAGTATGGCATCACATTTCCTGTCTGACCTGATAAATGGGTCTCCTTCTACTTCTAATCTGCATGGGAATTAAAGTCTTCAGACTATCTGTACTACCACAAATAAATTACATGTTTCTTTTAATGACTTTGAAATTTCCCTCTGATAAATTCTAAAGGTATAAATAATCTCAGAAGTCTTGCAGGAAGATAAACAGTCATGTTTTAATAATCATAATTCACAAGGCAAACAACGCTTGGGTTTAAATCGAAGCACAGCATCATTCTGTCAAAAGAGGAAAAAAGTAGGAGAAGCATTGTGTTGATCATCCCTGAAGCACGTCAAGTTCCGACGGGTGCCCGGGTGGACAGCATGTACCCTGAGGTGTCTGGATACAATTTACAAGTCCCAGAGGAGGATTTCTAGGCAGCTCCCTGTCATGCCAAAGCCTTTGCATTCCAGCTCAAGGGGCAGAGCACCGTGGGATGGACTGCACAACCTCGTATCAGAGCCAGCTTGCCAAAAACTACCACCTCACCCACATGGCACGGAGGACTGACTTGTAAGGCATCTCTCTTGGGAAATACACAACCCCTCGGAAGGGACCACTCTGTCTTTATCTCATTGATGGTGCCACAGCCTCTACTGTAAGAGGGAAACCAAAATCCAGCCCTCCTTTGTGTGTGGAAAGGGAATTAAGGACAAGTTGCTCAAAAAGATCATTATTTTCTTGCATAAAAAGATGCAAAGTAGTGCACCTACTGGAATAATCCTATGTTTTTGCCCTGTGCTGGCGAACCAGGAACAAGGGTCCCCAAAAAAGACCATCCTAATGAGCAAGGGACAGGATCCCTCAAAAACCAATCCTGCAGCAATGATGGCTCTCCTGGGTGACAGAGTGCCACCTGTTAGCTGAAGAGGAGAGCGTGCTGCGAAGTATTCAACATGTAAAGCTCCCCCTTCCGTCCCCTGCTCCATCACAATACCACTTTCCTAGTTTTACACTTGAAGGTAAGATCAAAATAGACCTGACTATTGCAAAGAGATTAAATTCATCTTTCAAAGGCACTAAGGCCAAGGTGTGGGCAGAAGCGCAAGGCTTGCAAGAGGTGCTGCTGTTCAGCACAGAGCTCAGGGCTGCAGGGTGCTCCCCTTTTCCTCGCACCGACAGCCTCCGCTCCCATGGAGCACGGGGCTTTGCTGCACGCCCCAGAGGGTTTCTATGGCAGAAAGGCATTATCCTGCTCCCCGTTTGCGGTAGCTTTCGTCAGGCAGGGCAAGTTGTCCTCAGGATGCAAACTAAAGAGTGTCCCGAAATAACTTTCCAAGATACGGTCCACTAATGTTTTCTCAGGAGGGAACAGGTCTTTGCAAGCGTGCTTGAACATCTCCCAGCCGGCCCACCAGAAAGTAAACCTGGGATCTCCAGAGCTGTAAGACATGAGCTACTGCCCATTGCTGTAAGAAATCATTGCTTTCTAAATAAGACCAATAACTGTAGAACTGAAGACACTCAGTAACTTGCAAGAGGCGGTCAGGCTTACAAGGGCTGGGGGGTCTAACAATTGTTTCTGGCAGAAACCAGCAGTTTTCATCATCAGTTTCCCCGTCCTTGGTCTCACACCAGTCCTTTCTCTCTCTTCCATCTCTGAACACCTTCTGAAGAGCTAAAACTGACCTTTAGTTTCAGTGAGGAAGAAGTCCACAGTGTCCTAAAAAATCAAGACTCACCCTCAAGAGCAAGTAAAAGCATTCATCTTTCACTGGCAGTGAACTCAGTTTACCCGAAGGACTGATTTTTATCAAGTTATTAAATCTCAGACTCATGGTACTAGGTAACTTGGTTGCCTTTTATTTCTGATTTTGAACCATCAAGTGGCAGAAGGGGAAATGAAGACAGCAGAAAAGAAAAACTCCTCTGAGGACATAATGGTCCATTAAGCAAAATTTTAAACCAACTTGTCTTTGGCTCTCTATTGCTCAAATGCAATTCCGTTCCTCCCCTTCAGGCTGTTATTAACACTTTTATAATGAGTAACTAAAATAAAACTCAAGTGAATAAATATGCTCAAGGCATTTTGTTATTCCTGCAATTAGAGACAAACTGCCACAGTAAAGCTAAAAGCATTTGGGAAATTATATTCGGGGAAACACTTACCATAACTACAGTAATCCTTGGGCTGCTCTTAGCAACCGGAGCGAATGCAGTGAAGAAGCTGGGTCTCTGTCATTAGCCACTGGTAAAGGACAATTTGTCATCTGCTATGGCACTGTGCGGCACGGCAAAATTGAATAGTGAAGAGGATCGAAGTTCTGCAAAATCTTGTATTGGCAGCAGTATTCACAAATTGCCATACAGTTTAAAAAAAGAACGCCAAACCCAAAACTATTTCTTCCTCAGAAGACAAGTGTTTGCTCAGGTGGGAAGCGGTCCTGAAAGGGGAGAGCCCCGTAATCAGGCCCCTGTGCTGCCCCGGTGAAACCCCCGTCGCATAAAATACATACCCCGAATAAACCCCCATCTGTCAGTTGTTGGTTAACGTTCCGGCTAGTTTTACGGGTCATACCTCTCTGATAACCAGCAAGCGGGAAGAAGACAGCCTTTAGGCTTTTTTGACATGATACTGGTCACGAAGACGAGACTTTGCACGCCGAGTGCCCTGACCTCTGGGCACTGGGAGCTCTGAGGGGTCCCCTCCCGGACACAGGCACAGAAACATGGTGTGAGGCTCCCAGTTCTCACCAGTCTACACCTGGCCTGTCTTTGTCACCCCTCAGAGACAAGGTTTTATATCAGATATCAGAACTCACTATTGCGAGCTTAGCACGACATGCCCACGGGGCACCATGCCCAGCATCACAGGTAACTATTACATTAACTTAGTAATTATTTGTTCCAGCAAAACTCAGAGGGGATTTGTTCTTGGAAGAAAGGATGGCAGAAAAAGGGAAAGTAACAGGCAGCCAGGTTTTACAAAAAACTAATTTTCTTCTGTGACTGGCTAACAGGCTTTTGGAAAACAGAAGGCAGTAAATGTCATTTATTTGGACTTTAATAATGCTTCTGAGGCTCTTCTGCGTGACATTTCAAAGCACACTAAGGAAAGATGGCCTGGATGAAACAAAGAAGAGGTAGGAAGCCAGAACATCATACTGAGAGAGCATTTATCCATGACCCAGGGGGCACGCTGGGTGTGCTGCTGCATCTCTCTGGCTCTGATAGTATTTGACTTTTCCCTTAATGGCCTGGATGACGACAACCAGCACACGTATGACAGGCACAGCTGAGACCGGTCTGGCGCAGTCTGTAAGTAGCTTGGTCAACCAGACCGAGTTGAAGAATTCAAAAGAATTCAATTCAAATTCAAAAGAATCACGACAACTGGAAACCAGATTTGAAAAAAAAAAATAAAAAATTGAAGAATGAGAAGTGCCCAGAGGTACACAAAGCAGTCCAAGCTGCAGAAGTACAGGCTGGGGAGAAAACGGGCTAGCCAGAAGCTCCTCAGAAAGGGGCTGGGTTCACAGTGGATTGCAAGTGGATTGCAGTATTAGTTAGCAATTCCCAGTCATTGCGGAAAAAAGGGAAATGTCAACCTGCGGTGCACAAAGAGCAGTGTGCTCCGAGAGGGCTGTGGAACAGCCCTGTCCTCTTCAGCATCTTCCCCCTCTGCATGGTATGGCCCCGCAAAGGACGCGCTTCCACAGCCAGCCACGGTGCTGCCCAAGCCCCGCAGAGATCGGCACAGCCACGGGGAAGCGGCTTTGGAGCACGATGGGTCTGGGCTAACCCGGCACACACGGTCGGACAGGTTTAGCCTGACGCCACTCCAGCTGCTTTCGTCCGCAGGCATACGGGGGTCTGGAGTAATTGCCTTGGGGACCAGACTGCTACCCCCAGTGAAGATCCCACAGATACTATTCCCTCTACCCTGCCTTCAGTCATCTAATCCTCTCCTTGTTCAGTAGAAGAACGGCGGGGCAGTTGTCCTTCCTTTGGCACCGCCTTGCAACATGTGCCTGCAGACACTGGATTTTCCACTAGAAAGTTTGATCAACTTGTCCAAACAGCTTCCGTCCAATAGACGTGATCCAGTTACAATAACTGCTGCGCGCGGGTGACTTTGGTCCTTGTTTCTGTTCCCAGGAAGACGAGACACTCAGGAGCACAGCACAGTTGAGTCTCTACATTTCTAACATATGTTGATGATGGGCTCTGATTGCCTCTGTAGTAATTTGCGTTGTTCTTGCATTTCATGGGCTTTGCATAAATTGCCTTACAGCAAAACGCTGTCTGGGAAATTAAAGGGCTGCTCCTTTTCTCTTTCAGATTCAGATCTTGAGTTCTTAGGTTTCGTCGTCTTCTCCCTTTGCCCTTAGCAAATCAAGCGCAGTTTCAATTTTGACAGTAATTTCTCTTCAAAGTAGAAAATAATTGATCGGGAAGCCATTTGCAAACATGTCTCAGAGACAGTGTAATCTGAATGGGAACATCTAACTGCATGGAAGTAGAATAGCAAAAGTTTACTGATAACAATTTCTGCTTCCCCAGGGTCAACGAGGATGAAGTCTCTGCGTGAGCCAGTGCCCCCTCGGGCAGCAGCCAGACATCTCGGGGGGGATGCACTTCTGGAAGGGATTTGACCATTGTTCCACAAGAGCTGCACACTGAAACTGGTATCCCCACGTCACCGGCTAATTCCTTAGCAACCTCGCTTTCACAGCGGATGCGGTTAATGGCAGGATCCACACAAGACATGTTTATTTTGCTTTTGCGTGGTGAAATGCCAGTGCAGTGGAAGGGGTACGGTGAGAGGCGTGCTCCAGTCCACCTGGAAGGCATCCCCGCACAGCCACAGCTCATCCCGCTGGGCGCAAACGGTGGCTCCTCGCTCTGGCAGTGAAAACAGGAGGGCAAAGAGGAACCGAGCTGAACGCAGACGACGAGGCCACGGGCAGGAATGAAAGTCTCAGAGGCTGCAAAAAGCCAAACAGATAAATCCAGAGAAGAAAAACCCATGAAGAATTGTGAAGCACAAAGATACCACGGCGGATTCAGAAGGTCCCTAAGCCATAACCTGCTGAAGGCTAAGGGAATACACTGCAAAATTGTCATTATAGACCTCTCCCGTTATTATACTCTTCCCCAAGCACCCCCTACTGTTACCCACTGCCAGAGGGGGGGCGCTGGGCTGCACGGAGCTTTGCCCTGGTGCAGTGCAGCTGCTCAGAGCTCTGCGGAGGTAAAAGCTGCTCGGGCTGTGACAGCACTGATGCGCTGCTGGTTCAGACCCGGGGAGTGGAAATGTCACGCTGTCTCTCCCACGCGTCTGCTAGCTAGGCCACGAAGATAGAGCAGTAATTGCTGTACATTGCTGGAAGATTAATAACCACTTGAAACATCTAACAACATTGCATTTCATGCTATGGTCTGACGGACATAATCTGCCCATGATCCACACAAAAGCTGTTTTATAAATCAGTTTATGACTGTTAGTCATCAAAAGCAGCATTGATAATAAATGCATTATTTTTTAGTATTAATGTATTACAGCACTTTAATTCAAAAGAATTTTGGTTTTGTCAGTTATAAATGAAATCCTTATCTCTCCTTGCAGTAGTAAAACATCCTTTTAGTATGATAGATGGGAAACGCTCTCTGTATTTTTCTACTTACAGTGTTTTTGTTGCCAGATAGATTACTTATAACACGGTTCTTTCAGATATTACTGAACAGTATGCAGAAAATATCTGGATTCATATTCAATCACTCAAAATATTCATTACACATAAAAGGCTAGTTTCACTTTAGGCTTTAAACCTACATATATATGCAATGATGAACCCACGTCAACCTCATGAAGTTCAACAAGGCCAAGTGCAAGGTCCTACACCTGGGTCAGGGCAATGCCAAGCACAAATCCAGGCTGGGTGGAGAATGGATGGAGAGCAGCCCTGGGGAGAAGGACCTGGGGGCGCTGATGGATGAGAAGCTCAACACAAGCCGGCAATGCGTGATTGCAGCCCAGAAGGCCAACTGTATCCTGGGCTGCATCCCCGGCAGCGTGGCCAGCAGGGCGAGGGGGGGGATTCTGCCCCTCTACTCCACTCTGGGGAGACCCCCCTGCAGTGCTGCCTCCAGCTCTGGAGCCCCCAGCATAGGCAAGACATGGACCTGTTGGAGTGGGTCCAGAGGAGGCCCCGGAGATGCTGGGAGGGCTGGAGCCCCTCTGCTGGGAGGACAGGCTGGGAGAGTTGGGGGTGTTCAGCCTGGAGAAGAGTAGGCTCTGGGGAGACCTTAGATCCCCTTCCAGTGCCTAAAGGGGGTCCAGGAAATCTGGGGAAGGACTTTTTACAAGGGCGTGTAGTGATAAGATGAGGTGGAATAGCTTTAAACTGGAAGAGGGGAGATTTAGACGAGATATCAGGAAGAAATTTTTCACTCTGAGGGCGGTGAGCCCCTGGCGCAGGTTGCCCCGAGAAGCTGTGGCTGCCCCATCCCTGGAGGTGTTCAAGGCCAGGTTGGACGGGGCTTGGAGCAACCTGGGCTGGGGGGAGGTGTCCCTGCCCAGGGCAGGGGATGGCACTGGATGGTCTTTAAGGTCCCTTCCATCCTAAACCATTCTATAATTCTATGATTATCAGGCCATTTCCACGAATTGTGACTTGATCAGGCTGCAGATAATATGCACGGAGATCACGTTTGCCGAATGCCAATGGCTAATACAAATTTCTTGAACACTAAACTTTTTTTCTAGTCGCAACTCTGGGAGTGACGCCACTGCTTATCACCTTTGGGTTTGAACTTGCAATAGGCTGAAGCAAAGACTGATGTAAATAAGTCTAAAAGCATCACGTGACCACCAAGAAAAGACACAGGAAGAACAACTGAGTCTTTTCTTCCTATTCCGCAGCGTGCAATGACCTCCGTAAGCATCCACTGCTTCACCCACACCTGGCAGCACAACGTCCAGGTTCAAGCAGTTGTCACTGGATTTAATAATTCCTCTGGAACACGAGGAAGGTGTACCTTGTCCCTGTCCTTCATTGCAACTGTTTGGTTTGCTGCCTATTTCAGACCGTCTCCCCTGAACAGCGCCGCACGAGGCACAGGAAAGCACACTCACTCGTGCAGCTCTGTTGACTGCGGGAGGGTAACGGTCCGGCGGGGGCGTGCAGCTTCTGCTGCTCTTGTGGCAGGATGCTGCATACAGAGACCAAAGGGACAACTCAGCGTAACGGGCAAGACCTGCATTTCCCGGGGCAGGAGGAGCAGCGTCAGGCTGCGCTGGCAGGGGACTCCAGGCATTGCCTTACGGCAGCAGGTTTGCAGGGGAGTCAGTAAAAGGTGTCCCTGGCTGCAGCAGAAACACACTATTATGGTCTTATGCGATGTGACATATTAGCTGACACATTTTATTTGGTGTGTCATCCCCCCACTTGCGGAGGCTAACAAATGAAATCACAGCTGTCAACCATCCAAATTAAAAATAAATCACTTCACTGACCCTTGAACCCAAGCTGACAAGTCATTCCCCCACCCGACGGCATCGCGTTCTTTCTGTTTCCAATCCTCTGCTATCATCCGTGCCTTAATTTATTTTCAGTTCCGGCCCAGCAAAGCCAGCTCTACCCACCTTCAGCCGCCTGGGCGCAGCCTCCAGGTGCTGTGAGGGTGGTGGTGCCCACAAGCGCAGTGACCCGCAGCCACGCTGCTGACTCAGGGGAGGTGGGACGGGTGGGACGTGCTGGGACCAGGCTGGGGGAGCCTTGCTGGGTTCGGACACAGCTCCTGCTCGCTGTGGAGGTGCTGTTCAGGTGGCAGTTTGGGAAAGATGAACAAGGGGGCTTCATCAGAGCCAGCTGAGCCTCAGCCTAGCACCCGTGTACCCAGTGGATGAAGTCCTGCCTGTGTGCCCTCTGTAGGCAGCTGGAGAACACCCTACAGACAGGCCTGGTTCTCATGGGTGACTTTAAACACCTCAGAATCTGCCAGACGGGCACTATGGCTGGGTGCAAGCAATCCAGGTGACTTCTAGCATGCATTAAAGATAATTTCTTGATGCAAGTGACTGATGAAATGACATGGGTAGATGCTCTGTTGGATCTGCTGCTCAAACAAGGAAGAGAACTGTTGGGTGATGCAGCCTTGGATACAGTGACCATGAGAAAATGTAGAGTTCAGGATCCTGAGAGGACTGAGCAAGATAAACAGTGGAAATACAACTGTGGGCTTCAGAAGAAAATAATTTTAGCCTCTTCATGGACCTATTTGGCAGGATCTGATGAGAATATGCCCCTGGTGGGGCGAAAGGGGCCCAGGAGAGCTGGCTAGTGATCAAGGACAGCCTCCTCAAAGCACGAGAAGTCAAGCAAGCGCGGCAAAAGGCCAGCATGGATAAATGTGAAGCTCCTGACTGGGCTCAAACACAACAAAGAAACACACAGAAGGTAGACAAGGGGATGACAGGCGTGGAAGGAAAACCAAAGACGCTGCCTGTACATACAGGAATGGAGTCAGGGAAGCCAAAGCTCAGCCGGGGTCGAAGCTAGCAGGGCAGGAGACAGGCAGCAAGACGGGTTTCTGTAAGTACACCAGCAGCAAGGGGAAGGCGAAGGAGAACGCGGGCCCACTGCTCAGTGGGGCAGGGGAGCTAGTGACAAGTGACAGGAAAAGGCTGAGGACTCAATGGCTCGGTTTTCACAGGTGAGGCTGTCCTCGGGCCTCCCAGGTCCCTGAGCCTTCTAGTAGTCTGTGGGAGAGAAGCAGTACCCAAAGCAGAGCAAGGAAGAGTCCACCAGCCATGGAGCCCACTCGGCAACACACAAGTCCATGGGACTCCCCTGGGCTGTAGTAGTTAGAGTGTGGCCAGCAGGTCCAAAGTGATCCTTTTCAGCCCTTGGAGCACCACAACTGGAGTGCTGTGGCCAGTTCTGGGCTCCCTTGTACAAAAAGGATACGGACATACCTGCTGCCTGACAACACGGACACCAAGTTTGTTCTTACTTATCTCACTTTCTTGTTTGCCCTTCTGTCCTGTAGACTCACACTCTGAGCCCCTTGTCAGATCTCTCCGGAAATAAGGCAACTGAGAAGAACCAATGTTTTTAGTAAAACTATTTCAGACTGTTTCCACAGAAGATGATATCATGGTTACAGATGAAAACCCTGAACTCTGTTTTCCATTTCAGACACATCTTCTGAGTAAGAAAAGAAACTCCTGTATATTTTATTAGTGAAACTCATCAAGAACTCATCTTTCCAAGTAAACTGCTGCTAGGATGTTTAGCAGCATCAAAAAGACCTTCAAATAGACTATTTAGCAAATAGCCTTGCTTATGAGAGCTGAAAGATTTGGCAACGTTTAGTAATTTATGTCCTGCTTTTTTTAGGGGTAGGTAATAAATCAAAGAAGGTATTTTACCTGAAGATACAGAGAGAGAAGGTCCTGTCTGCTCTGCACCTTCATTATTTGTCTTCAGCTTCAAAGCGTACAGCCGGTTGAAAGCTCTAAAAGGGACATATAATGATGCCCCGTAATCAGCAGAGTAATCATGAGATGGCTGTGTTACATTACTCTCTCCAGAATATTAATGGAGTGAGGACATTGCAGACTGATGTGCAAGAAGGGTTTTAAATCCTTCCAAACGATTTCTTAGTCCATTATTTCTGATGCCGTACCACTCTCTTATAAAGCCTGAGAACAGTAGGAGGAAGGCAGCTGCATAATATTCGCTGCCCGATGAGAAGCAGCGCAGTCTGTATCTCCTCTCTGCTGCATCTCCCTTCTTCAAAGAGCCAAACATAAGGAATTAAAATATTGTGTGTTAAAAAGCAACGTGGTTTTGACCTCCAGAACTGATCCTGGACTCGCTTAGGCTGGAGGCTGCCCTGAGAGGTGCCGAGTAGCCAGAGACGTAAACTTTGGCCATGCGGAGTCACAATGGACGTGCTCTCACCTGCTCTGCTGGCTGGGAGCCTGCGGTCAACCCTTGCACAAAGCATCCGCAGCACCTTGTGCCTCATCTGCCCACCCTGTATGGACAATGGAGGGGACTGTCCTGTGGCCCCCATCACATAGGGTCATCCCCTCCAAAAACCTGTGGTCCCTTGGGCTGTGTTTGGCAGGATGTGTGCCTGGAGGTAAGCAGGATTTGCAGATGGGTTCAGGCCCCACTTATAGAGCTCCAGAGAATGCACTAACAATAAGGAGGGTGATTCTGTGGACAAATTTTAGGTCACTGCCTTCGGTCAGGAAGCACTATGGGTCTCCCAGAAGACATCAGGCATTTGATGCAGAGAGCAGACATACACAAACTTCTGCTGGGAGCAGGGGAACCATTCCTAGCGCTGGGCTGGACTGGGCAGGGACACAGGAAGGTTACATGAGACCTGGGAAAGACAACCACTCCTCAGCAAAGTGTCTCCAGAGACCCAGATCCAAACCATGGCTTGTTTGCTATTGTTCAGTTACGCAGCTGGAAGCGCAAATGGAAAACTACTCACTCTGCTTCTGTCCCTGGGTCAGGAGGAAAAGGACATACTAATGCTAAGAGCATCGCCTGGCTTATCTGTATTGAAAAGTTAACTTTCATTAAAGAAAATACTAATTTCAAGTAACTTTACAGGAGATGACAGCTCTCTCAGAATCACAGAATCACAGAATAGTCAGGGTTGGAAG